>OY992876.1:445570204-445621087 GCA_963921405.1 Cepaea hortensis | reverse complement strand
AAATTACATAGTTCTTTCATGTTTACATAATATAGTTAATTCCATGTTTATATAACAGAATACTCCAATGTCTAAATTATATAGTTCTTCCACATTTGAATTATCTAATTTTTCCATGTGCATATTTCCTCCTGTTTAAATTATAGAATTCCTACACATTTAAAGTATGCAATACTTCGAAGTGTAAATTATAAAATTCCTCTACATTTAAATTATGTAATACTTCCATGTTTAAATTATATCATTCGTCCATGTTTAAATTATAGAATTCTTCCATACTAACATTATAGAATTACTCCTGTCTAAACTATATAATTCTAGTCGGCATTTCATAACTCTGAAATATCTTCATCGCATAAATCCCCTATGCCCAAAGTAAACGATTCTTCCATCTCTAGAGTACATCTGTCTTCCACATTCCAACGAAATAACTATTTAATAGTCTTAGTGTTTGTAAACTGGATAGCCGTTATCGTTTTCACAATAATACACGCACGTGTATACGTAGGTTCCAGTACTACGCGCACCCTTCGAGAAGAATACAAGCTGGCCTTTCTCCATACGTTGCAACCTGGCGCAGTTTTGGTCATGTCATGATAATCACACCAGGTCATATAGTCAATCGACAGTCTGTACCACTTGTGTCCGCTGTTCAATTATGCGAGAACTTGCTGTCTGCTGCTCAATCAGCCGTGCAGCTGCCGCTGCCGCGTGGACATCACTTTTGATGGTGGCAATGTATGTGGGTCTTGAGCGGACGTGTGGTGGCTGCCGTCTTTCAACTACAGATATTTCTTCAGATGTACCCACCAGCTGGCTGAGCTCTGCTGCGGAGTAGCCCAGCAACATCTTCAAATCACAAACAAATTTGTAGACAAATCTTTTCCCGTGTACCTGTGTGAATAGATGTCACATCACATTGAATAACATGTTGCATTTTGTGGATACAAAAGCATAGTATAGAGGTTCTAGAGAGAAATGGAATGAAAAGAGAGTTGATAAAAGATATTACAAAAGGGACAATATGTTGGCCATATTAAAAGACACAGAACTGTAGTAAAAACCATAACAAAGAGAATAGATGAAGGCAGGCGAGCAAGAGGCAGATAGTGATACAAGTGGGAATATAACATCAAGAAGTGGATGAACAGCAGTTTGTCAGAGTGTAAAACAAGGGCAAGAGAGTGTGTTGGAGATTCATTGCAGCCAACCTTCTTTGTGGAGTTGGTACTTGATTGATTGAACACTGTAATCTTCAAACAGGCTCACTGGGACCCATCATACTACCAGTCGTAGTGAACATTTAGGGAATGTATAGGGACAATATGTAAGAGTTCATGAGAGAACGTAAACAATAAGACAATATTTAAAGTACACGTACATGAGGAAACATATGATTTAAGGACAATGTCTAAAGTTCATGAGGGAATGTGTATTATTTTAGGCAATGTATGAAGTACATAAAGAAAGGTATAATTTTAGACATGTTTTAGTCAATGTTTGATATCTAAGAAGGAAAATATAATTTTAAACAATATGTGAAGTATGTGAGTTAAATTATACGTTCTTTATAATGTTAGATAATAAGTAAAGTATATGAGTGACCATATTATTTTAGACAATGTGTGAAGTAGATGAGTGACCATATGTAGGGTGTATTTTTAATGACTGTGGGGTTTTTGAAAATACTGCCGTTCCAAGTTTTGTATTCACCCTCTGTAGAGTTCATGCAACATAAAAAAGGTAAATACAAAACTTGGAACTGCGGTATTTTCAAAAACCCCATGGTCATTAAAAATATACCCTGTAATCTTAGACAATGTGTAAAGCACAAAACCTATGGATATTGAGAACAATGAAAGAGTGTTTAGGATGGCCGGAGAGTCATCCAATGGATCGAGTCAACAATATGAAACAACATGAAAGATCACAGAGAGCCGGTTATATGATGCCCCTGTATGACCCAGAGAGTACATCCTTGTTAAAAATTAATTGCATATCCTTTACAGGAAGTGGCATTCAACCCCAGCGTTTTTGTTTTTTTTTGCTGTTTGTGATTTCTTGGCAAGTTTATGTACAGTAGTTTACAATTGCTTTCTGTACGACCGGCACTCATACCTTTGTATAGGAACCAACGCAAGGCGATCTGCTGCCAAATGGCCCGCAGCTGTGTTTCAAGCGTGGTATGCGGAATTACGAATTGCATTTGTGGCCCCTTCACCACAGAGCCGGCATACCCATGTGGTCCAGCCAGAACAAGGACTTCACCATCATCAACAGATGGATTTCAACTGTTGCATTGAAGATCAGCATGCCAGAAAAGAGCAGCATGCCACGTCGCTGTAAACTAACAGATTTATTAGGAAGTAGATCGCAGCACCTAAGACATTGTCTGCATATCATTATCAAGTGCCCTGCCCACTGGTGTAGGCATTCATGGTCTCGGTCTTTGGTGTTCTGGGTCAACTCTGCTGATGATATTACTTCATGCCACCGTCATAATCTATCCAGCATCATTTCTCTTGGTCTGCCTCTGCCTCTCTGCCCCTCGATCTTTCTAGTTGTCACGACGTTCTCCAATACCTCTCTTCTCATTACATGACCGAAGAAAGCTGTTTGTCTCTTTCTTACTGTATGTAATATTCTAGTTTCATTAGCCTGTTTCAGGCAATCATCGTTAGTTACGTCCAAGGAATTTGCAATATTCTTCTCAGGAACCACATCTCTGTTGCTTCTAATTTATTCTTAACTGATTGCCTGCCAAACAAAAAAGTGGTCCTGACCAAACAGAAATTCAAGGCAGAAAATTTGAGGTAGGGGTGTGTCACAATAATGCTTTTAAAATGGTTAAAATGGTAGCAGATTTATTGTATTACATATAAAATTAAAGAGGATTGCACAGGGAACATGACAATGTTAATAATTAATTCATAGGTTACAAATATTATGACAATAATGAGAGGTTTAGTAATAACAATTGAAATTAAAGTGTTAAAAAATATGAAAAAAATTCACTTACCAAGGTGTTATTTTCTATCCGTCACAGCTAATCCAGTTAAATTTCATGAATAATGGTAAACACACCACTTGTGTTCAAGAATATCACAAGAACTGCTCCATAACACGAATAAAACACAATGAAATCATAAAATTATGAAGCACATAATTTTCACATCTTCTTCTATTGCCATATATTCTGAGGAACTGTCACTGTAAAATTTCCTTTTATATTATCTGACCGTCTTCTAAATAATTAACTCACTACTGCACATGGTTGGTTTTAGAATCTTTCACAAAGTCCTTTACATCACAATAACTATAATATAAAATTGTTTAAAACGGTAATTTTATTAAAATATATGAGGTCCAGAACCAGAAGGTATTGCACTTTGAATTTCGAATCACAACAATCATTTGGAATCTCATGCCATGCGTGTTAATCTTGATGGCCATGCGTGATTGTGCACATGAACGGAAAAGAAATCTTTCCTTCTAAAATTTAATTCAATGGGACACTAAAAATTGTGGACTAAAACGGCGAAACGGATCAATTAGAGCACTATATATACGGAACCGATGAGTCGGTTTTTGGGTACCAAATTTGGGCTCTAGAACCGACCATTCGGTCTCCAGCAGGCAATCAGTTAATTTGTTCATTTACATTCCAAGATGCCATACAGCAAAACTGGTTCTATATAGCATTTCAGCACTCTCTTCCTTACATTTAGTGCTGACTTATTGCATAAAATACTCTTCATTTTCTGAAACACGGCTTATTCTTGCCCTATTCTGCATATAATGATATTAATCCGAACTATGCTGTACATAGTGTGGTCGAACAAGGCCTCGAAGCCTCCACTTGACGTGTGCTACATGAGGGAGACTAACCACCTATTCTTCTGTGCACTCAGACCTACAAACTGTGATGATCCTAACACTTCAAACACCCATGGCAGTTTCCTGCTACGAGACTTGTGTTTGCTTGTTTTTTTCAACTGTTTTTTTTTTAATGCTTTGAAATCAAGCATAGTCTACACACGCTACTTCAAGTAGCACAGGACTGAATTTTGTCAGTGGATTAGCTTTCCTTATTACTGGTGTCCCTTACCGTCAGGCGAACTCACTCCGTCTTCAGAGGTACTTGTAATTTACATCCCCAAGTCAAGGACGAGAAGTCAACATTTTAGCTCAACTGACCGGTGTAAGAACCCCCTACCCCAGCATCAGCACACCAGATAACCCTGCTGTCATTAAAAACTGTCATTCACTGCCTATATAGTACCTTGCGGTGTATGGCCGGGGGGGGGGGGGGGGGGGGGGGGGGGCTTGCGCCTGAGGAATTAAGGCTGCCTGGCTAACCTGCTGTATTATGTTAACTGTATTATATTAGAAACTTCAAGATTGTCATGGTATGTTGTTGTCGCTTGTAAATCCTCAGGTGTCCTATGGTTGTAACTCTCAAGTCTGTGCAGGAGTCTCTATGGTGAAATTGTTACGCCACTTGCCTCGTGCTCCATAGGTTGTGGGTTTTATTCTAGCCTACATCGTTCAGCTCACTAGTGCAATTTTCACTGAGACTCCTGGGGATTGTCGCTGGAGCTATGGAGTTCGTGCTTTGAAAGACACTTTCAGCAATCTACCCTGCGAAAAAGACCGAGCCATATGGGATCAAACCCAGTGCAATGAAGTCGATCCTTTTGCCTTTAAAGTCCATGCATTGTCAATCAACTTGTGTAAGCTCTGAATAGGGCCTGCATCTGTCGGACTTAGGTTGGTGTATAGACTTTTCTTATGACACAGTGCCAAAGTACCATCTGTCGGACTTAGCTTGGTGTATAGACTTTTCCTGTGACACAGTACCAAAGTACCATCTGTCAGACTTAGCTTGGTGTATAGACTTTTCCTGTGACACAGTACCAAAGTACCATCTGTCAGACTTAGCTTGATGTATAGACTTTTTCTGTGACAGTACCAAAGTACCATCTGTCAGACTTAGCTTGGTGTATAGACTTTTCCTCTGACACTGCACCAAAGTGTTACAGAGTTCGCCTTTACTTCCCAAAGATCAGAAACCAGTGGGGTGTGCCAGACTGGTACTGGAACTTCACATCTGCGGGGTAGCATATTAGAATGTAATCAACTCATGATTCAGCCCAGCAGATAGATACGGATCAGCAGGGATTAGACCCAGGTTGATCATGTTACCTCCACACATTTTAGGTATAGCGTGTATTTTTAATGACTGTGCAGTGTTTGAAAATATTGCCGGTCCAAGTTTTGTATTCACCCTCTGTAAAATTCATGCAACACAATAGGTAAATACAAAACTTGGACCAGCAATGTTTTCAAACACTGCTCAGTCATTAAAAATACACCCTGTATTTCATTATCAGTGGACTTCAACCCAATGCCCTGGGGAAAATTGTCAATCTTTACCTTAGCAATCATATCACCATCGTAGTAATAGCGCAGCGCCCTGGATAACTTCTCGTAGTTCATGGTTGGCTTGTTCTTGCGCTGTCCCCACATCTGGGCCACAACTTCAGGGCTGACCAGCTTGAACTCCCCCTCATCACCGACCCAGGTGATCACCTCCCGACACAGTTTGTCTGTCAGCAGTTCCAGAAGAAACTGCCACAGCTGAATCTGTCCATTGTTTCCTGAAAATTGAAGACAGCAATAAAAGCTTTGTTGCTTTATACAATAATACTCTATGTATGTGAACTGCATGTTCAGAAAAATGGGGCCAGCTGCTGAACTAGCTGGTTTTGCACCATGCAGTAATGCGTGTGCAACTTCTGCTTTTCTAGTGACTGCCATTTTCATTGACAATGAACTGTACTTTTTGCGGTGGACTGTTGTGTTGGCATTTTGGTCGTGGCCTAATGCATAGCATACCTGTGTGTGCTGTTGGTTTGTCGGGACTGCTGTTTGTTTCACTTTTCACATGGGACAGTGAGGAGCATTTTGTGTGATATTCACTGGCACAGAAACGGAACATCGTGGAGTGAACCTTTGCTGTGAAGTTGGAACCACGACTAACGACAAATGACTAACTAGTACCTTGTCGTCTTGACAGGTGATAGTTTGTTACATTGTGCTTCAAATAAAGATATAATAGCGGCAACCCATGGCGGGAACCAGGGATGGAGTTATATATCTATACCTCTATATAGCACAGAGCCTGGGCTGAATTATAGAGACCATGTGTTGCCCCAGCAGCATGATCCCTCTCTCGGCCTGCCTAGTTTAATCCAAAGGAAAGGTAACACCCCTACATCTGGAACAAGACAAGCTGCAGAAACTGCCGGATCAACAAAGCAATGCTCTAACTGTCTGTTGGAGCTTTGATCCAACCCTGTTGTTGACCAAGGCTTAGGGCCTGGTCTGTCCTGCCATGACATTTAGTCTTTAGGTTGCATTTCCTTGCGCCCTCCCTGTTGCACTCCTCCACTTGAAGCTGTTGGCACATTGTGGGATGTCAGGTTTGGTGAGCCCAACATTTGGCACTAGAAAGTCATATCACTGGCACTGGATAGGCCATCCATTGAGAAAACCCGAGAATGGTATAACTAGAACATCTCACTGGCACTGGATAGGCCATCCGTTGAGAAAACCCGAGAATGGTATAACTAGAACATCTCACTGGCACTGGATAGGCCATCCATTGAGAAAACCCGAGAATGGTATAACTAGAACATCTCACTGGCACTGGATAGACCATCCATTGAGAAAACCAGAGAATGGTATAACTAGAACATCTCACTGGCACTGGATAGACCATCCATTGAGAAAACCCGAGAATGGTATAACTAGAACATCTCACTGGCACTGGATAGACCATCCATTGAGAAAACCCGAGAATGGTATAACTAGAACATCTCACTGGCGCTGGATAGGTCATCCATTGAGAAAACCAGAGAATGGTATAACTAGAACATCTCACTGGCACTGGATAGGCCATCCATTGAGAAAACCCGAGAATGGTATAACTAGAACATCTCACTGGCGCTGGATAGGCCATCCATTGAGAAAACCCGAGAATGGTATAACTAGAACATCTCACTGGCACTGGATAGACCATCCATTGAGAAAACCAGAGAATGGTATAACTAGAACATCTCACTGGCACTGGATAGACCATCCATTGAGAAAACCCGAGAATGGTATAACTAGAACATCTCACTGGCACTGGATAGGCCATCCATTGAGAAAACCCGAGAATGGTATAACTAGAACATCTCACTGGCGCTGGATAGGCCATCCATTGAGAAAACCCGAGAATGGTATAACTAGAACATCTCACTGGCACTGGATAGGCCATCCATTGAGAAAACCCGAGAACGGTATAACTAGAAAGTCATCTCACTGGCGCTGGATAGGCCATCCATTGAGAAAACCCGAGAATGGTATAACTAGAACATCTCACTGGCGCTGGATAGGCCATCCATTGAGAAAACCCGAGAATGGTATAACTAGAACATCTCACTGGCCCTGGATAGGCCATCCATTGAGAAAACCCGAGAATGGTATAACTAGAACATCTCACTGGCGCTGGATAGGCCATCCATTGAGAAAACCCGAGAATGGTATAACTAGAAAGTCATCTCACTGGAACTCACAGGGCAAAATAAATAAAGGGAGCCTGAAAGGTGTCTCAATATCATTATCATATTGCTCTTCTGGGGGTGATCAGAGCTCTCCACGTACATTTATTTAATGTTCCAGGGATTCTGGGGTCTCTACCCATAGCCATATACTTCTACCTCCTCATTCTGAAATCATGATTATAATGTAACAACAAATTAGACCAACAAAAACACTGCAAGGATGGCAAAGCATTGTAAATCATGTTATTGATTCTTTTCAAACATTATTCACATTTCACATGAATCACCATGAATGCACTAATTCACTCTGATTTTGTCGATTATGTCTCCTGTCTGAGACCTAACAATGCATGAAGATGAGAATTAGTAACAGATGAGTTAAAAGAGGAAGATGTGGAGTGAGCTGCAGGAGAAATCAAAAGACAGGACAGTTTGGCGTGAGCAGGTTGAGGGTCTAGGCTCCATGTAAAATAAAGTGGAGAAGAAGAGGAGAATCAACACATCTTCTGCTAAATGTTGCTGCCATCACCACCCACTTTAAGTCCACTTTCATCATAAGTGAAAACAAAATCTAGTCCTGAGTTGAGTCAAAAACCAATATCACAGCACTTGAGTGGCAGGCTTCAATTCAAGAATCCAAAATAGGGAGCATCTATTGGAATATTCCCCCAGGACAGATTGGCTGTGTCTGCACAGCTCGGTGGGGTATTGGTGCATGATAAGGCAGACATGGTCAGGTTCTTTGGGATCGTGTGTATAGTGCAGAAGAACGGGTAGATCATCACAGCCTGGAGAGAATGGTGCTGTAGGGAGTGACCAGAGGATCTGGCCGACACTCAGAACTCAGAGGAAAGGCTAGACGGACACAAAATCAGACTGTTACTGGTACTATTAGTATTAGGACTCTTTGCTGGCTGTTAATGATGAGGATGGAGCATGCATCCTGAGTGCTATACCTCGATTCTTGGCTCAACTAATTCAGCAAGCCTTCTGCAGTATGTTGCTCTCATCAAAACCTGCCATGAAGATGAGAAAGGAGCACGTATGGGGATATCCCAAGTGCTATACATCGGTTCTTGACTCAACTCATTCAGCAAGCCTTCTATAGTATGTTGCTCTCATCACAACCTACCATGAAGATTCTTGATCCCTCACTAGTTCTTGTGCCTCATACACTCTCAAACCCACTCTAATATCCTGTGCCCACCATCATTTTGGTCTATTCCTGCTTTCTCTTTCAGGAATCTTGCCTTTCATGGCTGTTCTGTCTACACCACTATGACCTTTAATACGGCCAAAGTTTCTCAGTTTTCTCAGTTGTCTCCCAGACAATAACTGTTGATGAGCCACTTGTCTTCGATATTCACATCTTGTAGAATATCACCCAATACATACCACAACAAGTAATGATGTACAGATCAAATGGAAGCAGAAGTAGAGGCCAACCACGTAAACAATGGGCAGAGGAAATAGCAGTCCATGGGAATCTCGATGCATGAAGCTCATAAAAGGGCACTCTCCTGCTGTTTATACTTCACCTCAACACCGCAAGGTACAAGAGGAACAAGATGAGATGACATAATAATAATTCCACACATTTACCTGTTCGATTGCCCGGTGACATCCGCTCCTCTCCTGTAATGCGTGGTGAACGTGGCCTGTGTTTGCTGACAGATCTCACTCGGCCTGAAATGATCCCCATTTTATACTCAGTTGCAAATGTGATTCAAGATCTTTAAATTTGATTATGAGCATGAGTATGAGCAGCTTCAAATAAAAACCTTAAAAAGGTGATAGAAATTACAATAACTACGCCATTGTCTTGTAACATGTCAATATTTTTTTTATGGAAGTCAAGAGTGTTCAGCACTTGACATCACCGGGGGGAAAAAATTCTCATTAGCATACATTACCATAATTGCTTAACATTCTCCATATTTGTTAAACATTCTCCCTATATATAATCACCATATTTTTTAAACATTCCCCCTATCCTTGACTCACCAAATTTGTTAAACTTTCTCCCTATATATAATCACCATATTTTTTAAACATTCCCCCTATCCTTGACTCACCAAATTTGTTAAACATTCTCCCTAAACTTGACTCACCATATTTGTTAAGCATTCCCCCTATCCTTGACTCACCAAATTTATTAAACATTCTCCCTATATATAATCACCATATTTGTTAAACATTCCCCCTATCCTTGACTCACCAAATTTGTAAAACATTCCCCCCTAAACTTGACTCACCATAATTGTTAAACATTCCCCCTATCCTTGACTCACCAAATTTGTTAAACATTTGACTCACCATATTTGTTAAGCATTCCCCCTATCCTTGACTCACCAAATTTATTAAACATTCTCCCTATATATAATCACCATATTTGTTAAACATTCCCCCGATCCTTGACTCACCAAATTTGTAAAACATTCCCCCCTAAACTTGACTCACCATAATTGTTAAACATTCCCCCTATCCTTGACTCACCAAATTTGTTAAACATTCTCTCTAAACTTGACTCACCAAATTTGTTAAACATTCCCCCTATCCTTGACTCACCATATTTGTCAAACATTCCCCCTATCCTTGACTCACCAAATTTGTTAAACATTCTCCCTAAACTTGACTCACCATACTTTTTAAACATTCTCCCTATTCTTGATTCACCATATTTGTTAAACATTTCCCCTAAACTTGACTCACCATATATGTTAAATATTCTCTCTAAACTTGACTCACCATATTTGCTAAACATTCTCATTAACATACCTCACCATAATTGCTTAACATTCTCCATATTTGTTAAACGTTCCCCTTAAACTTTACTCACCAAAATTTGTTAAACATTCCCCAAAAACTTTATTCACCAAATTTGTTAAACATTCCACCTAAACTTGACTCACCATATTTGTTAAACATTCTCCCTAAACTTGACTCACCATATTTGTTAAACATTCTCCCTAAACTTGACTCACTATATTTGTAAAACAATACCCCTATCCTTGACTCGCCAAATTTGTTAAACATTCTCCCTAAACTTGACTCACTATACTTTTTAAACATTCTCCCTATTCTTGATTCACCATATTTGTTAAGCATTCCCCCTAAACTTGACTCACCATGTATGTTAAATATTCTCTCTAAACTTGACTCACCATATTTGCTAAACATTCTCATTAACATACCTCACCATAATTGCTTAACATTCTCCATATTTGTTAAACATTCCCCTTAAACTTTACTCACCAAATTTTGTTAAACATTCCCCCTAAACTTGACTCACCAAATTTGTTAAACATTCTTCCTAAACTTGACTCACCATATTCTTGAAACATTCCCCCTAAACTTGACTCACCATATTTGCCATCCCCATCAGACGTGGAAACTGTGATGGTTGTGATTGCATGAGGCGTTGGCTGCTGCATGACGGCTGCAATACAGAGAAATACATTCTTAGATGAGTCACACATTTGTATATGTTATACATTTATTGTATATTTATTATATATTTATGAAACATTTATTAAACATTTATAATAAATGTATTATACATTTATACACATTTCATTGGCACCTTGCTGCCTTGACAGATGATAGTTTTTTATATTGTGCTACAAAAAAAGGCATAATAACTACAACCATGGCGGTAGCGAGCGTGACTGATTAGACCAGTTTGCGCTGTAGATGTTTGTCCACAAAGAATGCATGTGAACACAGGGTCATTTTCACCATCACACACCATCTTACGTCACACGCGCTCAGTGTGTGACTTATCTGCAATCATTTTTTCCTTTGTCTTTATTCCATTTCTGATATTTGCCCTCCATGCAACACGTTCAGCGGCGACTTGCTCCCAATGTGCATTATCAACGCCTGTATCAATCATGTCCCGCTAACACACATCTTTGTATCATAGTAGAGGCCGACCGCGAGATATCTTACCCATCTGTAATTCACCAAATAAGATGTCCTTTGGCATTCTACCATCATCCATCCTCCTAACATGTCCTATCATCTAAGTCTACGAAGACTGAGCATGGAACAAACTGTCACACAACCTGATCTTTCCAATACTTCAGTATGTGTGATTTTGTCTTGCCACTTAATACCAAGTATTCTCTGCACATACCGCATGTGAAAGCTGTTTAAATGTTTCTATTGGTGTGAGTAGACCAGGTTTCACTGCCATAAAGAAGAGTACTAAGTACACAGGCTAGATAGACAATAATTTTTGTTTTGGCAGTAAGCTTCCTGTTCTCCAAGACTCATTTTGTTCTGTTCATTGTTGTTGCTGCCTTACCAATCCTGATGTTGATCTAGGGATAATTTGCTATTTACCACTGATCCTAAATATATCAAATGGTCTACTATCTCCAGTTCAGCATCATCAATAAAGATTGATGGTACCCCGTTTGCACCTTGTGGCATAAGACACATTAGAGAATGCAGATAGTAGACATTATAATTCTTCCTCAGAGTGGGTCGTAATTGCAGCATCATTTGCAAACAGCAACTCTCTGATCAGTACCCTCCTAATTTTGGCCTTGGCCCTCGATCTCTGAGCATTATAGAGGCTGCCATCTGAGCGTGAATAATTGTAAATATACCACCATTCTTATCATGAAAGACATATTTCAGAAGAAGTGAAAAATATATTCCAAAGAGGGTTGGAGCAAGGACACAACCTTGCTTAACTCCACTCTTCATTTCAAACTCTTCTGAAGTTGCACCATCAAACTTAAGAACATCAAGTTCAAGTTATACACATATTATTACACTTACCATTAATACTTACACATATACATACCACTTATTATTACATTATTATATATTTATATTTTTATGGACATATATATTTCAATTTCAGCCATCTCCATTTTTTGCTCAAATTTGGCAAATCATCTACAATTATGGACCTATATGAACTAACCTAGTGTAAATACTCTGACTGAGTGATCTGATTATTTGGAATTTTTAAAAACATTTCATGACCGCGCATATGTATAATTTTTTTCAGTTGTAGCCATCTCCATTTGTTTACTCATATTTAGCAAATTATGTACATTTATGGACCTATATAAACCAACCTAGTGTCAAATACATTGACTGAGACTCCCCGGAAAGGTTAACCCGGTCAACAAATGCCCGCAGAAGTCGGATGTGTCGGCCTAGCGCGCAAGAATGCAGCTCTGCTGTAAACAGGCACAACGCAATCACGTCCAAAAAACTCTCCAAATGAACGCAGAAGAAGAAGAAGAAGATTGAAACTAATTTTCACGTGATCTGATTAGTAGGAATTTTTGGACAATTGTCATGACAGCGTGTTTGTAAAAATTTCTAAATTTTCAGTTATCTCAATTTTTCCAACAAAATTGCTCAAGGAGGCCAAATTTTCACTTTTATGGTCATATCAAGTGTCAGGACATTATTTTAGATTAATTTCCTAATGATAAAACAACTTTGATTTTTTGGAAAAATTCATGAATGTTGAAATATCAAAATTTTCAGCTATCTCAATTTTTCCAACAAAACTACTTCAGTATAGCAACTTTTCATTTAATGGTCATATCTAGTGTCAGGAAATTATTTTAGGTTAATTCAACATATTGATGTCATCAACAAACTGATTTTTCTTTAAAATTCACGACCACGTGAATGTTGAAATTTCAAACTTTTCAGCAATCTTTATTTTTCCCCTAAAATTGCCTCACTAGGGCAGATTATTACTTTTATGGTCATATCTAGTGTCAGCACATTGTGTTAAGACTAATTTCCTAGTGATTCAGCAACTTTGATTATTTGGGGAAAATCCATGACCAGCGACCTATTGAAATGTCTCAATTTTCAGTTATCTCAATTTTTCCAACAAAATTGCCCCAGTAGGGCAAATCTTAACTTGTATAGTCATATCTAGTCTCAGGACATTATTTTAGATTAATTTCCTAGTGATCAACCAACGTTGATTTTTTTGGAAAAATTTCATGACCGCATGAATGTCAAAATGTATCAATTTCAGCCATCTCCATTGTTTTGCTCAAATTTGGCAAATTATCTACATTTATGGATCTTCTTCTTCTGCTGCATTCATCCGGAGTTGTTTTTTTTTTTGGTTTTTTTTTTACGTGCTTGTGTTGTGCCTGTTTACAGCAGAGCTGCGATACTTGCGCCTTTTGGCCGACACATCCAACTTGTGTGGGCATTTGTTGACTGGGTTATAACCTTCCAGGGTGTTTCAAAGGACATTCAATTCTCACTCTGACTTAATTGCGTTGTGCCTGTTTACAGCAGAGCTGCGATACTTGTGCCTTTCGGCCAATACATCCGACTTGTGTGGGCATTTGTTGACCTGGTTATAACCTTCCCGGGTGTTTCAAAGGACATTCAATTCTCACTCGGACGTAATTGCATTGTGCCTGTTTACAGCAGAGCTGCGATACTTGTGCCTTTCGGCCAACACATCCGACTTCTGCGGGCATTTGTTGACCAGGATAACCTTCCCGGGTTTATTTATGGATCTATACGAACTAACTTAATGTATATAAATTGATTTAGACTAATTTTCGAGTGATCTGATTACTCTGAAGTTTTGGGAAAATAACATGACTGCGCTAAAGTCAACATTTCTCAATTTCAGCACCATTTATGCAAATTTACATGACATACTGAACTTACCAACAAACTTGCATTTCCGCAAGAGCTCCAAATGTGTCCAGAAGATGTCACCTGGGTCATTAGGAATGTGCTGGACAAACTCTGGATGAGTTAACGCACACAGCTGGTCTCCATTCAAATTAAAGGCGTCGATGTTGACACCCTGCAGACGAAACTCCTTGACCGCCCACTGGATCCAGTGTTTGACATGCAACTCATTCCACTGAGCTGGGTCTGAATTAAGAGTTGTTAATAAACATTGTGATATTCAGATACCGAGGCACATGGATAACATCAGATGGAAGATGCATGACTGAGATAAAGAGCAGAACAGGACAAGCAAAACTGCATTCTATCAAATGAAAAACGTTTTGTGCAATAAGTAACTGTCCATGAAAGTCAGGGAAAAGAGTTCTTGCATGTTACATAGAACCAGTTTTAACATACGTCTGCGAGTTCTGGACAATTAGTACTAAACAGGCAAAACAATCCCTGGAAGCCTTAGAGATGTGGCTTTATAGAAGAATGCTGAAAATTAATTGGACAGCCAAAAACAGTGATCAGGACGTTTTAAGGGAAGCTGAGTCGCAAAGTCAACTTATTACAAACATCAGAAAGAGGTAGTCATTGTTTTTTGGCCACGTTATGAGAAGACAAAAACTGGAACATGTTGTGACAACCGGAAAGATTTGCGGAAAGAAAGATAGAGGAAGACAGCGTGAGAAGATTTTAGTCTTGTGTCATGGCATGGAAGGGAATCAACACACAAATTTATCTATGACGTCGGAGATCATAAGTTGTGGAGAGGCATGATTGCCCATGCCAGCTGGCAAGGCACTAGATGATGATGAATAAACTGACAGGTCATAACTAGAGATTTTAAAAAAAAACATAAATTAACCAAGTCCCTTAGCAGAAACCCGCTGTGGCTGTGTGCAGTGTTAGGACCTTCACCTGTTTTTAGGCCTGAGTGCAGGGGGGAACAGGTCACCAGGCTTTCCCTCACCTAGCAAATAATGAGACGTGACATTGAACCCTTGTTCGACCGCACTCATGCCATTGTCAGTGTTACTTCGTAACCAGAGACAGAGCGATGAAACTCATGTCTTGGCAAGTAGATGGGGAGAAGATAGAGACTTATTACAACAAGTCATTTTAACTGTAACATAACCACCTGTTGCCGGCTGCCTGGCCGAGGGGTTAGCAGCTTTCTCCGTTAATCCCGAATACTCTCGTAGTCAACGTGAGCGGACGAGAATTAGAAGTGGTTCGAGTCACGCTAGTGACTTATGAGAGTATGCAGCCGGTCGCTCAGAAAGTTGTGGCGTGCTGATGAGCGTAATCTAGCCTAGGAATCAACATACAGCTGAAAGATGCTGGTGTTGACCGCAATATCCTGAAACAGGATGGAAACGCGGTAAAAAAAAAAAAAATAACCACCTGTTGGAGACTACTAATTCCCACACTGTCCCACACAAATGCATATTCTCCCACACAGGTTCTATGTCTCCCACACAGGTTCTATGTCTCGCACATAGATTCATATTCTCCCACACAGATTCAAAGTCTCCCACACAGATGCATATTCTCTTACACAGATTCACATTCTCCCATATAGATTCAAAGTCTCCCACACAGATGCATATTCTCTCACACAGATGCATATCCTCCCACATAGATTCAAAGTCTCCCACACAGATTCAGTCTCCCACACAGATGCATATTCACCCACACAGATGCATATTTTCCCACACAGATACATATTCTCCCACACAGATTCATATTCTCCCACACAGACTCAGTCTCCCACACAGATGCATATTCTCCCACACAGATGACACAGATGCATATTCTCCCACACAGATTCAGTCTCCCACACAGATGCATATTCTCCCACATAGATTCAGCTTCCCACACAGATGCATATTCTCCCACACAGATTCTTATTCTCCCACACAGATTCAAAGCTGAGCTGGAACACTATGGAAATGTCCTGACTGATATGTCAGTTCTTGACAACTCAACTTGACTCAGAAATAAATGGCAAACTACCGTACATAAAATTACCTAGTAAACAAACCTGAGGTTGGAGATGGTTGCAACACGCTACAAAAGACATGCAACATTTATTTAACAATGATATAAAACACCTGAAAGGTGGTTTCTTCTTCTTCTTCTGCGATCATCCGGAGTTGTTTTTTTCGGATGTGATTGCGTTGTGCCTGTTTACAGCAGAGCTGCGTTCTTGCGCCGTTAGGCCGACACATCCGACTTCTGCGGGGAAAGGTGGTTTCACATTGCTGTTATAGCTGGAGGGCGCAGAGTTGCACCCTACCTTGCAAAATACCCCCAAGGCTTGTGCATTCATCACCTCTGGCAGCAAAAGTCCAACCTCCGGCCTTCATATGGTGAACTGTTCCAGTCAAACTAACAGGAGAAGGGACAACAGTGAGTCTCCAGTGCCGTAAAACCAGACTGCTCTAGATTTGTATGCATGTACATACATGCACATACATGTTTGTGCATACATACATAGCTAAACTTGAGTAAGACCACAGTCTACCCCAGAAAAAAAAATATGCTGAAGATGGAGGCAACCAGCCAGGAGGCGCACCACAGCAATTAGGATGCCAAGCAAACAATCTATGACAGTGAACGAAAGAAGAACAACTTGAAAGGCAAAGACGAGTTTACTTACCAAATGGAATCTTCAACCTCTCCTGATCTCGTCTAAAGCTCTGGTCTACAATCCACCTAGTTACATTCTCAGACTCTTCCGGAAGTGGTATAACAACTTTAGCATTCTGACTTTGGCTCGACTGCATGGACTGTTCTGCAACTAAATAAGACTGCATTTCATTAGCCAGGCTGTTGGTGTAACTAACTAAATATATCTATACTCATTAGCCAGGGTGATAGTGTAACTAAATAAATTATATTTCATTAGCCAGATTGCTCTATAACTAAATAACTGTACATTTTATTAGCCAGATTGCTCTATTTAACTCTATATTTCAACAGCCAAATTGTTTGTTTTGTAACTAAATAAATCATTATTTCCTTAGTCAAACTACTCTATGTCTATATAAATCAACATTTCATTAGCCAGATTGGTCTATAACTATATAAATCAACATTTCATTAGCCAGATTTGCTCTGCAAACTAAATAAATCCACACTTCATTAGCCTAGCCAGATTGTTTTGCAACTAAGTAAATCTCCCTAAGGAGATGATAGTTTGGGACAGAGTCGAGAGTAAAAATGTCCACACCAACCTGGCTCTGATAGGTGCAAACCCTTTCCACGGGACTTGGATTAACTGAACGTCAGTGCATCAGACTTAGGAGTTACAACTCACAGTCTTTCGTAGGATTTGTAACCAACCAATCAGTTCTCCAGAATTAAATCCCTAGGCAGCCTTAACATCAAATAGCTTCAGGTCACTTTAATACAGATTCAAGACTTTATTTCTCAACTGATGTTTGTCCGAAATGAAACCATGATGACCATTCATTTCAACCAGTGGGTTCGAAAGTTTGGAGGCGTGAGCTCTAAGATGGCTGTTAAGGCCTATTTTGGCTCAAAATGTTCTTTGACAATGTGGACAAAGATTGCTTGACATTCCAGGAGGAGGATCTCCTGCAGTGGTTTTTTTTTTCCAGCCTTTTTTCACAGCTCTTGCAGTCCTGTTTGCTTCACAGGTGACTACACCCTTGCATAATGATGTACGTCATGAATTTCGGTCTTTGGCAACGGTCTCCCAAGTGTCGTGATGAATTCCAAAAGCTTTTAGTGAGATCTTCAGAGTGTCTTTATAAACAGGCATTACGTCTCAGAAACTAGAATAACTTGGCAATATAACATGCCACAGTGGCTGGGAGAGAACAGTGATGGAAGACATGCTTCCTGGAAGTAGCAGTCGGGGTAGACGAGCCTGAAGATGGACACAGGACACTGCATACACCTTGGGCATTATGAGGGAGAAGTGGCATGAGATCATGAGCCTTTTCAGCAGCCTGTGAAGAGAGCAACGTTCTGTACAGGACATGACGACAGAAAATGTGTGGAAGTCCAAATTAATTACAAGTACCACCTGACTTGAACTATTTAACCCTAGTGTTACATAAGTACTAATGAATAGATCTGAACCATGGTGACCAACTAAAACAATTATTAATAAATCATAAACATTCAATCAATCTTGGTCTGAGTTGGTTAAGGGGCTTGGTCTGAGTTGGTTAAGGGGCTTGGTTGAGTTGGTTAAGGGACTATGCTTTTTTAGGAGATGAATGGCAGAAGAAGACAGCAGTTTATAGTCCATTCAGTTGGATAGAATCTGTTTAGTGATTGGAAATATTACACAAATGTGTGTCAAACTCTTACACCACTGAGTGAGAGATGCAAAACCAGCGCTGCACATGCCTTTGTTTTAAATTACTTTGCTCGGTGGAAACCTGTGGGTTGAACTGGTGCCCGGCCAATTATTTTTTTTTTTCATTCACTCGCTTTGAACTCAAGCGTAGTAGATACACACTACTTCTAGTAGTGCTGGACTGAATTTTGTGTGTGGATTAGCTTTCCCTATTAACAGTGTTCCTCGCCATCAGGCGAATCCACTCCGACTTTATAGGTACTTGTAATTTACCTTGGCATCAGCACACCGGATGTTTAAGAACACACATTCTTATCCATTAAGCCATGCTGACTTCTGTGCCTGACTAATGAAAAACTGCAGCCAATTCTTTAACAGACTTTTCCTACAGGATTATGAGAGGAAATTCATGAAAATGTCACATTAAGGAATTGAGCGAACGTCAAAGATTTGCCCATTTAGGATATTAAATCAGACAATGATCTGGCCAAGATGTTCTAATATAAGTATGACACACTGGCAACTGACAGACAACATTACGACATGCCATGACACATAAAGCAGTCACAAATTTAGAATTTCATTGTACCATATTTTTCCTCCAGTTCATCTTCTGCAGTTTTCAGAATATCTAGAATATTGATTTTAGGGCTGACCCCAGGCTGTGATTTGACCTCCAGGTTGATCTGAACCATGCCCTCGCCCTGCACACACTGGTCCACCAAGCTTTTGCTGCTGTCCAACTACACCAATCAGAAATAAACACAAGTGAATGTCAATACAGGTTGAAACTAATAAAAGTACACATAAACAGGTTGAAACTAGCCAAATTACACATAAACAGGTTGAAACTAACCAAAGTACACATAAACAGGTTGAAACTAGCCAAAGTGCACATAAACAGGTTGAAACCAACCAAAGTAAACTATAACAGTACACAATAACAGGTTGAAATGAAAGTACACAATAACAGGTTGAAAGTATACAACAGGTTGAAATGAAAGTACACAATAACAGGCTTAAATGACTGTATACAATAACAGGCTTATGAAACCAACCAAAGAACACAGTAACAGGCAAGTTAATGACCAGTGAAATTGAAAGCAGAGACAACATTCATATTCTCAACCAAAGTGGTCTTCCTCAAGGCATCAACAAACAAAACTATGTGCCAACCAAACATCACAATAAAATACTGGAAAATGTCACAAACTGTGAATATCTTGGCTCCATCATCAACAGGCACCGTCCAATAGACCTCAGATGTGAACTGGCCATGGCAATGCTACATTTTCTATGTAGAACAATTGTGAAAAATCCTTTCTTTCAACACAGGTCAGATGTGGACTGGCCATGGCTATGCTGCATTTTCTATGTAGAACAATTGTGAAAAATCCTTTCTTTCAACACAGGTCAGATGTGGACTGGCCATGGCAATGCTACATTTTCTATGTAGAACAATTGTGAAAAATCCTTTCTTTCAACACAGGTCAGATATGGACTGGCCATGGCAATGCTACATTTTCTATGTAGAACAATTGTGAAAAATCCTTTCTTTCAACACAGGTCAGATGTGGACTGGCCATGGCAATGCTACATTTTCTATGTAGAACAATTGTGAAAAATCCTTTCTTTCAAAAGACCTCAGATGTGGACTGGTCATGGCAATGCTACATTTTCTATGTAGAACAATTGTGAAAAATCCTTTCAACAGACCTCAAATGTGGCTTGGCCATGACAATGCTACATTTTCTATATTGAACAATTGCGAAAATCCTTTCTTTCAACAGAGGTCAGATGTGGACTGGCCATGGCAATGCTACATTTTCTATGTAAAACAATTGTGAAAAATCCTTTCTTTCAACAGAGGTCAGATGTGGACTGGTCATGGCAATGCTACATTTTCTATGTAGAACAATTGTGAAAAATCCTTTCTTCCGTTGATAACACCATTCTGTCTGGAGTGCAAAGAAAGACGACAGCCAATCGCTGCATGCAGCATTCACCATGGACTGTGGAGCATATTTTTTAATGACATCATGTACTTCATTTTTCAAATTTGTTCTACATACAAAGTGTAGTGAGACTTTATAAACACCCAGTAGTATTAAGAGCCTATGGCACAACCCTGGCAAGCTAATTAAAGTAAAAAAAAATTTAGAAGCTTTGCATCTTTCCTATAGCAAAATACAGGTGTAAATCATGGATCATGTCGCAATCACCAGACGAAAATAGGGGCTCCTGAGTATAAATGTTACAGGAAAGCTCATAGAATACTGTGGACCAAGAAGAAGAAAATCGGGGCTTCAGAGTATAAATGTTACAGGAAAGCTCTAAGAATAAAAAAGTCTTAAAAGTCAAGATGATCAATTTCATTGCCCTAGGTTTTATCCATATGGCCCGTCTCTTTCCGCATGGCGGCCTGCCGAAAGCGTCGCACAAAGTGTGAACTCCGTAGCTCCAGTGATGACCCCCAGGAGTCTCCGAAAAACATGCACTCGTGAACCGAAAGACGTAGCCCGGAATCAAACCTACAACCTTCAGAGTGTGAGGCAGACGTCTTGACCACTCCACCACAAACTCTTAGAATATTGTTGACCATGAAAAAAAACCACGGACATTCAACAAGGTCTGAATGTCAAAGAAAACTAGCTCATAAACTGTATTGTGTCTCAGAAACTGAAATACTTTGGACATATTAAATGTCACAGTGGCTTCAATAGAACAGTGGGGAAGGCAGGGGACAACCAGAACCAAGATGGACACAGGGCATTGCAGACACCTCAGGTATGAGAGTGATTGAGACAGGAGAATTAGCTAAGAATCAAGACATTATTTGGCAGGCTGTGTTGAGAGCAATCTTCAACAAAGGCTCTGGTACATGGTGGCGGTCGTCCTCAGAACTACAACATGAGCATGAAAAAGAAACATCTTAAGTAGTCTATAAACTAACTGGCTAGGATAGACCATCATCTCTGTTATAAATAAGAATGCCAAAAGAATCCAAACTTTACAAATTGAAATGGGGAAAAATCACAACAGAAATGAGATTCCTGAGAAGAATACTCAATGTATCAAGAAGAGATAGATCAGAAATTAAGAAATCAAGACTAAAGTGGGGGTTACAGCTGCACTAGATTTTATTAGAAGGCAGCAAGTCAAATGGTTTGGCCATGCAAGTAGGTTACCAACTAACAGTATATCACAACAAGCAATGATGTACAGACCAGATGGAAGCAGAGGAAGAGGCCGACCATGTAAATGATGTGATGAAAGCAGGGAATAACAGAGTCCATGGGGGTATCGATACATGAGACCCATAAGCGGGCACTCTCCCACTGTTTATACTTCACCTCGACACCGCAAGGTACAAGAGGAACATGATGAGATGAGATGAAATGAGATGAGATGAGATAAAGATGAGATGAGATGAGAGAATGGGAATTTGAACACATGACCACCAGGTCGGCAGGCATGCATGACAGCCACTGTGCTACCGCAGCTCCCTCAATGATACTTACCTCAATAGAATCCTGGAGGTAGAATTGATGATCCGCCAACGAACACTGCAGTCAAATCTCTAACAGGCGCTTGAGAGTGGACAGTGGCTCAGCAATGTCCATATGTTGTATGATCAAGTTCTGGTACTTACCTCAATAGAATCCTGGAGGTAGAATTGGTGATCTGCCAACGAACACTGTAATCGAATCTCTAACAGGCGCTTGAGAGTGGACAGTGGCTCAGCAATGTCCATATGTTGTATGATCAAGTTCTGGTACTGAGGGGCCGGCTGCTGGATGATCTCCTCATCATAGATGATTCTATGGTAGAGAAAGGAATCAGGTCAGCTTCGGTAATTCTGTAGCAATACAATCAGTAACAATTACGTACCCAACAACGGCACTACAATTCTTCTTTCATCATATTCCACTTTCGCCGTCAAGCATCATCAGAAGAAATTGCTGACATCCCAGCAATTGATGTGTATCATTCTGTGTGATTGTACAATGTCCTTGATGCCGTCAATCAAGTTTCTTCTTGCTCTCAAATCAGATTGTCTTTGGTGTAGCACCAGCGCTGGTAGAAGATCTAAAGAGATGGCCAAACCCGCCTTCTTCTTTTTTATGTTTAATTCCTCAAAACAATACTTCTTCTGTCAGCTTTCATCCCTTCCCCCCCCCCCCCCTCTATTGGGACACCGTTCCTCTCAGCAACTCACTGCAAGCTGTCCATCCTTATCTTCATGCATCTTCACCCTTTGCTATTTCATACATCTTCATGGGACACAGAAGTGTTTCCAAGGTACCAGGGCCGGGTTATATACTGGCCAAGACCTATTGACGCGTCCTCGTCAAGTGTCCTGGGCAACAGGTCCCTTCGGGGTCCTGGCTAAAGTCAGTAGGATCGCCGATTCCTCCGAAGTCGGAGAGTGTCTGCCTGTACGGCGAGGAACCACCAGTCTGCACACCAATAAGCCAGACATGGGGCAACGGATACTCACGCAAACCTCAGGTCCTGTATGACATCACAATGATGTTGGATAACAGGATGCCTTCATCCGACATACAGGACTTCACGTTGGAGCTCAAGCCAACGACACAAGCAAGCATCTTCATCTTTTGCTATTTCACACATCTTCATCCTTTGCTATTTCACACATCTTCATCCTTTGCTATTTCACACATCTTCATCCTTTACTATTTCACACATCTTCATCCTTTACTATTTCACACATCTTCATCCTTTACTATTTCACACATCTTCATCCTTTACTATTTCACACATCCTCATCCTTTGCTATTTCACACATCTTCATCCTTTACTATTTCACACACCTTCATCCTTTACTATTTCATGCATCTTCACCCTTTGCTATTTCATGCATCTTCATCCTTTACTATTTCATGCATCTTCACCCTTTGCTATTTCATGCATCTTCATCCTTTACTATTTCATGCATCTTCACCCTTTGCTATTTCACACATCTTCACCCTTTACTATTTCATGCATCTTCATCCTTTGCTATTTCACACATCTTCATCCTTTGCTATTTCATGCATCTTCATCCATGCCCTCCCCCATTTTATGCATTTGTGTCTCTAATTCTCTTCTCCATGTGTTTTTAGGTCGCCCTTTACTTCGTCTATCCTGTAGACTCCAGAAAAGTATCTTCTGTTTATACAATTCACAGGCTGTCTCAATTATGTCCTGTCCAGCGCCAGCATCTCTTCCTTCTCTATGGATGAATTTGTTTAGTTTCCTCCATCAGGCAAAAAAAATGGAGGAAAACCTACATGTAGAAAAATATCATTAAAGACAGAGATGAATAACAAGGGGGAACACAGAGAGAAGAGAGCTGCAGGAGATGGTAAAAGATCGGAGGGCCTGATGTTTGTTATTGGTCTATGCAATATTGTGGGTTTGCGGGAGATGACAGCAGCAGAAGAGGAGGAAGAAAACATACCTTGTGATGTTCTCATATTTTATTATTGTTCTGCATGTCAGTGAGGAATTTAAAACAACATTTAATGGCAACTGTGTTCTTTTGTTCTGTGCAGAATCTTTTGAGGATATTTTATTCTGCTTCTTCATTTACCACAACCACCCTCTCCCCCCATCGATCAGCAAGTGCACTAGCCACTACGTCATCAACGTTTTGTTTCTATAATTCATTTGGATATCAATGTTGCCATGTTTGCTGAAACAGTTTCATCTTTCGTATCTCACTATAGTATATATTTTCTATGGTGAAACTTCCTTTATTTAATTAATGTGACTGTTATAGTGAATGGAGTCAGAAGGCAGATCGATAAAACGAATCAAGAGGCGACTGCAATTCTGCAACGTTGACCAAACTGCAAGAGCTTCAAGTCAAAAGGGATGAAACAAGACAAGAGCGCTATACAGGGGGACAAAGAAGAATAGTCAAGCAACACTGAACTGGTGTCACCAACTGCTAAATGCTGAGGGAGATCATGAGGAGGGGGTCCGAGCATTTATGGTCTGAATGGTCCAATGTGCAGTAAGGATAATATAACGACTCATTCATTCATTCAGTAGCATATCCTTTGCAGAACCTCGCTCCCATAACAACCTTCCGGAAAACTTTTCGGTCATAAGAAAGATGCCACGCATCCAATACACCCATCTGGAGATCATCCGCCACATCCTGCACCCATCTTCTCTTTGGCCTTCCTCTTCCTCTCTTCCCAGGCATATACCCCTCTATTATTGTTCTCTCCAAACTTTCATGACATTTCAAGTGACCAAAATATTTCAACCTTGTCGTATGGATGCATTTGTTCTTTTCTGTATCCAAGATATTCTTAGAACCCATCTATAACATTTATATTCAAAGTTCGGAATATCTAACGAAGTAGTAATGGTTGTTGCAAAGATCTAACGACTAAATCTAATTTGTTTAATTTTAAATGTGATTAAACATAATTTCTGCGTTTTAAAAATTTAATCATCTTTAAATAACATCTTCAATATTAGTCATTCCACAATGTGTGGCCACGCCAACAAAGTTGATAGAGAACTCCGTTGTTACTGTAAATGAGCTTGGCCAGATGGGGGTTCGTTGACACCTCGGCTGAGTGGTCTCGAGGTATGGCGTCTGCCTCGAATGCTGCTGGAGGTCTGGGTTCAAGCCCCGGTGAGGGCCAGGATTTTTTCATGTGGACTTCTAGTAACAAAATTTCCTCTGGTCTTTGGGTAGTGAGATCGGACCCCCATGTGTATTATTGGTACACATGTAAAACATCCCTTGGCAGTTAGAAATTGAAAAAAAAAAGTAGCTTAATGGCACTGCCCTGGCAAAATTTTGAGTTAAAAATCTACCCAAAGTATTTTCAGGATCCTCGCCGGTGATACAGAGTTTGTGCACTGAGTTGAGATTCTCCAGACTCAGGCTTGAGTTAGGTGTAGAACAGAGCACTTATGGGTTGCACCCGTGTGCTGTGATGTTGATCTGTCGACTAAATTTTAAACTGACGCCTCAGCTTGTCACCCTGCGAAAATGAGGGAAAGATTGGCCGCCTATTCTTCCTTCCTCTCAAGCCTACAAAATGTGAGGATACAATCACATCACCCACCCATACCAGGAAACTGTTTGGGGACAAATTATTCTGCAATGAGACTTTCATAAATCATCATCATCATCCAGTGCCTTACAGGCTGGCATGGGCGGTCATGCCTCTCTACAAATTAAAATCTCCGACGTCATGGATCAATTTGTGTGTTGACTCCATTCCATGCCATAACACATGACTGTCAAGAATCTTCTCATGCTGTCTTCCTCTATCTTTCATTCCACAAATCTTTCCGGTTGTCAAATGTTCTAGTTTTTGTCTTCTCATAACGTGGCCAGAGAACTATGACTGCCTCTTTCTGATGTTTGTGATAAGTTGTCTCTGCGATTCAGTTTCCCTTAAAACGTCCTGATTGCTAATTGTGGCTGTCCAATTAATTTTCAGCATTCTTCTATAAAACCACATCTCCAAGGCTTCCAGGGATTTTTTTGCCCGTTTACTAATTGTTAAGGATTTGCACGCAACCTCTAGATGCTAACAGCTTGAGAGTCTCAGATTGTGAGAGACTGTTATTCACTTAATGACCCAAAAACAAAACTCAAAACAATCTATTCCCTTAGTGAATATAACACAGAAGCCACAAACAATTTATTGCACGATTTATTGCCTGGCATATTTTGCTGCATTTTGTCAGGTTCATTTCTCTGATGTTCCACATTCAAACAATACCTGTATGTTTTAATTGTTTTAGCTTAAATATTATTCATCTATTCACTTCATATGATATACAGCGCTGCAGTATGCTCCTGACGAGATGCAGACAAAATACCAGGCAATAAATCATGCAGCATATTGGCAGTGGCTTCGGTGAGTAAACAAAAACACAACTCACCCATCATCAAGACAAATTTCCTCTTCTGTTTTCTGCCGCTTGATATTCTGCATTGGCAGCTCTGTGACGATCTCAGTGATGACATCTACATCTCCGGAGTTCACGGCTTCCGTGACCATCTCCATCAACACTGGAGATGCCGCCCTCTTCATGCTGTTGCATAATAAGAAAATATTTACATGATGACAATATCATGTCCAGGGGTAGAAAATTAAGGATCCAGCCCCTTTTCTCTCAGGATCAACCCCTTTTTTCTCTCACGGACCAGCTCATTTTTCTCTCAGGAGCCAGCCCATTTTTTCTCTCAGCGACGAGCCCCTTTTTTTCTCTCAGTGACCAGCCCCTTTTTTCTTTCAGGGACCAGCCCCTTCTTTCATTCAGGGACCAGTCCCTTCTTTCTCTCAGGGAGGAGCCCCTTCTTTCTCTCAGGGACCAGCCCCTTCTTTCTCTCATGGACCAGCCACTTCTTTCTCTCAGGGACCAGCCCCTTCTTTCTCTCTGAGGCAAGCCCTTTCTTTCTTTCAGAGACAAGCCCCTTATTTCTCTCAGAAACAAGCCCCTTCTTTCTCTGGGGGATGTGTGTGTGTTTAAATGTGGGTAATCTACTACCAAGAGGTGCATTCCCTGCCAGTCTATCAGCCTGTTCATTCCCTCTGCACTTCTGCATGGCAACAGTCCCTATGGAGATGGTATCTTCGTGCCAGGTTGGGTGGCAAGTCTTTAGGCCAACCTCACTCCAAAAGACACAAGCCTTTTTTTAAGTCTCAGTTAACAAGATGGCAAAAGATAGGACCTGGTGTGAGTCAGCTGATGGTCTATGTCATAACAAAGAATAAAGGGTAGAAGAAGTATTGCATGGTATGTAAGGTATATTGTAGTAGTAGTAGTAGTAGTAGTAGTAGTAGTAGTAGTAGTAGTAGTAGTAGTAGTAGTAGTAGTAGTAGTAGTAGTAGTAGTAGTAGTATGAATGGTATGATGTAGTAAGTAGTACACTAGTATAGTATAGTAGTTCACTAGTAGAGTATAGAATGGCAGAGTATCTTCCTCTGCGTTCATCCGGAGAGTTTTTTGGGACGTGATTGTGTTGTGCCTGTTTACAGCAGAGCTGCTACTTGTTTACTTTGGTCGAGTTTGTAATATGCATCATCTTTCTGGTGGCCTGAATGCTCCGATTCCCATTTGGTTCTATAAGTGCTTTTTATAAACCTCTTTGCCTCATTATAGGTTATGTCTATGTCAGGCTGAGGTAGTCATCTGCCCTCTTTTGCCAGTCTGTCAGCCTCTTCATTTCATGCATGGGTCCAATTGCTACTTGGGTAATGTTCTTTTATGTAGTTTAGGGCTATTTTTCTTCTGTTTCATTCTGAGTGTTCTTTTTTCTCAATACCAGGAATGTTTTCATATCAGGGAGTTGATGCTGTCTCCATGCTGGGAACTTGTGTGCATTGTAAATGGGTTTGATTGTTGATATGTTAAGTATGGGATCTGCCCTAATCTTTTGTTTTGCAGTTTCTACAAAGTTGCTACGCTTCAGTCTTCCTTTTCCAAAACCATTAAACCTGTTATACATAGGGTGGTCTGTCAATCTTCTAAATTTTTCTGCTTGTTGCTGGGCTCTGCTATCTCTTCTATCCTGCATTGGTTGTAAACAAGTGATCTTTTCTAGTTCATTAATAGGCGTTGTCTTCAGCCTTCCAGTTATGATTCGCATTCCTTGGTTTTGGACTCTACTTATTTTGTTAAAGTTTGACTTAGCTGCTGTTGCCCAACCTGCAATGCCATATTCCAGTACTGGCCTCACCCGTCCAGTATATAACTTCTTGAGAACTTTCTCATCTGCTCCCCACGTTGTACCAGCAAGCTTTTTCATGATTGCCATTCTCTGCCTTGCTCTTGTTCGATTTTTCTCAACCTGTGTCTTCCATGTCAGGCAACGATCAAAGGTAATGCCTACATAGTTTGGATTTTCTTCATGGCGCAATATTTTTCCATTCAATACCAGCTTAGGTTGCTGAGTTTTATTTGAGAGGGAGAACACTGTGCATGTTGTTTTCTCCTCACTTATCTTCACTAGCCATGATTTTGACCAGTCCTCTAGCGCTAATAAGGCTTGCTGTATTCTGCTGTTAGCTGTACTAATATATTCCTCAAATGTCCATATGGCTAGGTCATCTGCAAAGGAGGATGTGTGTACTCTGGCTGGAAAATTTTCTGTGATGTCATTTATATATGCTAGGAATAATGTTGGTGAAAGAACGCCTCCTTGGGGGAGACCTTGCTCCAACAGCATCATTTTGCTTGTTTTTCCTTGTACTTTTGTCCTGGCAGTTCTGTTCTCAAAGTAGTGGATGATCCATTTGTACATTTTGCCACAAACATGTGTTTTTTGCAGTTTTACTTTCAGTCCTTCCTTCCATACTTTATCAAATACTTCTTCTAAATCTATCCAGACCGCTAGTGTGTGCTTTTTCTCTTGGAAGGCATCCTCTATTTCCTGAGCTATATAGGTTATTTGATCTTCAGTGGATCTGTACTTTCTGAATCCAGCTTGGTGTGGTGTTAAGAGTTGGTTTTCTTCCAGATGCCATGTTTGCCTGCCATTGATAATGTGTTCCATTAATTTTCCTACACAGACAATTCTCTTGACTGATAGGTTGATAACCATTTGGTTCTTCCAGGTCTTTTTCCTTTCTCTGGGACTGGTATTAGTATAGCTTCTTTCCATGCCTGTGGGACAATTCCTCTCTTCCAGCTGTAACTTAGGATTGCTGGTATTTCCTTTTTTGCTCTAGTGCCTAGTCCTATTAGCATTTCATTTGTGATTCCATCCTTTCCTGGTGATTTTTTTTTTTTTAAGGGTATTCATTGCCTGTTCAATTTCTTCCATTTTTAGATTTGCCATCACATGTTCTGCTGCTGTCTCTTTACTACTATGATGTGTCTGTTTATCTTTTATTGCTTTCTTCTGTTCGGTTGTAATATCAATGTGGTTTGCACTAGCATAGTGTTCCATTAGTGCATTTGCAGCTTTTTTCCTGTAAGCAAGGCATTTCCTTGTTTAATTGTTATTTGTTTGTTTCTGGGTCCTTCATTGTTCATGACTTTCACTAGTTTCCATGGTTTGTTTCCATCCTTGTCAAAGTTCAAGTTTTCTGTTATTTCCCTCCAACAATCTCTTGTTGTTTCATTTACTGTTCTTTTATATTTTGCTGAGATGACTTTGAGAGAGATGTTCGCTTCAATTGTTTGTTCTCTCTCTGCTGACTTCCTGAATTCTTCCAGACTTCTACCACGAAGACTTCTACCACTTCGAAAGCGCTCCTTTTTTAACAAAGCCAAATTAGTGAATAAAATTATATCTGAAAATACCCCAGAGTATCTTCTACCGTTAATTCAATCTAATGCAATGAACAGTAAGCGCTTAAATTTATTACAGGTTCCGAAGCCTAGATTGGACTTATACAAAACTTGTCTCGCGTATTCTGGTGCTCACTTGTAGAATAGCCTTCCACCAGATCTGAAAACTCCTATGAGTCCCTACACATTTAACCGAAAACTCTTTCAATACTTACTTCATACCGACTATATGCCTCCATAAGTCACCTACTGGTATCATTTTTTCACTATCATTCTTCACTGTGTGTGTGTGAGCAAGAGAGTGGGCAACAGAGTGATTGAGAAAGAGTGTGAGTGGGAGAATTAGTATGAGAGTGATTTAGTGTGGTTTAGAGAGTGAATGAGTGAGTGTGAGTGGGACAGAGAGAGTAAGAGAGTGAGTGTAAGTGGGAGAGTGAGTGAGAGATTGAGTGAGGGTGAATATGTGAGTATGTGTGTGTGTGTGTGTGTAAGTGAGGGCGAGTGTGAGAGTGAGTGCGTATAAGCATGAGAGAGAGAGATAGTGAGTGGGAGAGAGGGAGAGAATGATTTTGTGGAGGATGTCTCTTGTACAGAAAGCTAAGTCTGGAGTAGAAGTGGTAAACCATCTTCTAGAGTAGAAGCTCAGTGTGTCATCTGCTTTATTGAGTAGATGGAGATTTGAGTCTATTTCCCAGTCTTCCACTTCATCTCCTCTGTTGTCAGTATCTGTATCCCCATCTTTCTGAACAGCTATTAAAGTCTCCGACAATAATGCAGTTTGTGTCAGTTATTTTCATGTCTGAAAGTGTAAGGTCATAATCTGCTGTGCTATACAGATTGTAAACACTTATTTTCACGTCCTTTATCAATATTGGTTGTCAGAGGTCACAGATACTGCAAGGTATCGTGTTTCATGTAAATATTAGAACTCCTCCTTTGTGTCCTTCATGGCTGAAACGTGTGGCCTGATATCCTCTGATTAAGATTCTGTGATGGGCATTGAGGTGTGTCTCTTGAATGCATGCCACATCTATTCTATCTTTATAAAGATGATTTATTAGGGGGACTTTCTTGTTAGAAACTCCTTCGGCGTTCCACTGTAGTATGTTGTGTCTGGGTTTTTTTATCAATAGCTCTTACCCTACTCCTCTATGTCTTGACTCCACAGCACAGGGGACGGTGACTACCAGTAGTAATGGGTGGACCCCTTCAAGGCAGAGAGCCCGGCACTATCACCGCCTGATGGGACTTCATGGGATTAGCACCATACTGATTAATTTTAATCTGTGGCATCATGGATTGATTAAGTTACGTTGCACTGCTTTGTCAAGCCTGTGGCTCAGTACATCCATTTTCAACAAGCATTTTTTTCGGGTGTGCTCTCCCTAGCCTATGACTATCCCCAGTCTACCTACAAGGCAGCAGGGTGTGTTTTTCTGGGTCTGGTTCCTCTCCTTTAACTTATCTGACATGGGAGACCCTACCAGTAGCTGTGCTACTGTCAGCATAGCTCTTGGGGTCATTGGAACACACAAGCCCCCCTACCACGACAAGGTGGAGACACAGCAGAGGGGAATTGCACCACGACAAGGTGGAGATACAGCAGAGGGGAATTGCAGAGTATTACAAGTAGTTGTAGTAGTAGTATAGTATGGTTTAGTGTAGCTATAGTGTAACTATAGTATAGTATAGTATAGTATAGTATAGTATAGTATAGTGCTGTGTGGTGTGGTATGGTATAGTATGGTATAGTTTGGTATGGTATGGTATAGTGTAGTGCAGTTCTATTGTCAATGACAGATTTACCCTCGATACAGACATTGATATCACTATTGGCAAAGCTGCAGTCACTTTTGCACATTTCACAAAACGTGGATAGAGAAATATCCCAGTTTGACAGTGAAAACTAAGTCAGTCTATATTATCTACAGCGTGTGTATCTCTTCTTCTGTCCTTTCTTCCCCTACTTTGGCATTCCCTCAGCCAAACCATCCTACTGTCTGTAATTGTCTTCTCCATATGTATTTAGGTCTCCTGTTGTTTCATTTACCTTAGGGATTCCAGACGAGTGTCTTGTGATAATGTCCTCAAGTTTTCTTATGGTGTGTCCTTTTCTGTGTCAGCTTGTTTACCTCACCTCTTGGTTCATATGTGTTTAGTTCTCTCCTGAGCTCTACATTGGTGATTCTGTCCTACCATTTTATTCCCACTATTCTGTGTCGGCACCAATTAATGAATCATTTTATCCCATCTTGTACCTTGTGGTGTCACAGTGAATCATTACACAGCGGGAGGGTGCCCATTTTATTTATGGGCTTCATATATTGAGATTCTCATGTAATGCAATTCATGAATGTATGTAGTTTATTAGTAATTATTTTAGTTGTTATCCATATTTCTGACCCATACCGTAATACCGATTTAATACTGGAGTTAAACATTCTAAGTCTGGTGCTAACTTGTTTAATTAGCTCTCGCTCATGTGGCAGTGAGACCTGGATCACGTATGTCCAGCAAATGAAAGGCTTAAGACCTCCCGCTTACAGTCTCTGCTTTTTTATCAGCTGCAAATCTTGGAAGATATAGTAACTAATGTAACTAATGTAGATGTGCTCTCACACACTGGTCAAACAACCATGCACATACTTTTGTCTGCACAGAACGTGGTGGCTCAGTCATCTATACTGCATGCCAGATAAATGCATTGCAATATATATTCTTACCAACAGCTAGTAGATGGTAACAGAAAAACTGGACGTTCACAGAATGATCCAAACATACAAGGAAGCAAAACGTGAAGATGCTGGAGACAGATACCATAACCGGGAAAAGGCTTATGTGGAGAGGATTGTAAGGAGTAATCTTGAACTTGCTGAAAGTAGACTATTTTAACAAAGCGGGTGAAAAGGATCCACCGAAAGGAAGCTGCAACTTATGGCACGTCAGCCCCATAGTCTGACATGACTGAATGATATTAAGAGGGTCTTTCAGAAAGAAATGTGCCACATCATTTTTCTCAGCTAATAATGAAGATAGAAGCATGACATTTTGCACATTTCAAATATGGCATGTGCCGATTGTGTGCACCAAATTGCAACCCAACTGGCCAAATAATATGGCTGCCCTAAACCACTGAAATGGAGTGTGTTAGCAATTTGCGTTATAAGCAGCGAATTGTGATAGAATTTCTCATTGCAGAGAAAGAAACTGTTGTGAACATTCACAAGCATCTATGTGATGTGTATGAAAGTTTTGCAGTCGACAGGAGTACAGTCAGTAGCTGGATTCAAAGAATCAGGAAGTGAAGATACGGAGCTGTTTGATCGGCCACGATGTGGACGTCCTGCCACAGCCACCAACGCAGACATGTTGAAATGTACTGTGGGCATTATTCTTACTGACAGGCACATCACTACTCAACAATTGGCCTAACAGCTGTCAGTCAGTAATGGTAGTGCAAATGCAATTATAAAAACTATAGGATTTTCTAAGGTTTGCGAAAGATGGGTTCCTCGAAGTCTCACAAATTACCACCGATTGCACAGGAAAGCAATTTCTTCTGAATTGTAAGAGCTTTTCAATGCTGAGGAGAGAACTTTTTGGCCAAGATCATTACCTGGGCACATCATTTTGAACCTGAGACAAAAAGACAGTAAATGGAGTGGCATCATCCAGCAGTCACCATGAAAAAATAAATTCAGGATAACTCCTTTAGTTGGAAAGGTCATGATCACTGTCTTTTGGAACATTGAATGTGTGATTCTTATGGCAACATGGGAAGCAATCACTAAATTGAGTTGGACTGTACTACCCCATCCACCCTATAGTCCCGATAAGGCACCCCCTGATTTTCACCTATTGGGTACACTTAAAAATGCACTCCATGGGACAAAGTTTGAAGATGATGGAGTGATTCATGCAGCGAAGAAATGGCTACATGATCAAGACAAAATCTGGTACAGGCAAGGAATACATATATTTGACTCGCGCTGGCATAAAGCCGTACAAGCTGATGGGGATTATGTTTAATACCAATGTTTACATGACATATCCATGTATACTGTGTATAAATGTCATGTTTTTTGAATAAACTCCTGAGAAAAACGATGTGGTGCATTACTTCCTTAACGCCCCTCGTATTATTAGTGTAGTATAGTTTAGTGTAAAGTGATAACGTATTGCTACTACTGAATAGTAGTACCTATCAATTTAGTATTATCATTTTTCATCTAGAATGCCGCTGTACCCATCCTGACTGGTTGCAAATAATGAGATATTCTACACAAAATTAATAATACTTTTAACATTATTTTACATTTAATGAGTCATTTGAGTTACTGGCTAATTAGATGGAGTCACTGTGATGTTATTTACAGTTCTGTAATAATTTATCTTTGGCATGAAATCAGTATTAACATCTAGAGAGATTAATAACGCACTAAAAATTGTCAAATGCTACGTACATTCAACACTACTGTATGGCGTGGAAGCCTGGACATTGACCAAGCAGCTAGAAAGTCGTATAGAAGCCCTGTAGATGTGGATATACAGACGAATATGTCATATTTCATGGTAACAAAAACAATCAAATGCAGAGGTTCTGGAAAAACTGGGAATGAAGACTGAGTTGACGAAAGAAATAAAGACGAGGCAAGTTAAATATTTTGGCCATGTTAAAAGACATGATACTCTTATAAAAACCATACTGGGAGGCAAGGTTGAGGGCAATCGAGCAAGAGGTAGACAATGATACAAGTGAGAAGATAACATCAAGAGATGGACAAACATCAGCCTGACAGAATGTACAGTCAAGGTGAGAGACAGACAGTGTTGGAGATCCATTGCAGCCAACCTTTCACTGTGGAGATGGCACCTGCTTGATTGATTGAATAATTTATCTTTATAATGTCTACAGATAAGGTTATTCATCAACTGGAGACTTCCAGATCATAGGGCACATCAGCCCATAGTCAGATATGACAGAAGAATATTATTATTATTGTAGTGTAGTATAGTTATTTTTAAGAGCATGCATCTTTCCCATTGCAACATACACCTGTGAGACCTGGACAAAGCTGAACAGCGCATAAATACGTTTGAATATAAATGTTATAGACGGGTTCTAGGAATATCTTGGATACAGAAAAAGAGCAAATGCATCCATATGACAAGATATGAATACTGAAGAAGGTTGGCTACTGAAGACCATAAAGCAAAGAAAGTTGTAATATTTTGGTCACTTGAAATGTCATGGAAGTTTGGAGAGAACAATAATGGAGGGGTATGTGCCTGGGAAGAGAAAGGCCAAAGAGAAGATGGGTGCAGGGTGTGGCAGATGATCTCCAGATTGGTGTATCGGATGCTGGACATCTTGCTCATGACCGAGAAGTTGTCTGGAAGATTGTTATGGAAGCGAGGTTCTGCAAAGGGCATGCTACTGAATTAATGAATTAATAGTATAGTTTAGTGTACAGTGATGAAGTATTGCTAGTACTGAATAGTATTCTTCTTCTTCTGCGTTCATCCGGAGTGTTTTTTTTTTCGGACGTGACTGCATTGTGCCTGTTTACAGCAGAGCTGCATTCTTGCGCCGTTAGGCCAACACATCCGACTTCTGCGGGCATTTGTTGACCGGGTTAACCTTCCCGGGTACTGAATAGTATTAAAAGGCCAATATAAAGAGTTGTAGTCAACATTCCAGATCTACATTCATGAATAACATTATCTGCAGACTTTGTAAAGATACATTATTACAGAACTGCAAATAGCCTCACAGTGACTCCAACTAATTAGCTAATAACTCAAAACGACTCATTAAGTATAAAATAATTGTAAAAAGTATTATTAATATACTAGAGAATATCTCATTATTATTTAAAACAAGAGATGGAGTGGGTAAGGCAGCCTTGTGCTTAAAGGACAGTACTTTGAGTTCTAGTTGTAAAGTTCCAGTTATAGTACTATTAAGTATTAGTATAAGTATAAAGTACTAACAGTGTAGATGCTACAAAATAGTAGTGCTAGGTATTAAATAGTACTAAAATATTGATAATTGAATTAATTGCTACACCATTTATCTAGTAAACAACAGGTCACTTCTCACAAACTTTCCAAAGTAGTTCAAGGGTTATACAAGAACAGAATTAAAAACTGATCAATCTTTCCTAATATATATTTATACTATATTTTATTCAGATGTACTCTACTGTAATAATAGACTAACCACAACAGCTGGCTTGTTGTTGTTGTGACTTAGTGCCACGGTCAGATTAATAAATGAAATGATTTGTGATTGATATCGTGGTGTCTCTGACCGACATATTGGTCCATGGAAATGGGGCAACGCCTCAACAAACATGGCGGGGACCAGGAATTGAAAACTCAACATTTTAAGCGCGGTTTTCAACTTCGGGAAGAAAGTGACAGCGGATAGGCAGCAGAATTGTGGAGAATTATCAATTACAGGGGATCAAAGGAAGAGGAAATAGCCAAAACAAAACGGATGTTTATGAAGAATACTTCCGGCCCTACATCCCCACGTTCAACATCCTGTTTGTGCGCTGGAGAGCCTGTCCGGTGTCAACGACAAGAACTGCGGTTTTAATCTTACTTTGCTTGACTATCATGACTTTATTATACCCCAGATTGATTTTATGCGTTGCAAACAGGTTTCTTACCTGGTAGATAGTCCAATTTATGAGATTTTGACTATGAAAAGATAATTATTTAAATCACCGGAAACTAAAGTGTAACGGTAATGGTGGGTTCTTCACGTCCGCCTGCATGTTAGATCACGTGATAAGCAGGCTGCGCATTGGGTTAGCGCGCAGGTTGGTCCGTCAGGGTTCTAATAGGGCAAGGAACGTATATAATAGTTTCTCGTCTTGTAGCCTTCTCTTGTCTTTGATAATTATACTACGATTTTTGTTTGCAGTAATCATTTTTAGTTGCTCTCAGATACATCAATTAGTTCCCCTAAACCAGAGATCGTTCTTGTTAGTCAGGATTGTATTGGGGCAAGGAACGTGGTGTCCCGTCTTTATAGTTAGCTTTCTCTTCTCTTGTCTTATATACAATACATATAGTTATACTATGATTTTGGTTTTCGAGAATCGTTTTCATTTGCTCTAAGATACATCCATTAGTTCCCCTAAACCTATAATCTGAAAGGTCGTTCTTGTTAGTCAATCAGGGTTCTATTAGGGCAATGAACGTGGTTTCAAATCTTGTAGCTTTCTCTGCTCTTGTCTTTGATACATATAGTTATACTATGATTTTGGTTTTCAAGAATTATTTTCATTGCACTCAGACACATCCATTAGTTCCCCCAAACCTTTAATCTGAGAAGTCGTTCTTGTTAGTCAGTCAGGGTTCTATTAGGGCAAGGAACGTGGTTTCTAATCTTGTAGCTTTCTCTTCTCTTGTCATTGATACATCATATAGCTATACTATGATTTTGGTTTTCAAGAATTAGTTTAGTTTAGTCGATGGATCAACATCATGGCACACGGGTGTAACCCATAAGTGCTCCGTTCTTCTCCTAACTCAAGCCTGAGTCCGGAGAAACTCAGCTCAGTGCACGATCTCCTTAGCACCCGTGAGGATCCTGAAATACTTTGGGTAGATTTTTAACTAGAAATTTTGCCCGGGCAGCGCCTATAGGCTGCTCTTTTTCGATTTCCAACTGCCAAGGGATTTTATACGTGCACAACAATACACACGGGTGTCCGATCTCACTACCCAGAGACCAGGGGAAATTGTATTACTAGAAGTCCACGTGAAAAAAATCTCGGTCCTCACCGGTGATGAATTGAATTCTTTCAAGAATTATTTTTAGTTACTCTCAGATACATCCATTAGTTCCTCTAAACCTATAATCTGAGATGCCATTCTGTACGAGTTACTCCACAGCCAATAACTGAAACACAACATATATATTTTACATACGAGCACTTTCTGTTTTAATTTATTATTAGTTGGCTTTCTGTTTTTAACCCAAACATTAATTTTTCTACACCATACTTATTATCAAGTTGAGCATATTTCATTTTTCACTACGTTATTAGCAAAATTTTATTTTGCTATTTAGTGCATTGTTTGACGACGCGTGGGCGATCATGCTTCTCCGATTTCATCTGCCAAGAGCACATAATTGGTTCCTGCCATAACACAAGACTCAGAAATGTTCTCTCGTATTTCTCTATTATTCCACAATTCTTTCCAGCTCCATGTTCTAGAGTTATTATTCTCATAAAGTGCGTAAAATGTGACCTCTGGCTCTTTCTGATAGTTGTCATAAGTTGTCTGTGCGAATTGGCCTTTTTCTAAACATTTAGATGATGCATTTTGGCTTTTCTAAGTAAAAAATGTAAAATAACACAAATTAATGCAGCTTTACAGATCAGAATTACAAAAAACACAGGACGTTGTGTCGACTTGCCTTCATCGGCAAACAAATACATACACAAAATATAATAAAGGAGAAGACCCTCCAGTGACTACATTAAGGCAAAAGAACAGGATTTTTTTTTTTTTTTTGCATATCCTTTACAGGACATTGCTGTCAACACCAGCATCTTTCAGCTGTATGTTGATTTCTTGGCAAGATTACACTCAGTAGTTTGCCATTGCTTTCTGAGCGGCCGGCTCACATACCCCGTAAGTTACCGATGCGATTCAAACCACTGCTGATTCTCACCGTCATCACGTTACCCACAAAAGTATACGAGATTACGGAGCAAAGTCATAACCTCTAAGCCACGAAGCCGGCAAGAACAGGATTGGAAGAATAAAAAGATGAAAAAATTAGAACAATTAAGAGAAAATAAAAATTTGAATTGGTTTTTTGTGTCACACCCTGTCTTCGCGCTGCCATAAGCCACTACAAAATGCTCCCCATATTCATAGAGAGTGCTCCAGAGGTATTCTTCAAAATATCCTCAATATAGTGAGTGCTCTAAAGGTATTCTTCAAAATATCCCCGATATAGCGAGTGCTCCAGGGGTATTCTTTAAAATATTTCCCATATCTTAGCAAATACTCCATCTGCCATAGATATTTTTCGAAAATTATCCCCTATTAATTAACGAATACTCCATCCACAATACATATTCATCAGAATTTCCCCCATATTTTAACAAGTACTCTAGCCGCCACAGATATTCTTCAAAGTGCCCCTTATATCTTAGCAAGCACTCCAACCGCCACAGATATTCTTCAAAATACCCCTCATGTCTTAATGAGTACTCCAATTGCCACAGATATTCATCAAAATATCCTCCATATCTTTACAAGATATCATTCACAATCATCATCATGTCTATAAGTAAGTAATGTTTCCCATCTCACACAATCACCAGAATCATGAACCAGCTCTATGTTCCTGTCTCGATAATGCCATGTGGCCAAATCATCCAGATGTTTATCTCTCTGCCTTCCTATTGTTCTTTTGCCCTCTATCAGCCAGTTATCTCTAACTTTTCTACTTTATTTCTTCTCATAATGTGCCCAAAAAAATTATGACTATTTACATCTAATTTCTCTAATCAGTTTACGGTTTTCATTTGTTTCTTGTAGGACTTGGTCATTGGTTTTTCTGTCTGTTGATGGTATTCTTTGCGTTTCATCTCTGTTGCCATTTAATTTTTCTCAGCTTTTCACATCCATATAAAAGTACAGGTTCTATGTAGCACTTCAACATTCTTCTTCCTGCAGTTATCTTTTTTATTGCTCAGTATGTTTTGCATCTTGCAAAAGGCTATCTTTGCTGTTTTCTTACAGTTTAATTCCAACCCTAGTTGTTCACTATGTGCATTAACCACATTTACAAAATGTTGCAGATCCTGTTCGTGATCTGCAATCAATACTGTTATCATCTGCATATCTAATGTTATTGATTTTATGTCCTGTCCACCATAGATATTTTTCAGAATCCAACCAATCTCTTTCCCTGCCCCACCACCACCCACCCACCTCTTCCCTATCTTGTGCACCTAAGCATCCATAATAAGTAATAAGTACTACATCCACCGTATGTATTCTTCCAAATCTCCTCTCATATCCATAACAAGTAATCCATGCCCCATATATATTCTTCAAAATCTCCCCTAATATCCATAAGTACTACATCCACCGTATGTGTTCTTCAAAATCTCCTCTTATATCCACAATAAGTACTACATCCACCATATATATTCTTCAAAATCTCCCCTAATATCCATAATAAGTACTACATCCACCATATATATTCTTCAAAATCTCCCCTAATATCCATAAGAAGTCCATCCCCCATGTATGGTCTTTAAATGCTTAGCAAAGTTTATCAACAGAGCATACGACCACACCTGGAATACAGATTAATTGCGTTGTGTTCAGCACACACAAAAGCACTACACGAGCAGGACAAGGTGCAAAATCAAGCACATAGAGTCACCATGGGAGGGATGAGATCAACCCCATAGTGGAAATGGAGAAGTCGGGGAGCACGCAGAAATACGAAAAAGTTAATACAAGCAGAAAAGTTCCTCAGCATCCCAGGCCACCCTATTTAAACTGTCATTACTGCCTATAGTACCTTGCGGTGTAGGCAGAGGGGTCTTGAGCCTGAGGAATAAAGGCTGCCTGGCTAGTGCAGTCGCCGCGAACTGTGCAGGCTAGAGTTTTATATGTGCCCCAGACAGAAAAAATTCCACATCTTACCGAGGATTCGAACCCGAGTCTCCCGAATGAGATCCCAGCATTCTAGTCACTCAGCCAGCCGCTCCCCACGAAGAACAGATTTGAAAAGCTAGCTATGAGGCGGTTGAAAAGAAACAGTTTTATCATCCAGACCAACTGATTTTGCAGAGACACCACTGTCTGCCAACAGTTGGTATCCCCCTGAAAACTATCCCAGAACAAACTCCATGGGAAGAGGAACATAGACTATCACTACAGATTCAGACAAAAGTGAAGGGAATATTCAACAAAGAAGAACAGAACAGTGTACAACGCAGAACAGCCACTTTATTTCATTGATGAAGAATACCCACAGGACCTCATGATCATGAGTCTACACAGATGGGTCAACACAAAATGCTGTTCGAAACCAAGTAGTGGGAGTGTACATAGAATACCCAAATAATACTAGGGACACGGCCAGAGTACTAACAGGAAAGTAATGCCATAACTATGATAATGAAATTGAGGCAATCAAGATAACAACAGAGAAATTACTAAATCACCAACCATGGTACACAGCCTGTGGTGCTATTGACAGATACAAAATCATTACTTGAGGTGTTCTTATCTGGGAAATTGCCAGTATTAATGAGTACTACGAACACTACATTCTGAACTAGGCAGCTGGTGTACGGTCACCTTACAGTGGATACCGTCTCACTGCGGAGTACCCGAAAACGGGAGAGCTGATCGATTAGCTAAGGAAGAAGCAACAGAACAACAACCTGCTATACCTGTTACCACCAAAAGAAAAGAATGATCAAATCAGTCAGAAAGCCACCAACACCAGCTCAAGACGATTACCACTTATGGAGAGACCAGAAGAAATCATTATACTGCGCATCAGAACAGGACACAATAGATGTATACCACAACCATATGTATACACAATTCAAAATTTACAAACCAGCCATGTGCACGTGTGAATTAGCGCCGCAAACAGCAAATCACACACTCCAAGACTGCCCAAAATACGACAAATCTAGGCAAACCTTCTGGCCTTGAGAAACAACAGTGGGAGATAAACTCTATGGACCACTGAGTGAACTAATATAGACGGTTAAATTCATACAAGAAACAACATTGCAGTTATAGATAAATTTCATATAAGAGACAACATTGCAATTATAGACAAATTTCATACAAGAAATAACATTTCAGTTATAGACAAATTTCATACAAGAGACAATTCATTTAATGGTTTATAGTCAAATTTCAAGTGAACAAAAGAACATAATCTTCAAAATCTGCCCCATATCCACGGCTTGTAGTCCACCACATATAATATTATAATCTTCAAACAATCATCTATATATGTAGTGAGTTGTGCAATCTCCGTAGATATTCTAGCCAAGAAATGCTGAGGTTGATTGCTACGTCCTGTAAAAAAAAGGACTTAAGCAAAAGTTTTAACCCCACATGTCCCATTACCATTAGTCCAGTTATTTCAGAGGTGGCCAGCCAGGATTCGTGTGTGGCTTTGCCGGCAGGGATGTCACAGACGACAGATTTAGGGCTTACGTGTGAAAAACAGGTGGGACATGTTATTGTGACATTGGTAATACTTAATAGGAAAAGCTAATCCACACGCGAAGTGTAGAAATTTAGATATCTAGGCATATGCATAACACCAGAAGGAAGATGCATCACTGAGATAAGGAGCAGAATATGACAAGAAAAAACTGCATTCTATCAAACGAAGAAAATTTTGTGCAATAAGTCACCGTCCATGAAAATTAGAAAGAGTTCTTGCATGTTACACAGAACCAGTTTTACCATACGGCTGCGAATCCTGGACAATTTGTAAACAAGCGAAAAAAAAACACCTAAAAGCATTGGAGATGTGGTTTTGCAGAAGAATGCTGAAAATTAATTTGGCAGCCAAAATGAGCAATCAGGACCTTTTACGGGAAGCTGATTCGCAATGACAACTTATCACAAACATCAGAAAGAGGCAGTCGTCGTTTTTTAGGGCAAGTTTTAAGAAGACAAAAAAACTGGAACATGTGACAACCGGAAAGATTTGCGGAAAGAGACAGCGTGAGAAGATTATTGACAATCTTGTGTCATGGCACGGAAGGGAGTTAACACACGAAATGATCCATGACATCGGAGATAGTAATTTGTGGAGAGGTATGATTGTCCGCGCCAGCCGGCAAGGCACTGGATGGTGAATCCACACACAAACATCAGTCCAACTGGCTCTCCTGTAGTGGAAACTACTTAAGATAGGTGTACTGACTACGCTTGAATCCAAAGCCAGCGAACCAAACAGGCAACATGTTATTGTGGTGGGTTGCTATTATATTGAACTGTCTCAGCCACGCAGATTGCTGTTCCTGCTGTTTGTGTTTATTTATCATCTCTGTCCTGTGTCTTGTCTTAAGAGCAGCAATACCAATTTTCCCATGATCTATCCAAAGAGGTATTGAGCCGTATCAACTCTCACAATAGCGTCTCCGTGGCGAAGTGGTAAAGCCGCCTGGCTCGGGATCCGAAGGTTGTTAGTTCGATTCCGGGCTGCGTCCTTCTGTTCACGAGTGCATTTTTTCTTAGACTCCTGGGGGTCGTCGCTGGAGCTACGGAGTTCGTGCTTTGTGCGACGCTTTCCTCGCTGCGGAAAGAGACTGAGCCAAATGGGATATTAAAAAAAACCGGTACAATGAAGTCGACCCTGTCGACTTTAAAGCGACTTTATCAACTCTCACACTGACCAGTCTCACTATCAAGTCTCACTGACTAGAACAAAATCACATTGACTAGGACAAAGCCTCACTGACCAGAACAAAGTCACATTGACCAGGACAAAGCCTCACTGACCAGGACAAAGTCTCACTGACCAACTGACCAAGACAAAGCCGCACTGACCAGGACTAAGTCTAACTGACCAGGACAAAGTAACTGATCAGGACTAAGTCTAACTGACCAGGACAAAGTAACTGACCAGGACAAAGTCTGACCAGGAGGACTAAGTCTAACTGACCAGGACTAAGTCTAACTGATCAGGACAAAGTCTAACTGACCAGGACTAAGTCTAACTGATCAGGACAAAGTCTAACTGACCAGGACAAAGTCTAACTGACCAGGACTAAGTCCCACGAGTCATACCAACCAGTAGCAGGTCTAATACTGATCATGACCTATATTTCACTGACCTGTCCCATGTAAAAGATAATAGACTTAACAATAATTCCCCTCTTTGGACAACAATCACCTACACATTAATATCTTACCTTGACTCGGTCCCAGGATTATTAATCTGGGCCATTGATGGACCCTAATATAATTTCTCGACAGAGGCTGAACGGGATAGGGGTAATGATTTTTTGTTTTTTTTTTAAGTTGACCGCGCGTTTTAAGCGCTCTTATTTGTTATCGACAAATTCGAATCCAGACATGTCTGTCACTTTATATTGTCTAGTGCCCCCCCCTCCCCCCCATATTCACTCCACTCGTCTACTTCCAAGAGCTCAAACCAATTGAATTTATTTGTGGTGGTGTGCTGTTTCAGTGACCTCAAACTTCCCTAGTAAATGGTTCTTGTTAATACGCTACATTCACGCCTTAGGAATCAAACGAAATGCCATAGACTTAGTCATTTTCCCCCCAAATGCAAGATTTCTAGGAATCAAAAGTGATACCATAGTACGCACACTAAAGCAGTGGTTCTCAACCTTTGTCCATGCACCCCTTCACCATATGTTCAGAATGTCACCACCCCCCTCTTTCGTATTTCCTGCATATGAAATCCTCCCCCCCCCCCTTCCGCCCTTATACAGTATACGTGAAAATCGAAGCTAAATCTAATAATACATACTAGAAAACGTTTAGACGTCTACATAAAGCGTGATTTGTGGGTCGACTTACGTCATAAAACGAATTTCAGAAGGGCGAGAAGTACAGAACCGTAAAGTATGGAGGGAAAAACAATATCAAGTAATCGGTGCCTGTATTAACACGATCTTGAAGTGATCTTAACCCCCCCCCCCCCTGGAAACCCTAAGAGGAATTTCCCCACCGGTTGAGAACCACTGCTCTAAAGTATTCAGTTTATTTCCGCATATGTTTGCGGCTTCCAAGTTAGCTACTTTTGGCCACATATAGCAGTTCTTCTCTCATTGTTCACATTTATTTGACATTGTCATTTTGTTCCTATGTGAATGTAACATGCACAATAGACAATTAACGTATTAAAGATGAGTGATTGGAAGGGCCGAATGTAAGACTGGCCTGCGTGCCCAACCTGTGACCCTATGAAAATAAAGTCCTTTCTTTCAAAAGCCTTAAGACGTCGTCGTCTTCTTATAGAAATTAGTCCAAGCCGTGGGACGTCGGTGATTATGTCTGTCCACAGCCTTCTGTCTCTAGTGCTGCCATCTGCCAATCATTTCCGATATCGACGTTCCTCCATGCCATGATATCAATTCGGTCAGCATCCTCTCTCTTGGTCTCCCCCTGCCTCTCTTCCCCTCCAACCGTCCTCCAACCGACATACTCCAGCTTTCCTCTTCTCACGACACACCTAAAGAATGTGGACTGTCTTCTCCACGATGCTCTCATCATTCTTCTGTAAAGCCACATCTTCGCAGTTTCCACGTAATTCCTCACTAGTCTGTTAATTGTCCATGATTCGCTTACGTACAGCATAATTCTTAAGAACTCTTTTTCCCACCAAGATTGACAAAGATACTAGGGGGTGCGTGGTTAAAATTAAAACCTTCAAAGTGTGATAGAAATTACAATAACCGTACCATTGTCTTGTAACCTGTCAATATTGTTGTTAAGGATGTCAAAAGCGTGACATCACGGTGCAGACGAACACGGTGACGTCATTAGGACAGTTTAAAGAAGACCGCCCCACTTTTGACATGCAACAAATAGGAGCAGCATTCTGTTATCCGTTGTTTGTTTGTTTTTTTAAATCAGTGAAGGGGTGAAACCTATAGAAATTCATCGGCAAATGAAGGTCCAGTATGGCGATGCCTGCCTGTCGGTACAGCAAGTGTATGAGTATAATAAGAAGTTAACAAAACAGCGTGACTTCTGTGACAAACTGTTCACGACCGGGTCAGACACACTGAGTGGTGACCCCAGAGTGGTTACAAACGCGGGCAAGAGAATATTTTTCTAAAGGAATCCAAGCACTTCATCGGCGCTGGAGGACTTGCATTGAACGCATTGTTGACTACAGTGAAAAATGATCATTTGTCCTTTACTTTTTCAGAATATATTCACCCCCAAAATATATTTAAGGTTTTAATTTGAAGCCCCCTCGAAATATGCATCATCTTTCTGTTGAACTAGATGCTCTGATTACCACATGGTTCTATAAGTGCTTCGTTTAAACCCATAGGCCGCTTCTTAGGTTATGTCTAAATCAGAATGAGGTAGTTTTTCGCATTCCTTTGCTAATCTTTCCGCCTTTTAATTTACAGGTATCTTGTAGTGTCAATCAATCAGGTGCCGTCTCCACAGTGAAGGTTGACTTTAATGGATCTCCAACACTGTCTGTCTCTCGCCTTGATTGTACATTCTGTCAGATTGCTGTTCGCCCATCTCTTGATGTTATCTTCCCTCTTATATCTTTGTATACCTCTTGCTCGCTTGCCTTCAACCTTACTTTTCAGTATGTTTTGTTATAAAGCAAAGGACGCATGTTCTTAAACATCCGGTGTGCTGATGTCGAGGTAAGGGATTCAACCCCTACATCGGACAGTTGATCTAAAATGTTGACCTCTCGTCCTTGACTTGGGGACGTAAATTACTAGTACCTTTGAAGTCAAAGTAGGTTCGCATGATGGCGATGGACACTGTTAACATGGGAAGCTAATCCACACGTAAAATTCAGTCCAGAACTACTAGAAGCAGTGTGTATGGATTACGCTTGAGTTCAACGCGAGTGAGCGCACACAAAAATATATCTCTTGTGGCTTTCTGACAAAGTTCGTTGAGTGCTGCTCTTACGTCTGCTAACTCTGTACTTTGTCTGCTCTTTAGTATTGAGACAACTGATTGCATATGTGAAGTGAACTTTGTAATGTTCTTTATTATTCTCTGTCTTCAATACCTAAACTTATAAGACAAATTATCACCAACATCAAAAAGAAAGCAGCATTATATTTTGGCCACATTATAAGAAGACAAAAATAGGAACACGTTGTGACATTTGAAATGATCTGTGTATCGAGAGATAGAAGAAGGCATAGAGAGAAAATTCTTGACGGTCTTGTGTCATGGTACGGAATGGAGTCATAACATGAATTAATGCATGCCTTTGGAAATCGCACGATGTAGAGAAGCACGATCGCCCACGCCAGTAGGCAAGTAACTTGATGATGAAGATCTCTTCTCTGAAGCTATTTGAGAATTCTTTAGTTCGGTGGACTGTTTTCTTTGTTCCGTTTGTTTACATTCTGGAGAATCCCTTACTTCCATTTTCTGCTCCGACTTTTGCAGATCTCTATTTACTTAAGTCAATATGCTTGCTTGGGTGTAATGTCCTTCTAAGAAGTTTATGATTCTGTTTCTTCTTTCTGTTTCATTCTATGTTTCTTATTCTCATTATCGGGAATTATTTCTGACCGAACAGTTAGCCGATTAGGAAAAAACACTGCATTAACCATCATCATCATCATCGTCTTTCACTTTCGCAGTCAAGCAACGTGGGTAGGAATAGTTGATGTTTCAGAGCCCGATGGGTAGCACAGACAGTGTCATTTCATGTGACTGTACAATGTCTTTAATGACCTCAATCCATGACTTCTCGGGCGTCCTCTTGCTCTTGTAACAGATTTTCTTTTGCGCCAGTGTTGGTAACTGCATTAATCGATAGTCGAAAACCTGGTCATTAAAAAATAATAAGTAATTTGAAAGACTTATGTTCACGTAATGTCCAACTCAGAATGTGAGATGTGTAGTTACATGAAGTCTGTGTGGGCGTGAGGGTTGAGTCTCTTGACAATGAAATACCCAAGAGCCATGGAGGAAACTATACCAACCTAGTCATAATTTCTTCTTTCTTCCTCTTTTTTCTTCTTCTTTCCTCTTCTTCCTCTTCTTCTCTATCGTTTTTTTCTTTCTTCTCTCTTTCTTTCTTTCTTTCTTTCTTTCTTTCTTTCTTTCTTCTTCTTCTTTTTCTTCTTCTTTTTCTTCTTCTTCTTTTTCTTCTTTTTCTTCTTTTACTTCTTTTTCTTCTTCTTCTTCTTTTTCTTCTTCTTTTTCTTCTTCTTCTTCTTTTTCTTCTTCTTTTTCTTCTTCTTCATCTTTCTTCCTCTTCTTCTTTTTCTTCTTCTTCATCTTTCTTCCTCTTCTTCTTTTTCTTCTTCTTCATCTTTCTTCCTCTTCTTCTTTTTCTTCTTCTTCATCTTTCTTCCTCTTCTTCTTCTTCTTCTTCTTCTTCTTCTTCTTCTTCTTCTTCTTCTTCTTCTTCTTCTTCTTCATCATCTTCCAGTGAATCATAGCCTACCAACAACTTAAGGCAAGAACCTTGTAATTGTCTTTATGATTGTTTGGATTTCGCCATTACAGTTGTCTAAGGAATGTGTTAACTATATATATATATATATATGAAATCCCGAAACTCCGCATTCCAAAAGCAGTCTCTGATACGGGGCCAGCTGTGTATGATGTAGGCCATGTTTCGTCTCGTCAGCCATGCAAAACCAAAAGTGAAACACGCGCCGAGATAATATTTTTCAAGGAAATTACGGCTGATGTTTCGCGTCCAAAGTAGTGCACGGTTAGACTGCCTAAGTGTAGAACAGCCCGTTACAACAGGGATGTTGATTTCTGACAGGCTCCACTGTGCAACTATCGACAGACATGTACATTTATGTAAGTAACGTTATTAGAAGCTTAGATCAATTGCAGCGTCTTCATAGCGTGTTACTGTATTTTAAGACATTTCCATAGGGCATAGTGACCTGTTGTCGGGTTACTGTTTTTCTACGTAACCCATTGCATAACAAACGCAAGCAGCTAAATTTAAGCACTCGTCCTTCGCCTTACGCTTTTGTGATTATTCCTATGACGCTTATTGTGTGTTAACTGCATATTGATTTTCTTATATCTATGTTTGTTTGTGTTAGTTTTTGACAAGGTAGTGACTATTATTAGTCTATTACACGTCGGGCAGTTGTATTTTATACATACTCATTTCATTTCTATTTGTCTCGGTTTTTATTATAACGAAGTGATTATTCCCAAACAGGGGTTGTCACGTGACGTCTATATCTTCTATATTAGAGAGCAGTACAAACTGGCATATCATTGGGGGACAGTATAATGTATTAAGTATATATACACACATATTCTTCTTTTGCGTTCATCCGGATTTTTTTTCCGGATGTGACTGCGTTGTGCCTGTTTACAGCAGAGCTGCGTTCTTGCGCCGTCAGGCCGACACATCCGACTTCTGCGGATACACACATATAATGCCGGCCTCCCTGGTTGAGGCGTTAGCAGCCTTCTCCGTAACCCCGAATACTCTCTTGGTTGACGTGAGCGCACGAGAATTGGAAGCGGTTCGAGTCGCGCCAGTGACTTATGAGAGTATGGAGCCGGTTGCTCAGAAAGCAATGGCAAACTACTGAGCGTAATCTTGCCAAGAAATCAACAATCAGCTGAAAGGTGTTGATGTTGACAGCAATGTCATGTAAAGGATATGCAAAACATTTATTTACACACATAGAATAGAAGGCTGTAACATAATACAGAAGGCTAGCAAGTGCTATTGTCTATGATTAGGGTTAGGGAAAACATGTTAGGAATACATGTTTCAGGGCCCTGTTTGGGAATAAGGTCTCCCCTATAATAAGCGTGTTTGAAAAGTTTCACTACACTTTGTATGTCAAAGACATTTGAAAAATGAAGTACGTGACGTCACCAAAAATATGCTTCTCCTCCTCCCTCTTCCTCCTCCCTCTTCCTCTTCTTCTTCTTCTTCTTCTACTTCTTCGTTCATCCGTAGACGTAATTGCGATGTGTCTCGTTATGCACCCTTGGACTAAAACCCTTAGGCCAACACATCCGACTTTTGCGTGCGTTTTGTAACCAGGTTAGCATTCCTGGGGGACTCTCACATTTGTGGGGCCATCCACATCCCAGCTGGTCAAGTTAGAACGGTCGAAGACTTCACGGTCAGCCCTCAAGGGAAAGCAGGGGTAGTCCATGGGCATTATCCGCCATCCAAGGAGGCTTCCATATTTGCAGAGCTGACACATAATGCTCTGGTACCGAGCTCACCCAAGGAATCACAATGTGCTGCACATGGCTGCTTTATTTCCTTACTTCAATGTATTGGGCATTTCGTTTGCTACGTGCCGCTCTCCATGCAAACCAGGAATGGTCAGTCTGCAGATGACATCCATTCAGTAAGCTTTCGCTTCGGACTTCCACATAATGGATTCGCTAGCCAAGCATTCCATTTCGTGTTAATGAGATGACATCCACTTAGTAAGCTTTCGCTTCAGACTTCCACGTAATGGATTCGCTAGCCAAGCCATTTCGTGTTAATGAGACGTTTCTCCACCTTTGACTATACTCACCGAATGAGTATTTTTATACTGACTTGCATCGTAACCATTGCGTGCGATTTGGGACGCGTTTTCACCTTTAGTAACGCTCACGAGGTAGGCTACATGTGCTGCTGGCTCAGCAACTTACCTCCATACAGCATAGAGTGAGTAACGGCCAGGCCGCCTCATCTGGTGCATCCCTCATATCCCTCGGCTGAGAGCCTTCGACGAAGTGTCTGAACCGAGCATGTATCAGGCTCAGCAACTCGCCTCCATTTTGCAGTGGGTGAGTGTCGGCTCTCAAATCCGGAGGTTATTGGTTTAGAAGCGTTTAGCCATATCCCTCAGCAGAGAGCCGTAGTATATGTGTCTGGACCAAGAATGTTGTGGCATCATGCGCCTGATTCGGACTTTGACTGCCTGTCCTCAATCTACCTGCAAGGCAGCAGGTGTATGTCTCTCTTGGTCTTGTCCCTCTCCCTTGACCTGTCCGACATGTAGCTGTGCTACCGTCGGCATAGATCTTGGGGCCATTGGAACAAGCAAGCCCCTCTACCACGACAAGGTGGAGACACGTCAGACGGGCGACAGTATTTGATCATCTTCGCGCCTCTGACTTTCGTTCTTGATTAATGAAAACATTCTTGACAAATGCTTTCGCAGTAGCTCGTCTTGCGGCGATCCAAGAATTTCACTTCTAACGCCGCAATATGAATGCCTCCGT
>OY992876.1:445472704-445565204 GCA_963921405.1 Cepaea hortensis | reverse complement strand
ATACATTTAGTTAAATTTCGGGGTTTATATAAATACGTCGGGGTGTTTTTCTTGTTTGAATTGGCATGGGCTCCCAGGTAAAGACAAGGAAGCAGCCAATGCTCTGAAAGGTAAAGGCGAACAGTGTAATATTTACAATAAAAACTGCCGATTGGTTTGTAAACACACGGGCCTAGCGCCATATACCCATTATCTCTAAAGACGTGGAAAGGTGTCTTTTACATTACATTGCTTATATGAATATTTGGAAAATGTCTTTTACATGACAATACTTATATGAATATATGGGAAAGTGTCTTTTACATTACATAGCTTATATGAATACTTGGAAAAGTGTCTTTTACATTACAATACATATATGAATATTTGGGAAAGTGTTTTGTCATTTTTTTTTTTACATTACGATACTTTTATAAATACTTAGAAAATTGCCTTTTACGTTACAATACTTATATGAATATTGGGAAAGTGTCTTTTAAATTACAATACTTATATAAATACTTGGATAAGTGTCTTTTACATTACGATACTATATGAATATTTGGAAAAGTGTCTTTTACATTACAATACATATATGAATATTTAAGACAGTTATTTTGTTTTGTCGTTTTTTTGTTTTTTTTTTACATTACGATATCTCTATAAATATTTGGAAAATGCCATTTACATTACAATGCTTATATGAATATTGGGAAAGTGTCTTTTACATTACAATACTTATATAAATACTTGGATAAGTGTCTTTTTCATTACGATACTATATGAATACTTGGACACGTGTCTTTTACATTACGATACTTATGTAAATACTCGGAAACGTGTCATTTACATCTCTCTCGTATCGCATCGCCATCAGTCTTCTCGTTGCGCTATCGAGAAAAAGTCGCCTAATCTAAAGCCTGACACGTGCTTGAAAATGGCACGTTGCAAGAATAACTCCAGAAGACACCCGACATTTAAAATTAGCAGCGTGGAAGCTGCCAAGACTATCAAGCAGCTGCAGGAAGCTGAGAACTGCAGCAAAACGCCAGAACCCGAAACAACCTCAAAGGAAGCCACCAATTCTACACCAGCTGAATCCGCTCCCGTCGCTAAACCGACGCCAGGGACTACAACTACAACTGGGACGCAGAGGTGTTTCCAAGGCACCAGGGCCGGGTTATATACTGGCCAAGACCTATTGACGCGTCCTCGTCGAGCGTCCTGGGCAACAGGTCCCTTCGGGGTCCTGGCTGATGTCAATAGGATCGCCGATTCCTCCGAAGTCGGAGAGTGTCTGCCTGTACGGCGAGGAACCACCAGTCTGCACACCAATAAGCCAGACATGGGACAACGGATACTCACGCAAACCTCAGGTCCTGTATGACATCACACTGATGTTGGACAACGGGATGCCTTCATCCGACATACAGGGCTTTGCGTTGGAGCTCAAGCCAACGAACACAAGCAAGCAACAACTACAACTGAAGCAAACAACAGCGGAGAAGCCCGCAACACTAACGAGAAGCAGCCAGACAGCTCACCAAAGACCTCCATATCGGAGGAAACCACAACAACTGAGGACTTCACCGGCAAATTACTGCTAAAACAGACAAGCGTGCCAAACAGTCGGCGCTACCAACAGACAAGATACTGAGTCTGTTGGAAAACGAGTTTGAAAGAAACAGCATCTACCAGCTGCGTAAGACACCTAATGGAGTGGTGGTCTTTGGGTTTTTGTTGAAGGAGATCACTACTCCATCAGGTGATGCAATGAAGTCAGTCCAATTCCCGACTCGGCGCTCTGTCAAGAAGAAGACCGCTGACTGACAGTGCAGTGGATGGCTCGCATCAAAACCGCTGCAAAAAGACACGAGACGTGTGCAGCAGGGAAGAAGAAGAAGGCAGAGGCGAGGAAGGTTGCTAGGACTGGTGATCCTGTTGCGACACATAGAAGTCCCACTCCTACACCAGCCGGAGTGTTTCCCTACATACAGCCGACACCAGTGACCACAGTCGAAGCCAGCAGCAGCGGAGAAGCTCACAGCCACACCATTGAGAAGCAGCCAAGCAGCTCACCAAGGGCCTCCGTCCAGGGGGACAGCACAAATGAGGACTTCTCCGGCAAATCCTGTTGAAGCAACCAGCGTTGGGGAGGCCAAACTGTTGGCTCTACCAACAGACAAAATTCTCTGTCTGTTGGAGAACGAGCTGGGAAGAAACATTATCGCCCAGCTTCGCAAGACACCGGATGGAGTAGTGGTCTCCATCAACAAGAACACAAAGATTACAGCACCATTACAGACTATCGGACAGAAATAGAAAGCCGACATTAAGCTTCCCCAGGCATCTCAGTGGAAGCCATCCGACACCACGTGATTAAACGATGGGTCATCAAGAGAGTCAAGCCCCGTCTCACAAGCGATCAGATCAGAGAGATGCTGTCGAGAGAGACCTCGACACTAAAGATTACCAGTGCAGAAAGGATCATCGGGAAGAACAACTTCCCCTCCACAGTCGTCATCATCACAGCGGAGACCCGGATGATCCTTCACACCATAAGATGGGATAGAAGAGAGCAAGCTCCAGAGCACTACATTCCTAGAGGGCTGCAGTGCTCTAGATGCTGGTAGTTTTGGCACGCCCGTGCCACACGTAAAAGTGAGGTGGAGTCTGCAGATACTGCTTTAAACCCCACTCACACAGCAAATTCCCTCATGCTAAGGTGGACACGGACTTCAGGAGGCCTAATACCAACAGAAAATGCGTCAACTGCCTCGGCAACTACGGCGCTAAGTACCTCGGCTGCCTCTATCACCTAGACAGCAAGGAAACCATGAAAATTGCCAGCAAAGCCAATATACCTTATAAAGGAGCTAGGAGGCTACCACCCGCCTAACAAAAGCGACAACGCATAATTGGAAGCCCAGCTGAACGACCTGAGATCGAAGTTTATCAGCATGGAGGAGAACAGAGACCAAACACAAGAGACGCAGATAACAGCCACTCAGCGCATCCTGGACAAATAGGAGCAAGTGCAGCAGAAAATTGAACATGATGTCGCTCTAATGGCTGCATTAAAGGCCGAGACAGATGTCTGACAAAGATCCAAGAAGAAAGAGAAAAGAGAGAAACGCTCCAGACAAAGAATGAAACATCAGAAACATAAGACATCAAATCCCAGAGAGAAGGGGAAGAACCAGACGATGAAATAACAGAAGAGGAGAAAGAAAATAACAACTGAAGCGACCAAAAATGAACGGTGGCCAGGAGAAGAGACTACACTCCACTAAAGCCAAGTTATCTAGCCGTCCACAACACAAGATACCAGAGAAGACCACGAAGATTCGAAGACAAGCCTGGACGGGAACATATATGGAGGAGGGAAGACGACTAGTAAACAACTCCCTGAAGGAAAAATAGCACCATTAGACGGAGTGGGAACACAATTACACCAGGCATTGCAAGTGTGGGACTCTGTCCAAACATGCGAAACTGCAACAAGGATGAAACCAACACAACGACAACCAATCAATCAGGAAGCGAAAATACACAAGCAGAGACAGGAACACCATATAGGCTCCAGTTATAACCAATCGAAAATTCGACGGTTGAACGGGACCGGAGCACTTTTTTTTTTCAAAGCATGCAAGTCGATCCGCTTGCCTTTTAACTGATTAAGCTCCAGGCAATGATTAATAATCTGAAGCGACTTCCCGTATTTGCCGTGGGCTTATATACATCTGTCTTCCAAGCAACCCTCTTTAATTTGATATATAATACAACATGTCTGCTACCATATTAACAACTTTAAGTCATAACTGTGACACACCCATACTTCCCATTTTCTGCCATTCATTTTTGTTTGGTCCAATTCTGCTTTTTGTTTGGTACTGAATCTGTTAACAGCTTTTTTGTGTGTCCAACTCCGGCCTGCATGGTATGAATGATTTAACCTGTATGGTAAGTATGTGTTAACCTGCATGGTAAGTATGTATTAACCTGCATGTATTAGCTCTAGCATTGCCACAGTTATCCAAGTAAGATCGTGTCACTTAAGCCTAAGAAACCTCGACTGATTTAATGAGCCGTTCGCTGTGCCACTGTGACAGATGGAATCGATGGAATTCATACGGAACATAACACTGCAGACTTGATTATGAATGCTAGGATGTTGTAGCTAACATTGTCTATAAAGTGAAGTAGCCAGTCTCACGCCAAGCCTTCCTGTTGGCCTCCTACGACATGCATTGTGGGTTATAGCAGCGGAGTAGCCATATTATAACGTTAGGGGAATGGATCGTACAAAACGACGCCATGACACATATAAACCTGGTGTCCGTGATCACTTTTATCGCTAAAGATAACTAGGCCCCACTTTTTTTAAACAGGCCCCACAAGGAAGTGGCCTGTTTATATCCCCGTCCTATCTATACCAATGAATCACTCATAAAATAACTACACTGACGCTGTTAGAAAAGTTTCGTCTTATGTGTCTCCCAATGAAAGAATTATCTTGTTATACATCAAAGGAGCTATGAGGATATCCTGAAAGAAGTTAACTCACAAAGAGAACTGGTTGCCCGCATCAGATATCGGTAATCTACATTCTTTGGGCATGTCAGTATCAGAAATGATTGGCAGTACACGAGGGAGATGGTTGTGGGTTGGTGGACATGATCACCAACGTCACGCGGCAAGGACTATAAGAAGACAGGCAGTACACGAGACAGAAGGCTGTGGACAGACATGATCACCAACGCCACACGGCAAGGACTGTAAGAAGACAGGCAGTACACGAGACAGAAGGCTGTGGACAGACATGATCACCAACGCCACACGGCAAGGACTGTCAGAAGACAGGCAGTACACGAGACAGAAGGCTGTGGACAGACATGATCACCAACGCCACACGGCAAGGACTGTCAGAAGACAGGCAGTACACGAGACAGAAGGTTGTGGACAGACATGATCACCAACGCCACACGGCAAGGACTGTCAGAAGACAGGCAGTACACGAGACAGAAGGCTGTGGACAGACATGATCACCCTTCAAGGACTATAAGAAGATGCATTAAACGAATCACCGCTACCTTAGGTTTTGTTTAGAAACATAACAAATGAATGAACCCTCTTCCCAGCTACGCCTTCCATTCTTCTTCTTCTTCTTCTTCTTCTTCTTCTTCTTCTTCTTCTACTACTACTACTACTACTACTACTACTACTACTACTACTACTACTACTACTACTACTACTACTACTACTACCACCACCACTACAACTACTACACCACTACCACTACCCCCACCACTACTACTACTACTACTACTACTACTACTACTACTACCACCACTACTACTACTACCACCACTGCTACTACTACCACTACTACTACTACCATTACTACTACTACTACTATTAATACTACTATAACTACTACTACTACTACTACTACTATCACTACTACTACTATTACCACTACCACCACTACTACTACCACTACTACTACTACCACTGCTACTACTACCACTGCTACAACCACTACTACTACTACTACTACTATTATTACCATCCATCCATCCATCATGTGCCATGCCGGTAAGCGTGGGCGGTCATGTTCTGCCATCTCACTCGATCACCAGAGTCGTGGATCAGCTCCGTGTTTCTGTCTCGACCATGCCACAAGGCCAAGCCATCCAGGCACTTGCTTCTAGGTCTTCCCCTTGGTCTGTTCCCCTCGATCTTACCAGTTGTCGCCAAGTTATCCAAATCATATCTTCTCATAACATGCCCAAAAAATTGTGATTGTCTACATCTAATGTCTCTAATCAGTTTACGATCTTCATTTGTTTCTTGAAGAACTTGTTCATTGGTCTTTCTGGCTGTCCATGGTATTCTTTCTACTACTACTACTACTACTACTACTACTACTACTACTACTACTACTACTACTACTACTACTACTACTACTACTACTACTACTACCACTTCTATCCTTTAAACCCCCCCCCCCTCCCTCCCTCTCAATCAGATCACGCCAAGCCGTCTTATCTTTAGCTATCTTCTGGAGCTCCCTCCAAGGTCTCCCAATGTCATCCATCTCTGTAATTCTCTTCTCCCTGTGTGTTTAGCTATTCCGTTTGCCGTGTGATTTCCAGACTAGAGATTGTCTAGTTATATTGTTCTCAAGTTTTCTCAGCGTGTGATTTCCAGACTAGAGATTGTCTAGTTATATTGTTCTCAAGTTTTCTCAGCGTGTGATTTCCAGACTAGAGATTGTCTAGTTATATTGTTCTCAAGTTTTCTCAGCGTGTGATTTCCAGACTAGAGATTGTCTAGTTATATTGTTCTCAAGTTTTCTCAGCGTGTGATTTCCAGACTAGAAATTGTCTAGTTATATTGTTCTCAAGTTTTCTCAACGTGTGATTTCCAGACTAGAAATTGTCTAGTTATATTGTTCTCAAGTTTTCTCAGCGTGTGATTTCCAGACTAGAGATTGTCTAGTTATATTGTTCTCAAGTTTTCTCAGCGTGTGTTTTAACAGCCAAATCGTCTTTTTCTCACTTATTGATTCACTGGTTCAGTTCTGTCCGTGAGCATTACACCAGTGATTCTGTCATACCATTGTATTTCCACTATTCTGTCCTGACACGAGTTAGCGAATATTTTTGTTTATAAGTAATTCCTTTTGTAGTTCTCCGTGCATCTGACGCTCTGGGAGAGAACTAAATAAATCCCAGTAAACCTGACTGACTACACCTTGCGGTCTTGACATACGATAGTTTGTAATATGGAGTTATACCTCTCCATAACACAAAGCCTGGGCTGAATTTAGAGACCATGTGTTGCCCATGTAGCATGATCCCTCTCTCGGCCTGCCTATTTTACTCCAGAGGAAAGGTAACACCAATACGTCTGGAACAAGACAAGCTGCAGAAGACTCCGGATCAGTAAAGCAATGATCTAACTGTCCGCCTGTTGGAGCTTTGATCACAGACCAGTTGTCAACCAAGGCTTAGGGCCTGGTCTGCGCTGCCATGACATTTCGTCTTTGGGTTGCATTTCCTCGCACTAAGATAAGGATTGTGCCCTCCCAATTGTGCTCCTCCGCCCGAAGCCGTTGACACAATGTAGGGTTGATTGATTTGGTTGTTTCGGGATTTGAGGATTAAAGATTAAGTACAACCCACTACTGGCAACGCTGATCGTATTCCTGCACGAACCTGCAGCCTCCAATCTGACGTGGACAAGGCTTAAGGCCGTGCCGGAATACGATCAGCGTTGCCAGTAGTGGGTTGTACTCAGCCTTTAAACAATGTGGGGTGTCGGGTTTGCTGAGCGCCGCCCAACATTCGGCGCTAACAGCAGCAGGTAGTACCGTCTACTGTCATACGGTAGCTCAGTCATATCTGACTAAGAAATGACACTTATTTTCCAATTTCCGGCGTAAAGGTTAAACAAATAGGGGGACAGCACACAGCCCTGACGGACTCCTTGCTTGATGTCAAACCAATCTGATGTCTCGAAGAGATGATGAATAGACGCTGGCGCTGGGTAGAACACACATCTAGAAAACCTGAGGACAACATCACTAGACACTCTCGTGTCTGTAACCCACAAGATAGGACACACATCTAGAAAACCTAAGGACAACATCACTAGACACTCTCTTGTCTGTAACCCACAAGATAGGACACACATCTAGAAAACCTAAGGACAATATCACTAGACACTCTCTTGTCTGTAACCCACAAGATAGGACACACACCTAGAAAACCTGAGGACAACATCACTAGACACTCTCTTGTCTGTAACCCACAAGATAGGACACACATCTAGAAAACCTAAGGACAATATCACTAGACACTCTCTTGTCTGTAACCCACAAGATAGGACACACACCTAGAAAACCTGAGGACAACATCACTAGACACTCTCTTGTCTGTAACCCACAAGATAGGACACACATCTAGAAAACCTGAGGACAGCATCACTAGACACTCTCTTGTCTGTAACCCACAAGATAGGACACACATCTAGAAAACCTGAGGACAACATCACTAGACACTCTCTTGTCTGTAACCCACAAGATAGGACACACATCTAGAAAACCTGAGGACAACATCACTAGACACTCTCTTGTCTGTAACCCACAAGATAGGACACACATCTAGAAAACCTGAGGACAACATCACTAGACACTCTCTTGTCTGTAACCCACAAGATAGGACACACATCTAGAAAACCTGAGGACAACATCACTAGACACTCTCTTGTCTGTAACCCACAAGATAGGACACACATCTAGAAAACCTGAGGACAACATCACTAGACACTCTCTTGTCTGTAACCCACAAGATGGGACACACATCTAGAAAACCTGAGGACAACATCACTAGACACTCTCTTGCCTGTAACCCAAAAGATAGGACACACACCTAGAAAACCTGAGGACAACATCACTAGACACTCTCTTGTCTGAAACCCTGTCAGAGTCCTACTTGGACATACTTCTGGCTCGCATTTCAAGACAGAGGTGAAACAAATACAGTACACGTGTTCAAGAATGACACTTTCACGCACGGCACCAACAGTTTTAAACGTTTTATTTACAACACAATACGCATGAGCAAACTCACAGAAGTTGCGCTCTTGGCAACTCGCAACTTGTACATCATCAGTATCACAGGGTAATTATCATTTATGAGAAATAATATAATATAGTAGCATTACATAGCTCTCACACTGTCTCAGCTCAAACTCAACTCGCTTCACAACTCAACCACGCCATCAATATTACAATCATATCTCAACGCTCGCGAAACACTATCACTGCCCCATGTCTGTCCGTCTCGCTGTCCTGAACCCGTCTGACCAACACCGGTACGTTTGGCCAGTTCCCGGCTGCTCACAGTTCGTGAGATCCGTGCGGGGTGATGTGGTACGGTGACCACGGGCTTTCGCCTTCTTGAAACTAGACACACATAGTATTATTTGGCGCTCACAGAAGAAGAAGGAAATAGACATTAGAAGACGCACTAGACAACATAAAATTTCTTCTTCCAGTCTAGTCTAGTTGGTCGTGCGTCGAAGTACACGTGTTCCTGCAGCGAGGCGCCGTCGTCATTTGGAGGCGACAGGTTCGATCCCGGTCGGTAACTATTATAGCTTTCAAATTAGGACAGCTTGCCGTGGATTGGTTAAAGCCATATGGGCGATACCGGGTAAAATAGGAAGACGCGGAATACAGGATGTGTTAAGACAATGTGTTTACCGATCTAATGTGCTCATTACAATCTTTAACCATATAATCTTCTTATCCACAGCTGATATAGAGTCTACAAGTTGTTAAAATCGGGAATCAGAGAAATTCATATTAGTGAACTAATCACAATTAAGTCGAGAGACAGCGTTGGAGATCCAATGCAGCCAGTCTGCGTTGTGGAGACGACACTTGATTGATTGACACTAATCGCAATGGTACCAATTTGCACATTTGAAGTGGGACTGATTCTATGCGTGTTGCTGCCAAGGTTCAAGTTCACCACTTTGGTAGATCACCCGCCTGTTCTGGAGGGTCAGAATGTGGTGTTGACCTGCAATGGTTCCTCAGCGAGTACACAGAGGTAGGTTATGGCAATATGTTTGCAAAGTATGGCCGTACATGCTAGTTAGTTAGTTAGTTAGCTAGCTAGTTAGTTAGTTAGTTAGTTAGCTAGCTCGCTCGTTGGTTGGTTGGTTAGTTTAGTTGGTTAGTTATCTAATTAGTTGGTTGGTTGGTTAGTTAGTTACGAGACTGAGTTAATAAATGAGTCACAAATGGCTGTAGAAAAATAACTAAATATGATAACAACTTGAAACCAGTTTATTTTTATTCATACTTTGTCCCTTTATTTCTCAACATAATTTCCACCTACATTGATGCACTTATCCCATCGTTTTATCAGTCCTCCCAAACCGGCTGCATAGAAATGCATGCTCTGTTGTCTAAACCACGTTTTCACTTCACATTCAACTTCGGCGTCATTCGCAAAATGTCTCCCGCCAAAGTGGTTTTCAGTGTTTATGCTGACAAATTTTTGTCCCGTAAAGCGGTGCATAGCTGAGTAGAAAAAGCTACGAGGGCGAATCAATAAGTAAGTCACACAGTTCTGTGGGATGGCAGGTAAATGAAAACAGAGCACGAAGTTCTGTGCAGTGCAGCCGGTTTGGGAGGACTGATAAAACGATGGGATAAGTGCATCAATGTTGGTGGAAATTATGGTGAGAAATAAAGGGATAATTTATGTGTAAAAATAAACTGGTTTCAAGTTAGCGTATTTAGTTATTTTTCTACAGCCATTTGTGACTTACTTATTAACTTACCCTCGTAGTTAGTTAGTTAGTTAGTTAGTTTGTCAGTCAGTAAATCAGTTAGTTAGATGTCTGGTTGGTTGGTTAGTTAGTTAAGTAAGTTGGTTGGTTGGTCCAGTGCTATTAGAAGAGACGTGTATAGACTACGCTTGAATTCAAAGCGAGCGAGCGCAAAAGAAAAAATTTTACAAGTGGGAAGATAGCATCAAGAAATGGACGAAGAGCAATTTGACAGAATGTACAATCAGGGCAGCCAACCTTCATTATGGAGACGGCACTTGATTGATTGATCAATGCGAGGCCTTAACTGCTCATGTTAACTATTTTTAGATATGATGTATCGTGATCTAATTAGCAATTTAAAATGACCGCCAGTTAATTAATATTCGTGTAATGACTCGCACAATACTAAGAGCTTGCCATGGTGTATATTTTATTGTGCAACCTGTTACGAACCTTAAGGTCACATTCCTGTTTCGTTAGGAAACGCCGTGACCTAATTAATCATTTTAAATGGCAGCCAATGTATTATTCATTAATTATCCTGCGCAGTATTGATTAATGTGTTTTTACATCTTCCGTCGGCTCTGTGGCCAAGAGTTAAGAATGCAATTTGTAATCGAAACACAGCTGAGGGCGATTTTGAAGCAGTCCGTGTCGCGCTAGGTTTTAACGTGTTGGTAAGCGAGCCGGTCGTACAGAAAGCAATGGCAATACTTTTTTTTTTTTTTGCATATCCTATTTACAGGACATCGCTGTCAACATCAGCACTACTGTTGTTGATGTCTTGGCAAGTTTACGTTCAGTAGTTTGCCATTGCTTTCTGTACGACCGGCTCCCTTACCAACACGTTAAAACCTAGCGCGACACGGTCTGCTGCCAAATCGGTCGCAGCTGTGTTTCGAAATCAGGTAAGTGGAATTACGAACCGCGTCTGTAATGCCTTTGCCGCGGAGACAATGGCAATACTACTTAACGTAAAATTGCCCATGAATCACAAACAGCCAGGGACGCAGAGGTGTTTCAAAGGCACCAGGGCCGGGTTATATACTGGCCAAGACCTATTGACGCGTCCTCGTCGAGCGTCCTGGGCAACAGGTCCCTTTGGGGTCCTGGCTAAGGTCAATAGGATCGCCGATTCCTCCGAAGTCGGAGAGTGTCTGCCTGTATGGCGAGGAACCACCAGTCTGCACACCAATAAGCCAGACATGGGACAACGGATACTCATGCAAACCTCAGGTCCTGTATGACATCACACTGATGTTGGACAACAGGATGTCTTCATCCGATATACAGGACTTCGCGTTGGAGCTCAAGCCAATGAACACAAGCAAGCAACAAACAGCCAATAAATGCTGGGGTTGACTGTTATGTCCTGTAAAGGATATGCGACAAACGTTTACATCGTCCACATCCATGCGTGGCTATGTTACCCCTGTCTTTGACAGCAATTTCCGACTGTCAGGACAAATGAGAGCCCTGCATTGTCAACATGTGGAGTTGTCCACATTTCGTTCCGCAGACTGCGTTTGCCACACCGTGGTGTGTTTCTCATCCTCTACTGTGCGGAGGTACAGTTGGGATTTTCCTTTCCTCGAGTTATAAAATACATGATGCATTTCTCAAACTCCTGTAGTTTTGAGACTCTACAAATCCAAATTAGCTACGGGATGATTAATAGTCTTAACGGATTCGCTGCCAAACAAACATTGGGTTTGGACCCAACAAAAATTGATGGCAGAAAATAGGAAGTAGGGGAGTGTCACAATAATGACGTAAAATTGTTAAAATTGTAGCAGATATATTGTATTATACATCAAATTAAAGGACGTTGTGCAAGGAACATGTCGGTATTGCTACCTTTAGAAGAGGTTAGAAGTGTCATAATAATAATGTTAGATTGTGTAAGAAAATTTTAGAAGAAAGAAGTGATAATTATTTTAAATGCCAACTTACCAAGACCTCTCCGTCTTTGATTATAATGATAAACACACCACATTTCTTCACGAATATCACATGAGCTGCTCCTTAACACTTTCAAAACACAATTATAACATCATATTTTGAAGCACATCCCATTTTCATACAAAATTGAAATAGCAAAACAAGAGGCAGATTTGTAGTCATTAGAGTATATAATTTATATATAAGTTATATTTAGTTATAATTATTTAAATACTTCTCAGCTTATCTGTGATAGGCACAGCAAACTTAGGGGCACAGGTGTGGCCTTTCAGAGCAAACATAATTTGGCTTGTGTCATCATATGATGACAAACTTTCTCTGTTAATTTTGTTTTCCTTATGACTCCCTGCTAAATAATTTAACTGAATATCCGTATTACTGCAGACAACGTCCATTAAATCCGAGTAACTATCATCTAATTTTGTTTAAAACAATGATCTGATGTAAATTGACGAGGTCGAGAACGTTGCCATTTCTAAAATCATAAAATTAACCAGTTTAATAACAAGATATTTTTCTCAAATTTGGTAAAGGCCGCACTTCTTCCGGTATACATTTTTATTTACCGGGCAATAAAATTGCGAAGGTACGGGAAATTAAACAAATAACGCACTGTCAACATCCAGCCGATCAATGGGCTCATTGTTGTTTAGGGTAGTTCAATTCAGACAATAAAGTGGCTCGTGGCAGTGAACCAATTTAAGCGACTTTTCGTATCTGAACTGCTGTGGCCGCTGCTGATATACGATATCGGCGTGTACGCAGTGAGCACCATGGAAACAAAGATAAGCAGGCATATACGAAAATGGCTTGGAGCCCCAGCTTGCCTCGCGACTGTCGCATTGTACTGCAAACAAAGTAAGCTCGTCCTCTCGTTCACGTCCCTCATGGAAGAGTTCAAAGCCGGAAAAACCAGACTCACTATGATGATGTCGAGTCTCCAGACATAATGGTTAGAGCCGCAGTTCCCGCCTTGAAAACGTGAAGGAAGTGGAAGGTCGTCAGCGAGATCGAGGCAGCCCTAGCCACACTCCATCTGAAGGAGGTAATGGGCCACATCCAGCACGGCAGGCTGGGATTTGGATTCCAACTTCTTCTTCTTCGTTCATCCGGAGTTTTTGTTTCCGGATGTGATTGCTTTGTGCCTGTTTACAGCAGAGCTGCGTTCTTGCGCCGTTAGGCCGACACATCCGACTTCTGCGGGGGATTCCAACTGAATGATCCGATGTGGTCCAAGGCGACGCCCATAGAACGTAGAGACCTGGTGGTCAAGCAGATCCGCAAGGGAGAGGACGATGAAAGAGTCCGAAAGGCTGCCCAGCAGGAACAGCAAGCACATTGGATGTCATGGGAAGCAGTAGTGCAGAGATCGCTCAGCTGGAACGATATCTGGCACATGGCTCCACTGCGCTTAAGTTTCATCGTACAATCCCTCTACGATGTCTTGTCATCAGCAGCAAACCTAGTCAAATGGGAGCAAACCGAAGACCCGTTCTGTCCCCTCTGTACGAAAGCGCAAATAATCCAAACAGCGAAGCACGTGCCGTCTGGCTGTAAGACCGCCCTGACCCAAGGTCGGTATACTTGGCGGCACAACAAAGTCCTGAATGAGTTGGCCGCCATAGTGGACGGGGCCAAGATGAAAGCAAACAAAGAGGGGAACAGACCGAGGCCGATGGAGATTTCCTTTGTCCGGGAAGGGCGGAAAAAGGATAAGGCTGACGACTTGCCGCTTACTACCGTTTTCGACGGTGCAAGGGAATGGGACCTGACCGTAGACCTGAAGGGCCGTGGCAAATACCCTGAGGTGGTCCGAAAGTTTGGGCTGCGACCAGACATAGTACTTAGCTCCTCGCCAGCCAAGCAGCTAACGCTGATTGAGCTGACTGTCCCGTACAAGAGCAATATTGAGGAGCAACACATGTTCAAGGTGGCAAAGTATGATGGCATGGTCGCAAGCCTTAGACAGGAGGGTTACTCTGTCAGGTTCTTCGCCGTTGAGATTGGCGCTAGGGGAATGGTCTCCCACTCAGTGTTTGACATGCTGAAGCGAAAGGGAATGAAGGGGCAGGCAAGAACTCGCGCCCAAAAACGACTGTGTGAGGCGGCCGAAAAGGCCTCGTGCTGGCTATGGAACCGCCGGAATCTAGAGTGGAATGAGTCTCGAAACTAGTGTGGTTAGAAGCTGGCAACTGCAGAACCGTACAATCTCTCATCCAAGACCACGAACTGTCAACTGTCTTGTGTCAGCTCTTTAGCCTTTCCTCCGAGAGTGAAAGGTTAGTCCGAGTGCAGTCTAACTGTATAAATGTCGGCCGAAGTCTTACCTCCATAACGATGATCGAAAGCTGCACTCAGCTGCAAAGACCAACGGCGTGGTTTGAGCAGAAGAAAGAGGTCAAAGTCTCGATAAGCGCCCACTCTCTCTCTCTCTCTCTCGATGAGTAGTGGGCCTGCAGTCAGTAAGCTAGTATAGCTTTTCGGTCAGTCCTGCCGGCGTAGCTTGAAAGCTCGTCGGTAGGCGTCCAGTGGTGCGTGAATAGTCCGTCTGTCCGATAAATATCTGGTCGGTCCTGCCAGTAGTCGCGTGTGAACGTAAAGGGAGACACGGCTCCCTGACTGAGTGCGGCGCCGTGAACGGGATACGGAGAATGGTGACGAATGGAGTGGACGAGGCCGTGGCGGGGGGTGAGGCTGAATCCCCACGAACACATGTACCTAATGGGCGAGTACAGGCTACACGGACTTTCCCCACTGGAAGAGGAAAGGCCGGAGAGTGGACAAGGTGACAGCTAAGGGAAAGCGTAACATCTAAAAATCAGGGATAACTAATGTGTCCAAACGTCTCCATGGCAGGGGACAGACGCCGGGGAGTCATGACCCGGACGGGACCGCCCCTAGAAAGTATTAAGAAATTAATGTGTCCGAAATACTTGGGGAAGGGAGTTTACTTCTGATGATCAGAAGCCCCCTGCCGTGCTTGCACCGCGTCGGAGTTTTTTTTATCATTAAAGGAATCAGCATTGGGAAACGTAACATCAATAACATGAGATATGCGGATGATACAGCATTGATTGCAGACAATGAGCAGGATCTGCAACATTTAGATGCGGTTGTTGCACACATTTAACAACTAGGGTTAGAATTATATTGTAAGAAGACACAGATTATGGTCGTCACTAGGAAGAAGGGAATACCACAATGTAATATACAAGTGCCGACTTTCTGGCCTAGAGGTTAGCAACTTTTCTCCGTAATCTCGTAGACTTTCGTAAGTAACGTGACGATGGTGAGAATCAACAGTGGTTCGAATCGCGTCGGTAACTTACGAGGTATGTGAGCCGGCCGCTCAGAAAGCAATGGCAAACTACTGAGCGTAATCTTGCCAAGAAATCAACAATCAGTTGAAAGATGCTGATGTTGACAGAGATATCCTGTAAAGGATATGCAAAACATTTATTCTAATATACAAGTAAATGGGAATATTCTTAAACAAGTGAATCGGTACAGTTATCTCGGAGCAGTCAAAGCTTCTGATGGAAGATGCCTTGAAGAAATTAGAACAAGAATCGCTATGGCGAAGGTAGATTTTTGCAAAATGGAAAACATACTGACCAATAAAAAGATGTCATTTGCAACGATAAAAAGCGTGTTGATGTGCTACATAGAGCCTGTACTTTTGTATGGATGTGAAGCGTGGACAATGAGCAGACAAGCTGAAAAACATCTGATGGCTGTGGAATTTGTGGTTTCAGAGGAAAATGCAAAGAATACCATGGACATACAGAAAAACCAATGACCAAGTCCTACAAGATACAAATGCAAATCGTAAACTGAGTAGAGAAATTAGACGTAGACAGTCAAGATTTTTGGACACGTTATAAGAAGAAATAAATTGGAGAACTTGGTGACAACTGGCAAAATTGAGGGGAAAAGAACAAGGGGAAGGCAGAGAAGTAAATACCGTACCTGAATGGCTTTGCCACATGGTATGGCCCAGATAAGAACACAGAGCTGACCCACGACTCTAGTGATCGTGTGAGGTGGTGAAACATGACCGCCCACGCTTACGGCATGGCGTATAATGATGATAAATATGCTTGTATACAGTAGTATTCCCGTTGCAACCACCTGTAATTTGCTATATAAAACAACATGACTGCTCTATATTACTACCTCCCACTTCAAATCTTCTGCCATCCATTTTTGTTTGGTCCAAACCTAGGTTTTGTTTGGCAGTGAATCATATTTGGGCTGAAGTCTATAACACACACAGTCACTGACATTATTCAAATGAGGGGCACTGTTTTAGTAAAGGTTTTTTTTGTTTAGTAAAGGTTTATCGAAGCGGAAGACATTCTACAACAGGTGTGTCCACTGGAAGACTTAGAACCTGGCGAGTAGTGGGTTCACGTGCCATCAGATTTCTGTGCGTACTTTTCAGTTTGCATCCAACTAGACAGAAAATGCAGACAAGAAAATCCGGCTGCTGTGGAGGCGGAAGTACAAGCGTTGATTTTCGAGAATTCGCTAGACGGTGATGCTGTCATCTACACAGATGGGTCGGTCGTCCGACATGTGAGAAGCTCATGGGCCTTTACGGTTCGGGCTGGAGGGAGAATTGTGAAGGAGGACTCTGGTGCTTTTGTTGAGACCACAAGTAGCCTGACTATGGAAGTCATGGCAGTAAGTAAAGCAATAACTTGGCTCGAGGCACAGACGTTTACTACGGCATGTTTCCTTAGCGACTCATTGAGCATGCTCAAGAGGATAGAGATTGGGTGGATCCGAAGAAAGTGGTTGCTGTTTCTGGAGCGGTCTCGGCTGACAAAGATTAGTTTCATCTTCGTGTCAGGGAATGCGGGAGTACAAGGAAATGAGCTAGCTGACAAGCTCGCGGGTATAGCTAATGTGGAGGGCGGACACGCCATGGATCAGGCTGACATTCAGGTTGCAATACGAGAAGCAAGACTTTTGCGAGAACCAAGTGATGACTGCGGATCTACAACCATGGTCAGACTGCGAGAACAGCAAATTAAAAGAGGTGTGGCCAAACAAGAACACTACACAGGAAGCCAAAGAAGATTGATAAACCAGCACAGAACTGGTGTCGTTAGCCGCTACACGCTGCGGGATTTGCTGAGGAGGGGATCCGAGCACTTATGGACTGAATAGTTCGATGTGCAATTAGGATGATCTGTCGACTAATTAACTAACAAAGGTTTATCGTCTTTGTAGTTTTTGCGTTAATTACGCACGCTTGATATGTTTATGTAGTTGTATCAGTGTATGTTGTTGTACACTGACGAAGGCTATGGCCGCAACGTCGAATTTGTCACTTGTGTTTGTATTCTATTAAAGCTTATTAATTCTATTTCTCATTTTCGAGGATTTTCTCATTGTATCCAAACAGAAAAAGCTTGCAGTGGATGACAACAGAACCTGGCCAAGATACAATCAACAGGGCAATATGCTATTCCACAGAGCCGAACTGCCGGAACTACTACAACACCAGATTTATAGCCATTGCTAGCTTCACCGATACATATTACACCAGCACGCTGACCATACTGAATATATCCCAAAGTGGGGGATTAATGGCGGTAGACTGTAGGCTGTATGAGAAGGAAAGAGACAGCTCATACGATATTCGAGCGTGGAATATGCCAAATATTACATCTCCCCCAGAAAATCCTGCATGTATCGCTCTGTATAATTCTGAAGACAGCACGGTTAACATATCCTGTTCAACGCCAAAGGTTTCCCCCGGAATTATTTGTAGAATTTTTGAGGTTCGCGACGATAACAGTGAGAATCTCTTGACAACCCCAGAGATAAAGTATAATTATAAAGAAAGCAATATTTCAGGTTATCTCAATGCTGAATGCAATGTTGTTACTCGTCTATCTAAACCGGGAATTTATAAGTACAAAGTGGTCATGTATCCTGGTCTTAATAACAATAATCTATTTAAGGAAGCAGCTAGGCATGCGTATACAAGCGAGATTAAAGTTGTGGGAAAACCTGAAGTGTATATTAAATCGAATCCCGTTTGCAAGAAAGACAACACAACCGTACATCATCTCCTGTGTACATCCCGCTGGTTGCCTTCACCGGCTAATCTGGACTGGTTTAAAAATACGACACTCATCAGTAATACAACTACCACCACTTCTGTTGACGCTGGCTTTTACACGTCGCAATCTTCAGTTGAACTACTAAGCATGACCTCCAGTGAAGAGCCAATACAATGCCGGGCTAACTATGTGGCCAGGGACACTATGGACACTGCTCACAACAAAACAATTCACTCACAAGAAGTACGTGTGTGTGCGACTGCCCCATCAATTGACTTCACTTATAAAGGAGTGATTCTGGGAAGACAATTCATTTTAGAAGAAGGGAAAAACACTAGTAAATTAGAATGTAAAGCCAATGGTAGCGGCCCAGTTCAAGTTGAATGCCAAATTTCAGGCCAATTAAAACAATTCTCTTCAGTAACAGAATCTGTATCCTTTGACATACCTGCCATCACAACAACGGATCCGGTCACCTGCTACTGTTCTGTTGCGCGAACCAGCGAGTGTTGTAAACCCAAAGTTCATATCACATTTTCCGTTGGATACGCCGCACACTCTCAGTCAACTTTTCAGAGCAGCCAATCAGGAAGTTATATAAACAGCATCTATTACATTGTGGCTGGGTTTATCGGGTTAATGTGTCTGATTTTCCTTATGGGGACGGTTATGTTTCTTGCCAGTAGATGGGACAAGTTGTACACATATGTTTATGGGACGTTGTATTCTGCAGACATCCCAGAAGTTGTTAATAATGGTCATCTGTATTACTCAGTTCCTAATGCCGCGACCAGTGGGGTACTAACGCAGCGACCAGACGGACAAACATCTCTGGAAACTGAGAATATTGTAGGAAATAACATGGCTTCCACGATACCCAGTCCAAGCAGCTTCCACTCGGAGCACGTCTACAGCAATCAGGAATTCTATGGCGACGAAGATCACATCCAGTATGAAGACATGAATGTAACTCTTCATCCATCGCGAGCAGAAATACATCAGTATATTAATCATACCCAGAGTTTTGATCCAAAACTTGCAGATACAAAACTAAAGGTCGTCACCGACCCCAGGCACGACAAGTCAACAACATCCAACGGACTTTCGCACATGTGGGATTTGTTAAACAGCGAACATGACACCACAATCACGCCACCTAAACCATGCAAGCTACACAACTGCCCAGATCTGCTACTCCACAGAATTTGAGTGCAGAGCCGTCTGTCGAAATAAGCACACAGGTCTTGTTTCAAGTAGAAGAAAGAAGTAGAGACTAGAGAACGTCCTAGACAACGTAACAATTGAGAGTTGTACTTACCGACCGGGATTCGAACCTGTTACGCGTGTTAATTCTGTGCATATTCCACACTTTGTGGATGATAGACCTGACTAATGAAGACACCTTATTTAAGGTGTCTAGTTGGCCATGACCGGCTCTGTGGCAAAGACGTTACTGACGCGATTCGTAATCCCGTATACCCGGGTTCCAAACACAGCGGTTCTGATTTTTTTGTTTTGAAAAAGGTAAATCAGCCAGTCGTTCAGAAATCAATGGCAAACTACTGAACGTAAAACTTGCCCAGGAATCACGAACAGACAAAATGCTGGGGTTGACTGCTACGTCCTGTGAAGGACATGCAACGAAATGTGAAAGTTGGTCATGGCCGGTCTCCGTGGCCAAGGTATTGCGGACGCAATTCGTGAGGCTGCTTACCTGCGTTCGAAACACAGCTGTGACCGATTTAACAGCAGAGCGTGTCGCGCTGGTTTTAACGTGATGGTATGGGAGCCGATCGTTCAGAAATCAATAACAAACTACGGAATGTAAACTTTCCAAGACTTCAACAACAGCAGTGCTGGTGTTGACAGCGATGTCGTGTAAATAGAATATCCATCCATCCATCATGTGCCATGCCGGTAAGCGTGGGCGGTCATGTTCTGCCATCTCACCCGATCACCAGAGTCGTGGATCAGCTCACGCCGTTTCTCTGATTATCGATGATTTCACACAACATGATTTTCTTGGCATGTGTAAAGAAGGTAGTTTGCCATTGCTTTCCTTCCTAGCAGTGACCATACTGGTCAGTGACCGTAGCCATTGTCTCCTCAAAAAAGAGATCCTCTGCCTACCGTCGTGAAGGTGGAGACCATAACCTACAACTATCTGTTGGCTGCTCTCCATCTTCATCCACCACCTGCACCCATGGCTTCACGTAACCCTGATCAGGGGGCTAAACGGGTACTCCACCTTGCCCAAGGGTGTCCCGTAGGCTAGCGGAGGGAAGGAGGCGCCTTACTTCTCCTTTGATAGGGGATACCCCTACCCCGCTACCCGTAAATAGAATATGCAAAAAGAAAAAAAGAGAGTCGGTCGTGCATCAAAATACATGTGTTCCTGTAACGACACGCCGTCATTTAGAGATGACAAGGTTGAATCCCGGTCAGTAGCAACAGCTTTCAATACCAGCACCAAACCATACATGTAAATGTGTATATTTATGAAGCCGCGGCTCCTTATAACATTTTGAGCTATTTTAACTCATAATAAGAGAAGAGTCGGTCTCTGTGGCTGAAGGGCTTGCGAACGCGGTTTGTGAGCCCGTATACCCGGGTTCGAAACACGGCGGTGCTGGTTTTTTCGAAAAAGGTATAGAGGCCGGTCGTTCAGAAAGCAATGGCAAACTACTGAACGTAACACTTGCCTAGTACATCAACAGCAGCTGAAAATGCTGGTGTTGACTGCAACGTCCCGTAAGCGATACGCAACACAATTTTTTTTTTTTATTGACGAATCGATAAGATTCCTCAAATTTCCACTGTGCTAATGCCAAGGTAGCGAGTTCAACCGTTACACCGGTTAGTTGGATTAAAATGTTGACTTCTCGTCTTTGAACTAGGGATATATGCCCCTGAAGCCGGTGTGGGTTCGCCTGATAGCTTTCACTCACTTTGAACTCTAGTGTAATCCATACAAGTGCTACTACGTCTAGTTCTATGGACTGATTGTTGCGTGTGAATTAGTTTTCCCTACTACCAGTGTCTCTCGCCAGCAAACTTCAGAGGTATTTGTAACTGACGTCCATAAGTTCACATGACGTGTAGGGGTTGAATCTGCTACCTTGGCATCAGCAGATAAGGAGATTCAATCGCAGATTGTAATTCATCTTTCGTTTGCTTGAAATGTGTCTATTATCTGCAATGTTGTCACTAGTGCGAGTTTTACTGTCTATTTTAAATTGAATCAGCGGTCCATAGAGTTTATCTTCCACTGTTGTCTCTCTAGGCCAGAAGGTTTGCCTAGATATGTTGAATTTTGGTCAGTCTTGGAGTGTGTTGTCAGCTGACTGCAACACCAATCTACATGGCTGATTCACCGATCTTGAATTTTCATAAATGCTGAATTTATTGTGTCCTGTCTTGAGGCGCAGAATAACGGTAGCTTTCTAATTGATATGATAATTATTTTCTTTTGGTGATGGGATTATTGCCGGTCTCTCTGGCTGTGGGGTTACAACACTTTCTCTCTGTAATCCCGTTTATCACGCAGTCTCTCGTCGCGGAGCGAGAGCTGAGGCGGTTCGACCCCCGCTCGTGACTTGCGGGATACTGAGCCGGCCGCTCAGAAAGCAATGGCAAACTACTGAGCGTAATCTTGCCAAGAGATCAACATACAGCTGAAAGATGCTGGTGTTGACAGCTAAGTCCTTAAAGGATATGCTTAAAAAGATGGGATTATTGTGACTCTTAGCCCCAGAATAAAATCCTTCAGATGAATCAACAGCAACAGAAAAGAATGTGCTGGAGATAGATAGAGGATGTTTGAGACTTATCACAACTGACCTGCGGTGGTGGTACTCGACTGCATATAAACTTTCACGACATTATCATCCTCACGGCTCCACCTCCACTTCATATGCGCTCAGTGGGTTCCAGTTAGAGGACTTTAAAGTTGTCCTAGTCTCAGACTCTCAATGTTGTGTCTCATTCCCACCCACCAACTCACTAGAATATGTCCAGTTCTCTCCTGAAGATCCACATCAGGGTGGCAAACACACCACACACACAAACTTCAGACGCGTTTCTTCTTTTGCTCTTTACAACACCCACTGGGGTAATTGCCTCTTCTGCTCACTTCCCTCTGGATACTATACTAAAACACTGCCTCCAAGGAATTGTCATACAAAAATCTCCTGTCATTCCCCAAGAGTGTGCAAGACTTCACATTTGCTTAGAACATTTGGATCGACAGGGGTTTGACCCATTAGGCAATGTGTCTGGACATTATGTCAACCTCAAACCCAACGCCCAAGCAAACCAGGCTTCAACATCAAGCACGATAGAAACATGGCAACAACTCAAACTAAGTAACTCTGACTGGTTTTATTGTCCACCGTGTTTACACAAACATAAATGACATAATGGTATTTACAAGAAACATTGTACTATACTGTAGATAAAGATTTTACTTAAAATGTAAACTGTGAGAAACCCACATATGGTTATTATCTGGCTTGCATGTTTCTGCTGGTAATTTACTATTCACTGCATGTACATAATAACCACAATTTTATCTTATCTTACATCATGTTTATAATAACCACTTTCATCTTATCTTACCTCATGACACATAACCAGTTTTATCATCATGGTTAACTAACCAGTTGATGTAAATGCATAAAACAAGTGTGGAAGTGAGGAGAAAACTCCATCATTAGTTTCCAAGAAACAGTGTAAGGGTATTATCAAAGCTAGTTATGCGGAGTGACAAGATTAAAAATTTTATTTGCTGGTGCATAAATCAATGAACAAATTGGCATGATAAAAGGCGTGAAACAACGGACACTAAGAACCAAGCAGGAAATCGAAATAAAGCATGTTATGGAAAAACGTGGAATTAGAAAAGTACCGCTGGGTGGGTTTACCTGATGGCGAGGGACACTGGAGATTGGGAAAGCTAATCTACATATGTCATGTTCAGTTATTCAGTCCAAAGACTGGTATGTTTTTAATACAGCACTCCTTTGTAAATCTAGCCTTGGGAAAGTGTACCTTTAGCTCCCCAGAAGCTCAGGGACAAAGCACACATTGGTAATACAAAAAGAACTTTGTCAACATTCCACATATACACTCAAATTTCATTGCCTGTAATTCCTATCACACATTTATCATAACACCTGGGTTCTTCTATGATGCTACACTTGTGTCTGCTGTTTCAGCAGCGATTGACTATCAAACTTCTGACTCCTCAAATATTATCAAACAGAGCTCCTTGAATGAATATCATTCTAACAAACAGATGGTAATAACACATCAGGAAATATAACATATGATCAAACATGACATGGAAAGTAAACAAATAACACAACTGCAGACTGCTCCATGATGGCTTACTTCTTGGGTGGAGGTCTGAAACAGCAAGAAAATGAAGTCAGTATGGTATGAAATAAAGATAAACTATGGGGTTGGGGGAATAGACAGTCTTCTAAAGTGTTATTTAAAGTGTGGTGTTTAATTCATTATAAACCTTGCTAATTGGCAAAGGTATTCATGTAACTGGCAAAGGTGTTCATGTCTCTCCACAGACCTGGAGTTTTGGATAAATCCTATTCATATTTCTCCATTCCAGTCGTCCACCATCTTTCTAGTCCATGTTATCCATACCTTTTAGTTACAGTTACCAACCACAGATTATAAAAATATAATTAATAAAAGGCAATAATTTTTGGCTTTAGTAGAGGCTAATGAAAGTAGAACATTATACACATCTATAAAAAAAAACATTATTTGATCACATAATGGGAAGAGAAACATGGAAAACATGACAACTGGAAAGAGCAGTGGTAAAAGAGACATACCAAGAGAAATGTAGCTTAATGGTCTAAGACTATGGAATGGCGAAATGTAATCAACAGAAGTGATCAAAATATTCAAGATCTGTGATGAAAATTGAAACGTTATTGAATAAAATTGAAAATAAACTATATGGGACCACTGAGTGAACTAAACAAAAGACAAATTCATACAAGAGACAACATGGCCTGGCCAGGTAGCTGATGAATAGCAGCATGGCTAAGTACACCAGTGATCCAAAACACCTGGTCAATTTATTTGACATGCGCAAGTTACAGCACACAAGCAAACGACAAATAAAAACATTTTGTTCTTTATGTAGATGATGTTCAAATGATGCTACATTGGGCTCCTAAAGGAGCATGGGCACGCAACGAATGTATGCCAAGCCCTTTGTAGGTGATGGTTAGTTCGAGATGAGTTAGCCAGTCTTATGCCAACCCTTAGGCATAGGACATGTAGTTACATGTTTATTCCTTGTTTCCCCTAATGGGCCTCTGCAACTTATTGGCAGTTGTAAAATGTGTATGTATGTATATGTATATATATATTCTGATTATCGCAATGTAATGTAAATTTTTATATGCAACATTTGCTTTTAAACGGGTCTTGTAACAATATTGTTTTTGTCTTGTGCCTTAGAAGTAAACGAGAAAAACAAATCTGCATTTTTATTTATCAGACCACTTCTGCAAGGGGTTCAGGCGGAAGATCATTCAAAGATCCCACTCATGTTAATTATTAATTAACACATGCTGGAGATCCAATATCCACTGGAGAACAAGTAGATAACTCAGATAGCGCACTCACGTGTCATGTCCGCTGGAAACTGCTACCTATATAGACGAGTCCACCCAAGTGGGTCTCTGGTAGAGTGGTTCAGTCTCACTCCTGCAACAGAGTGGGTTCATTTCCAGTTCCATTAAATTCATGACTGCTATTTCTCAGTGGCTGGAGCTAGGGAGTGTGACGCTTTAGATAGGTTGCTCTGGGTTAAAAAACAAATTATACGGGATAAAGTCCAGTGCACGAAGTCTTGTGAATATCTTCAAGTTATCTTTCACCAAGGGTTATTGCGTTACGTTATTGATTTATTCTCATTATTCTTTGTATCCCTCCCTGTGAAATGTTGACCCAATCGTGACCACCCATCAGGCTTTCAGTTTGACCAGGTTAAACGGCTGAACTGACCTGTATCTGCCAATAACAACGGCGTGGTCTCTCTCGTACGGCTCCAGTGTCAACTGTTCCATGGGCTTGATCTTTTCCTGCTTCAGTTTCTCCACCTCACCGGCAAACACTGCAGCAGGTTCGGCTGTTGAATCGATGCAGTTAGCCTGTCAAGGAAATATACAAGTCCAGTTAGCCTGTCAAGGAAATATACAAACAGTGCAATTTGTCTGTCAAGGAAATATACAACAAGTCCAGTTAGCCTGTCAAGGAAATATACAACAAGTCCAGTTAGCCTGTCAAGGAAATATACAAGTGCAGTTTGTCTGTCAAGGAAATATACAAGTCCAGTTAGTCAAGGAAATGTGCAAGTTCAGGCATCCTGACATAAACATACAATCCCACACACTATATGAACCATATTAATACATTACTAATACTGCACTGAGAATGTCAGCGTGGCCAAATTGATAAGAGCGCTAGCTCTTAAATCGGTGTTCTCTCCATACATCTGTCAGTCAGACTTGTTCTTGACTAATTGTCGTAAATTACAAGTACCTCAGAAGTCATGGCGAGGGACTCTGGTAATAGGACAAGCTTAATACACGCATTGGTTGGTTGGTTGGTAAAGTAAGTACTGACATTCTACAAGAAGAATAGAAAAATATACTGGCTTATAAACCGCATCATGTCTTGGAAACAAATATTTTGACCAAACTAAATATCACTGTGGCTTGAAAAGAACAGTGCATGGCTCCTGGAATAGAATGCAGGAGGTTGACCAGCACGAAGCTGGACACAGGACATTGCAGACAACTTGAGCTGGAGAGAGACAGCAATGTTCTACAAAAGCCTGGCTACCTGATGACTGTCAAATAGTTAATGCCATGCATCGCTGTTTGTTGCCACAGAACAGAAGCAAGCAGGAGTAGAAAGGTTAAGGTGTCCGGCCGCCATGGCACCTGAAATTGTTACTTGGCACCTTAATTTTCAAATTCCTTTCATACAATGCTTCATACCCTCATGAAAATTTGACATTTGAATGGGGGACAACGGAATCAGACTACTTACATTACATGGTTCGATGAATATTTGACATTTGAAGGGGGGACAACGGAATCAGACTACTTACATTACATGGTTCGATGAAAATTTGACATTTGAATGGGGGACAACGGAATCAGACTACTTACATTCCATGGTTCGATATGCAGTGAGGATAATCTCTCGACTAACCAGATACCCTTTAGTTAGTATGTGTACTCACTTTTATAGATATAACCACGAAGCCTCCATTTTTAAGGAAACTGTGAGCATTAACCGCCACGATTCTGGCCTGATCTGGCTGTGCAACGTCAGCAAAAATGACATCCACCATACCTTAAAGATAAAGGAACAAAAGATGTATATATAAAAGATATATACAATAAAGATGCATTTAAAGAATAGAATAAGCAGGCATTCTTCTTACGCTCACTTGAAATTTGTTTACAACTGCCTCTAGAATGATTTTAACTGTCTTTTTAAGTTCACTTAGAAGTCCTTAGTTTTTCATTCTCTTGTTTCTCTAGGCCAGAAGGTTTGCCTAGATGTCATATTTTGGGCAGTCTTGGAGTATGTGATCTGCTTTGCTGTCTGTGACGCCAATCCACATGTGCACATGGTTGATTCAGGCAGGCATTCTTTAAAGATACTAGACATACTAAAATGAGTAATAAGCTCGTCTACAATTCACATCCATACAAAAGTACAGGATCCATGTAGCACTTTTTTCTCACTGCAATTGACATATTTTTATTGGTCAGTATGTTCTCCATCGTGCAAAAAGCTACCTAATCCCATCAAATATGATGGTTTCGTTTTTCTTTGTTTGCAGAATGTCATCTCAGTGAGGCAAAACAAACAACTTTCTCCCACGTCATGCCTTCAATATGTGTCGAATGTTGCACTGGTCGGCTGCTGTTTCTTCCACAAACCATGCTTTTCCGCCATTTTCTTTCCAAGCCACTGTGACGTGTAACATAGCTAAAGTATTCCACCTTTCGAGACAAAATACTGTCCATGAGCCAGATTTCTTCCATGTTCAGGTCAATATTTTTGCTCTTCTCAATCCACGATATTGCAAAACATTCTCTGTAACATTTCAGCTCACAAGTCCAGTTTCTTCTTTGGTGGTTGCGAAGCACACAGAAAACATGCATGTGCTCAATGCTACTTTAACTTGCATGCTGATAGAGCACCATGGGTTCTTAATACTGGTTAATCTCTGCTGTGTTATGTCTGCTTGCGTACAACATTCATGAAAACGTATTTAAGATTTTCGTGAAAACAATGTGCCTCAGTCACTCACCGACAAGCATTCTGTATTTGTGTGGGTGACGAGCGTCTTCAATGATGGGAATAATGTTTGTTCTCTTCTTGGCTACGTTCAAAAGATCACGACCACTCCTGTGTGAGAACTCAACTGCGTAGACTAGTCCTTCCTGGAAAATTAGAACATTAAATTAGACTAATACTCTCATCAATGCAAATATATTAACTAAAGCATGTTTAATATCAAATGTGTGGTCACAATTACAATAGACATTGTAATAATAGGGGGAATGGAAGAGGAGAGGGGGAAGGCCTGTGTGTATACTATGTGTGTACTATACACCAACTAAATGTAAGAACCATTGACACACCTTGAGTACATGATGTTAGCCCCATATTTGTCAAGCTCAGCTACAGGAGTCCGTGGAGAAGTGTTAAAGCTGTCTGACTAACTCCGAAAGTTATGGGTTGGATTCCCAGGCCACGTCCCTCGGTTCACGAGTGCATTTTTTCAGAGACTCCTGTGGGTCTACGGAGTTTGTGCTTTGTGCTGAGATTTCTGCACTATGGTAAGTAAGCTATAAGGGAATAGAAACCTGGTGCAATGAAGTCGACCTTGTCGACTTTTTAAGCGACTCAAGCAGCAGTCGATGTGTGGACTGGTCATCCAGCTTTACTTTCAAGGACATTTCCTGGTATGCATTTTAGGCTGAGGCGACCTGCGAGTCCTGGTTAGTCTTTTTTAAATGCAAATTGATGGGAATTAACATGTGACCACCTAGCAAGCGTGCCGGCGCGGCCGCTGCTGCTCTGGTCAAATATTCTATATACATGCCTCAAGCGTTGACACACCACTTTTACAGTGCTAGGTTAAAAAAAGTTAAAAGACACAAAGAATGACTCAAACAATTAAAAATAAACTTAAAACATTAACTGGTGCATGCATAAAAATAGTTTTAAAATGGTTTGACAGAAATCTCTATCTATATCTATATATCTAGAAATCTATATGGAAAGTGGGGGGCAGTGGTGGTTTACAGGGAAGTGACGAACAAACAATAATTATATCGCCTCTTGAAATTATATCTGCACTGTTTGAACGTCACCCCCGGGAAGGTTAACCCGGTCAACAAATGCCAGCAGAAGTCGGATGTGTCGGCCTACCGGCGCAAGAACGCAGCTCTGCTGTAAACAAGCACAACGCAGTCACATCCGAGAAAAAAAAATCCGGATGAACGCATAAGAAGAAGACGGTCACTGTCTTTCTTAGTTCACTCAGTGGTCCAAAAAATATTTTCCGCTGTTTTTTTTTAAGCCAGAAGGTTTGCCTAGATATGTATTTTTGTGTTATATATGACTCCAATTCACAGGTGCACATTGCTGATTTCTGCCAATCCCAAATTTTAAATACAGATGGCACAAACAATGACAGAATACTGACCTCTCCAACAATGTCTGACACGTGGCTGACTGTGGTGCCTGAAGCTGCTCCAAGGTACAAAACTTTGGAGCCAGGTTTTATGTGAATGTCTCCCACACCACCGACAATTGAAGCTGCCAACTTGGACCTGAATGGATTCCAGGCTCTGTATTCAATTTTAGTTTCACCTTCCTGCAATAAAACACACACAAAAAAAACAATTAAACTCCAAGACATAATTTATTATAAACAGCACATGCCATAAATTACTATTTATAAATTGTTCTTCTGCCCTTCATTTCCCAAGGGAAAAGGACATCAACCAACTGACTCTAAGCTATTTTTAGACTTGTTCATGATTGGTTGGATTTTGGCAGCCCTACTATTGGCCTGTCTGAATTCGATTACCTAATTCACAGGTAAATTGAATTTTTTTTAATGAAATCTGTCTGAAGGATGCACACCTTACACAAATGCATACCGAAGTTGCTCAGAACAAACTCTGAGGTATACAACTAAGAGTGATGCACATCCCGCTTGAAAGAGAAGACAAGACTAATTTGGAATAGCTTTTGGGAGTCACTAGGACATCTACAGCTACAAGACACCAACGCAGGTTTTTTTTTTAAATTGTTAATTGCATACATGTAAACAGTAAAACAAAACATGGATTAACAAAATGGCATTTAGTTACCTCAACAGAAATTCTTTTCTCTCCATACACAGATTCACCAACAGCAAAGTTCTTGGTCAACAACACATCCTCTTTGCCACCTCTGCCAATGAACACACCTGAAATATAACACACGGTTAAATAAAGCTACATCACAGTATGTTCAGATATTTCCTAAATCAAGTGCCATCTTTGTACTGAAGGTTGTGTGAAATGTGTTTTCAATTCGCTCTAGGACTCCATGGCTCAATCATAGTGGCTTCTTTCAGTCCATCTGTTATGGTGTCCATCCATATGTAAATAATTCCTCCTACTCCCTTTCATCTATAGTCCTATTTTATTTTCTTCCTATACCAGGGCCACAAGCCTTCATATTCTTTTACCATGTGTCGAGCCGTTTTTGGCTTGTCTGTGCTTCCATTCAGTGTGTTGTAGAGGTATCTGAATGCTGCAGTTTCTTGACAGCAATTATCAAGACAAATAGTTAATTGTCATTTCCAGTTTGTCTCTGAGCTACTGGCAGTACAGCGCATGGCATGTAACAGGACTGACTCCATTGGATTGGGTTTAACCCCTCCTGGCCAAGTCTTTTGCAGAACAGCAAGCCAACTGCCAAAAGCACCTTGTAAAGCACAAACAAAGGCCTCTTTAAAAATTGCACTTGTCTGAACAAGTCCAAAACTAACCCACGACCGTCATAGCACAAAGCAAACTTTTACCACTTCACCACAGAAGTCTGATTTCTTTGCTTTCTTAAGGGTCCCAGTAACACACATGGTCCTGGAAGGATTGCAAGCAAGGAAGGATGATTATACGTCATTACATGTGGTTTCAAACCCTCTTTCCTCCCCCGATGTGTCTCCACCTTGACGTGGTGGGGGAGCTTGCCGTGTCCCATAGACCCCATTTGCTTGCCGATGGGTGAAAAATTACATATCGGACAGCTTATGTGATAGGGACCAGACTAAGAGAGACACAACCTGCTGCTCTGCAGGCATAGACTGAGGATAGCAGTCAAAATTTAAATGAGGTGCACAAAGGCAGAATTTCTTGGTCCGGACAAAACTCTTAAGGCTCCCTGTCGAGGGCTGTGGCTGAACGCCTCTAAGCCACAAACCCTCGGAACTTAGAGCCAGGCTGATACCCGTCTACCGGAAAATAGAAACATGATACTGAGCAAGCTACATGCTCAGGTCTGATACATGTTCGAAGGCTCCCAGCTGGGGGATATGAGAGTTTCCCGGATGAAGGGGCCTGGCCGTTTCCCGTTCACTGCTGCACGAAGGTAAGGTGCTGAGCCGGCAGCACATGTAGCCTACCTCGTGAGCGAGTACAAAAAAGTCAGAAAAGTGCCCCAGTCGAAGGGTTACGGAAACTGTCTGTATCTAACTCATAGAGAGTGTAGACAAAAGTGGAATAATGTCTCATCAACGCAAAATGGAACGCACGGCGAGCGAACCTATTGCGTGGTCTGAAGTCACAAGCAAAAGCTTACCGAGTGGATGTCACTCGCAGTCTGACCGCTCCTGGTGTGTGATTGAGCGGTCAGTGGCAAGTGGGATGCCCAACACATGGAAGTGAGGAACTAAAGCAGCCATGAGCAGGACGTGGAAACTCCTTGGGTGAGCCCAGTCTCAGAGCAATATGTGCCGGATCTGCAATTATGGAAGCCTCCTTGGATAGCGAGATAATGCCCATGGTCTGCCCCTGTCTTCCCTTGAGGGCAGACCACGATATCGTTGATCGTTCTACCAGCTGAGATGTGGGTGACATTACAACAGTCTAACGTGTCTCGAAACCAGAGGAAGGCTAACCTCACTAAAAAATGCCCGCCGGAAGTCGGAAGTGTCGTCCTACGGGTGGCAAACTAAAAATTGACACTACGCATTTACGTCCAAGTGAAATGTCTCGTCCGAATGTCTCCCGTGCTAGGAACAGCTCTGACTACCTAGTTTCCGAATGCCGCTCTTGTTCGGAACAGCTCTGACTAGGTAGTTTTCCGAATGTCCGCCGTGCCTGGAACAGCTCTGATGGGTACAGGGACAAGCACATGTCCGAAAACTCGCTTAGTGGAAACCAACCGCAGAGCTGACTGGTTTGTGCAGGAACGGCCCAGGGCGAGCGAAATGCCCAATATATTGAAGTGAGGAATTAAAACAGCCATGGGCAGGACGTGACGATTCCCTCGGTAAACCCAGCACCAGAGCGTTATGTGCCGGCTCTGCAATTATGGAAGCCACCCAGGATGGCGGAAAATGCTATGGACTGTCCCTGCCTTCACTTGAGGGATGACCGTGTAGTCTTCGACTGTTCCAACTAGACCAGCTGAGATGTGGACGGTACCACAAAAGTGAGAGTCTCCCAGGATTGCTAACCTGGTCAAAAATGCACGCTAAAAGTCGGATGTGTTGGCCTGAGGGTTTCGACCCGAGGGTGCCTAACCAGACACACCGCAATCACATCTGAAAAAATCACTCCGGATGAACGCAAAGAAGAAACCCTCTTTCGGTCAGCTGGACTAAAACATTAACCTCTCGGCTTTGACTTGAGGTAAATTACAAGAAGTCAGAGATAGTTCGCTTGAATAGTCAGGGACACTGCTATCCCAAACACAAAAATCAGTCCAGTGTAAATTATTCTAAAGTTCAAAGCCAGCCAGCTAACAAAAATGGCAGACAGCATCAAGAGATGGACTGGAAGGGGTCTTGATTTAAGAGACACTGTTGTATATTTGTTACAGCACCGAAATACAAGAAAATTAGAAACATATATGTTGGGGGACATGGAAAGGATGGCCAGTTAGTTGAGGGTTTATGCTCTAATGGAGGAATAAGGGACAATAGAGAATGGAGAAATGAGTTGTGGCCTTACCTTCATATCTGTGGGGCTCTACTGCAATCTTTGCTCCACCTCTCATACCACCACGACCTAAATAACAAGAAGCAAATAGTAAAGTATAACACAGGAAATACAAACAATTTTTAACAATTGATAATATCAATAATATAGTTTGTGAGTGAGTTTGGTTATCAATTATTAAACCTATATTAAAAAGTCGCTTAAAAGTCGACATGGTCGACTTCATTGCACCGGGTTTTATCCCATATAGCTCTGTCTCTTACCACAGCGCGGAAAGCGCCACACAAAGCAAACTCCGAAGCTCTAGCGACGACCCACAGGAGTCTCCGAAAAATTTTACTCGTGAACCGAAGGACTCGGCCTGGAAATCGATTCCACAACCTTCGGAGCCCGAGTTAAACGGCTTGACCACTTCGCCATGAAGACTCAACAAAAAAAAACCCATATACAACAGCTAAAATAGGTTAAGTAATCTTCTAAAACAGAGTGCAGAATATTTTTCTTTCAAAATAGGGCAGTGAATTAAGAACTTGTTTCTTTGAAATGTATTGTCTATACCTGCAATGTTCTCTTGTATAAATAGTGAATTATGTATACTGCATTCTATTTTTTTAATGTTCACTAGGTCACTTACGCAGCAACTACATGTGAGAACTATACATCTCTTGGAAAGCAACTTAACACAAACTACCGCAAAAGAATAAGAGCAAACAGGAAAGCAATATCTTACTTCTGGCCTAGAGAAATAACAGTGGAAGATAAACTGTCTGGACCACTACAAGTCAGTTAAATTAATACAATAGATAATTCAATTGTGACAAATTCCAAGTGAACAATTGAAGAAGTAAAAAAAAAGGAGAGAATTGAATCAGACACTAGCAGAGAACAAGAGGGAAAGAAAAGTTTTACAAACTGAACACGCAGGTTCATCTAGCAGTCTACTCATCTATTTATGTAGATTATTTTATGCATCATTGGCACCTTGGCGTCTTGACAGACGATAGTTTGTGCTTTAAAAATGCATAATAACTTTTAACTATGGCGGTAGCGAGTGTGACTGAAAAGGCCAATTTGCGCTGTAAATGTCCGTTCACAGTGGGTGCATGTGAACACGTGGTCATTTCCACCATCATGCACCATCTTACGTCTCAAACGCTTGGTGTGTGACTTTTCTGCAATAATTTTCTCCTTTGACTTTATTCCATTTCTGATATTTGCCCTCCATGCAACACGTTCAGCGACGACTTGCTCCCAATGTGCATTATCAATGCCTGTATCAATCATGTCCCGCTTACACACATCTTTGTATCGTAGTAGAGGCCGACCCTGAGATCTCTTACCCATCTGTAATTCACCAAAAAAGATATCTTTTGGTATTCTACCATCATCCATCCTCCTAAGATGTCCTATCCATCTAAGTCTACGAAGACTTAGCATGGAATAAACTGTCACACAACCTGATCTTTCCAATACTTCAGTATTTGTGATTTTGTCCTGCCACTTAATACCAAGAATTCTTCGCAGACACCGCATATGAAAGCTGTTTAAATTGTTCTCTTGGTGTGAGTAAGTTGTCCAGGTTTCACTGCCATAGAGAAGAGTACTAAGGACACAGGCTTGATAGACAAGGACTTTTGTTTTGGCAGTAAGCTTCCTGTTCTCCCAGACTCTTTTTCTTAACCTGTTCATTGTTGTTGCTGCCTTACCAATCCAGATGTTGATTTCCTGATCTAGGGATAATTTGCTATTTACCACTGATCCTAGATATGTAAAATGGTCTACTATCTCTAGTTTGGCGTCGTCAATAAAGATTGATGGTACCCCATGTGCACCTTGTGACACAATCTGTGTCTTCTTTTTGCTAATTGTTAAACCAAATTCAGAACAAGCATTGGAGAATGCAGATAGTAGACATTGCAATTCTTCCTCAGAGTGGGTCGTAACTGCAGCATCATCTGCAAAAAGCAACTCTCTGATCAGTACCCTCATAATTTTGGTCTTAGCCTTCAATCTCTGAGCATTGTAGAGGCCGCCATCTGAGCATGAGTGAATGTATATACCACCATCCTGATCACGAAATGCATATTTCAGTAGAAGTGAAAAGTATATTCCAAAGAGGGTGGGAGCTAGTACACAACCTTGCTTAACTCCACTCTTGATTTCAAATTCTTCAGAAGTTGTACCATCAAACTTGATTATATCCTTCATGCCTGTGTGGAACGATTCCACAATGGACAGAAGAGTTGGTGGGCAGCCAATCTTCTTTAGTGCCTTGAACAGACCCTCACGACTGACCAAATCAAATGCCTTTGTGAGGTCGATGAAGGCAATAAACAGTGGTTGATTCTGTTCACGGCATTTTTCTTGCATTTGTCGCAATGAGAATATCATATCAGTGGTAGACCGGTTCTGTCGAAAGCCACACTGTGATTCGGGGTAGACTTGATCTCCTAGGACTTGAAGTCTGCGCAGAACAATTCTGGCAAATACTTTTCCAACAATACACAGAAGTGAGATACCCCTATAGTTGTTGCAGTCGCTCCGATCGCCCTTGTTCTTGTACAGTGTTATGATGCTTGAATCTTTGAAATCCTGTGGGACTTGTCCTTCACGCCAGCATAGCTCTATTAGCTGGTGGATCTGTATAGTGAGTGTGTCTTGCCCACTCCTGATAACCTCTATTGGAATCCCATCCTTACCTGGAGCCTTGCCAGATGCAAGTTCATTTATAGCACACTTAACTTCTGTTATGGTGGGAAGTGTGTCCAGGTGGTCAAGAGTTGGTAGAGCCTCTATGGCGTTGAGGGCATCATCCGCTAGTTTGGTCTCACTTGAGTAAAGCTCCAAATAGTGCTCTACCCATCTGTCCATCTGCTGTTTCTTATCAGTGATGACTTCTCCAGTCAAGGTTTTCAATGGTGCACTTCTTTTGATCACTGGACCACAGGCTTTCTTTATTCCTTCATACATGCTTCTTATGTCTCCCTTATCACTTGCGATTTGAATGGACTCACATAACTTGATCCAATAATCATTTGCACACTGCCTGGCAGCCTTTTGCACATCCTTCCTAGCTTGCCTTAGCTCACTCAGAGTGTTACACGTTGGTCTTTCCTTGTTTCTTAAGAGAGCTTTCTTCTTCTTATCAATCAAGGGCTGCAGAGTCTCGCTGTTGACCGCAAACCAGTCCTGCCTCTTATGATCCACAGTGCCGTAAACCCCTACGGCAGTTTTATAAAGAGTTTCCTTAATTTGACCCCACTTTTCATTTACTGTACAATTTTCTGGTGTATCAGTGAAAGCGTCTTCAAGTTGCTGTTGAAACTGAAAGCACTTTTCAGGATCATGAGTGTTAATAATATTAATCCTGGGGCTAGATTTGTGTTTAGCTATGTAGATTCTCTTTGGTCTCAGTCTAACCCTTGCAACAACCAAAGAATGATCCGTATCACAGTCAGCACTGTGGTAACTACGAGTTTATTTTATGCACACATCTGGTTAGTCCTCAACAATATACACATTATAAAAGCATGGTAAATGTTAAAATAAATCACTACCACATGACTAATTAATTTTCATTATTAATATGGTAACTGTTATTCTTCAACTAGTGAATTGGTACAATTATCTCGGAACAGTCATAACATTTGATGGGAGATGCCTTGAAGAGATTAGAACAAGAATCGCCATGGCGAAAGTAGCCTTTAGCAAGATGAAAAATATTCTGACCAATAAAAAGATGTCAATTGAAATGAGAAAGTGTTGAGGGGATACATAGAGCCTGTTCTTTTGTATGGATGTGAAACTTGGACAATGTGCAGTCAAGCTGAAAAACATCTGATGGCTGAAGAAATGTGGTTTCTGAGGAAAATGCAAAGAATACCATGGACAGATAGAAAAACCAATGACCAAGTACTACAGGAGACAAATGAAAATCGTAGATTGATTAGAGAAATTAGACGTAGACAGTCAAAATTTTTTGGACATGTTATGAGAAGAAATGGACTGGAGAACTTAGTGACAACTGGCAAGATCGAGGGGAACAGACCAAGAGGAAGACCGAGAGGAAAATATCTGGATGGCTTGGCCACATGGCATGGACAAGACAGGAACACTGAGCTGATCCACGACTCTGGTGATCGAGTGAAATGGCGAGTCATGACCGCCCACGCTTTCCGGCATGGCACATGATTGATTGATTGATTATACGGCCAAGGAAAATATACTATAGAACAAGACAGTAGAATATTTAGTAAACCGGGAAGGAGGAATGTAGTTTGTACTGAATAGTTTGCATGTATATGGCTGGTGGTATCTTATGCACAGTCGATGCAAAAGATTACTTCAGAAAAATAATAACATAACTAGAAATCCCCCTCCCCATTTTTTTAAATCTTGAGAATAAAAGAAAATAGGGGACTCTAAAACTTGTATTTTCACTTACCTCCTCTGCCACCGGGACCACCACGGCCTGCGAAAAAAAAAATTAAAAAAACATAAAACCAAATGTTTGCTTGCATAAATAAAAATAAATCAGTATAATTTCCAATACGGCTCTGGAATGACATTCTGCAACTGCAATAAGTTAGTTGTGTATATCATTTACAGAACATCACAGTCAACCAACATTTTTGGGTTGTTTGTGATTCTTTTGGTGAGTTTACTTTCAGTAGTTTGCCATTGTCTTTACCCCTCGTCACAGAGGTGGTAACTGCACAAAGACCAGGTTTAATTTTCACCTGGATCCCCAATATCTGCATCCTGCTCATCCCCCAGACAAACTGTTTTCGGGTTTATCCAAATTATTTACAGATGACAAATTCTTGAGAATATCGCCCATAAACAAAATTGGAACTAATCATATGGAATAATTAGGCAGTGTTCTAGATGTTCAGAAAACATGCTGTCATTGTTAACATTTGAAGTTTCCACTGACTTGATAGGTCAACATCACAGATCTCGGTACTTGGTGTTCTGGATTAACTCTGCTGATATTTCTCCATGCCACCAGTCTAACCAGCATTATTACTCTTGGTCTGCCTCTTTTCCCAGTGCTTTCCAGCCCGATGCCTCTTACATCATAATATGACCAAAGAATTCTGTTTTTCCTTTTTCATAGTTGTATATAATGTTCTACGTTTCATTTGCCTCTTCCAGGGAATCGTTAGTTACTTTGGCAGTCCAAGCTATTCACAACATTCGTCTCAGGAACCACATCTCTGTTGCTTCTAAGTTCTTCCTAATTTACAAGAAATATAAGGATACCAGCTAAACCACAGAAAAAACAGTAACAGAGATTAACAATGTGGGAAAGAAATGGAGGCAACTACATGAGATAATACAGAGTATTTTGGTCTGATATGGTTGTATTCTTATACTCTATTTGTACAAGAATCCGATTCACTGGGCTGGTCACTTCACTTGCACGTCAGATCACAGCCTAAACAATTTTTTATGGTGAGCTGCGTTGTGGTAAACGCTCCCAAGGCGGTCTGAGGAAATGCTTTAAAGACACTGAAGATCTCACTAAAAGCTTTTGGAATTCATCATGACACTTGAGAGACTGCTGCCCAAGTGTCGAAATTCGTGGCGTACATCATTACACAAGGGTGAAGTCACTTGTGAAGCAAACAGGACTGCAAGAGCTGTCAAGAAAAGGCTGGACAGAAAAACCACTGCAGGAGATCCTTCTCCTGGGATGTCAAGCATTCTCTGCCCACATTGTCAAAGAGCATTTCAAGCCAAAATAGGCCTTACCAGCCATCTTAGAACTCATGGCTCCAAACCTCCAACCCCACTGGATGGAAATGAATGATCATCAATCTTGATGGACAAACACCATTGGCACATAAACGACAGAAAATAGAGAACAGACTAGCTGTTGCTACTAAAACTCAAAATCACTGCAGATTAAAAGTGTTTACCTCTGCCACCAAATCCTCTACCCCTGCCTCGATCTCCAAAGCCACCACGGCCTCCTCGATCTCCGAAGCCACCACGACCACCGCCTCGTCCACCACCACGGCCTCCAAAGCCACCTCGGTCGCTGGAGCCACCTCGGCCTCCGTAGCCACCTCGGTCACTGGAGCCACCTCGGCCTCCGAAGCCACCACGGCTTCCGCCTCTACCTCTTGGTGTGAATCCTGAAAGAACAAATATTGGTATTAACAAAACCATCTTGCCAGCTGGCACTCAAAACTATTGTTTCCAAATATTATTTACCAAATTATGTACTTGTTACATGTATACAAAATTCAATCCCCTTAAAAACTATCCCAAAACGAATTCCGTGGAGAAAGGAAGCCTACCAGTACAAATCCATACAAATGTGAAAGAAATATTCATCAAGGGAGAATAGAACTGTACATCACAAAAGTCACTCAGTTTCCTTGATGAAGAATGCCCATAGGGCCTCTGGATCTGGATCTACAGATGGGTCAAAATGCTGTTTGAAATGATTGATTGATCTAGGAACCGACATCACAGCATTCGGGACATTCCCATAAGCATGTTTGAAATGGAGGAGCATGAGTGTACATAGAATACCCAAAGAATAATATGGACTATACAGAGTACAAACAGGAAAGCACTGTTGTAACAATGATGCAGAAATCCAGGCCATCAAGATAGCAGTAGAGAAATTACTGAATACCAACCATGGTACACACAGCCTGTGGTGCTTTCAACATGCAAAATAAGTACTTGAGGCACTTCAGTCCTGATTGCTACAGACACTGAATATCTTAACTAGGCAGCCAGCAGAAGCCTGCCATACAGTGGATATCATTTTACTGTGAAGATGCCTAGAAATGAGAGCTGATCAACCAACTAACCAAGGAAGGAGTAGAAGAACCTCATGTATATACCAGTCGCATACCACCAAATCAAATCAGAAGGCCATAAACACCAAGAAAAGGATACAATAAATTATGCAAAACATGTATGCAAAATTCCTGATTACCAAATCACCAATGAGCACATATGTATTGGCGTGTCCAAAACTGCCCAAAATTTTACATATCTAGACAAATCTGGCCTAGAGAAATGAGGATAAACTATGGATACCTCTGAAGACCGAATGGGTTCGCCTGATGGCGAGGGACACTTTTAATAGGGAAAGCTAGTGCGAGGAAATAAACAGGCTGAATGGCTGGCACCTCTTGGTGGTAGATTACTTATGGACAAGGGGGAGGTGGCCATGTGCCTGTGGGACCAGGTCAGGGACCAGACAGAACCTGTATGTGAAAAGGATGACATTGCTGGGGATTGGCAGAGGTTCTGGTAGACTCAAAACAGAGGGAAGCCCAAGAGAACTTTCAATCAGATGGGAGTAGGAACGATTAGTAGTGTGACTTCGTTGGCTGTTGAACGAGAGGACGCAGCGTGTATAGGGAATGTCCTGAGTGCAGCCATGTCAGTTCTTAGTTCAGCAAGACTCAAGGAAAACTAATCCACACGCAAATTTTAGTCCAGAATAATTAGAAGCAGAGTGTACGGACTACGCTTCACAGCGAGCAAGGACCAAAAATAAAAAATATAAGGACCAGCGAATGAACTTTACAAACAGAATTGTCTACAAGAGACATTGGCAACACCAGACAATAAATTTCAAGCGAAAGAAAGATGAAAACAATATGGCTGGTTGATCACGGGCCTCTGAGGCAATAAGTCTGCACAGAAGAGAAGCAGCTGGGTTCAGAAACAAATCAAGCTGGTTGATGTGTTAGGTGTCTGGGTAAACTTGTTGTGGGTTCTCAGTTTTATTACAAGGTTCAGACAGACAATTGAAGTTGTTCTTGATTCACAAACCATTTACAGTCAATTTTAGGGCACTGAGTAGACTTAGTCAATTTTAGAGCATTTATCGCCTAATGTGTCAAAATCGGGTGTTGGCTCTGCTCAGATATCAGTGTTAATGTAATTTAGTTTTGTGTACTTCCCAGAACTTAGCAGTCAACCCCAGCAATTTGGCTGTTTGTGATTCCTGGGCAAGTTGTACGTTCAGTGGTTTGCCATTGCATTCTGAATGACCAGCACCTATACCTTTTCCCAAAAAACAAAAACAAAACCAAACCAGCACCGCTGTGTTGTGAACTCTGGTATATGGGATTAGGAATCACGTCCATAACCCCTTCACCACGGAGACAGGTCCTCAGTGTGTAGCGGCCGATAATACCAGTTATCCACGCAAGTGTTGGTTGACAGTTCTTTGGCAGCACCCTTTTTTACTTCTGATATTCTTGCAGTCTAGTCAAAGTTGCAGATTCATGGCCATCACTTGATTTGTTAAATATACATGCCTCTCCGAGGGCAGATAATATATCAGCCTGGTCCATATATCATCATTATCAAGTGCCGTGCCGACTGGCATAGGGATTCATGGCTCCGCAGATCTCGTTCTTTGGTTTTCTCTGCCGTTGATATTCCTCCATCGCAATCCATCCAGCAACATTTCTCGTGGTCTGTCTCTGCCTCTCTTCCAATCGATCTTTCCAGTTGTCACGATGTTCTCCAGCATCTCTATTCTTATCACACGACCAAAAAAAGCTGTTGTCTCTTTCTTGTTGTATGTGTTCTCGGGGTGACTATACACAAAATTGTGTGAATAGTACGAGCCGCTATATCAAAAATGTGTGGCTGATCACGTGATTATTCGGCTGGTCACATGATGTCTACTTCCTTTTGAATACATTATTAATGTTTGTGGAACTATCATTGTGTTCTAGGTAGTGTAGTGGTTATTATCTCTGCCTGTCACGCAGGAGACAGGGGTTCGGCTCCCCGCCAGCAATTTTTTTAAAATTTTTAATCAATTAGGTGCCGTCTCCACAATGAAGGTTGGTTGTAAATGGATCTCCAACACTGTCTCTTGCCTTGACTGTACATTTTGTCAGGCTGATGTTCGTCCATCTCTTAATGTTATCTTCCCACTTGTATCATCTACCTCTTGCTCTCAACCTTGCCCTCTAGTATGGTTTTTATAACAGTATCATGTCTTTTAACATGGCCGAAATATTTCACTTGCCTCCTTTATTTCTTCCATCAACTCTCTCTTCATTCCCAGTTTTTCTAGAACCTCTGCATTGGATTGTTTTTGTTTCCATGAAATAGGACATATTCATCTGTATATCCACATCTCCAGGGCTTCCAAGCGACTTTTTAGTTGATGGTTTTAGGGAACTAAAATATATATCACTGTACGTAGAGTGTCCTTGTCGACAAATATTGTCTTTGTGAGGTTTGAAGAAACAGAACTTGCAACAACAAAAAACAGACAAGAAGAGAGAATAAGTCTTCTTCAAATTTTTGTTAATAGGGGCTCGTACTATTCACAAAATTTTGTGCTGAATAATCACGTGACCAGCCACACATTTTTTTGTATAGGGGCTCCTAATGTAGGTAGTCCTATCGCGATTATAAATTTGAGAATTTACTAATGAGACCACAGTAGATAGGCCTTTAACCTCAATGATGCCTGTATGTGAAGATATTCACGATTTGCATGTCTGTTCGTGCGAGATGGTCTCAAACGGTCATATGAAAACTGACTTCAAACATATGTTCCGTCATGTTAAATAGTACAAGTTACAAGTATACAAATAAATTATTAATAATCTTTAAACTTGTGTTCTCTTTAACTTTAGTAGGTCAAATTGCACATTTTGGGTGTTGAAAAGTGAAAGTACATGCCATGCCGATCGGTATGCGCATGCGCCATGGCACATGGCCTTGCATTTCCCCATTCACAAAGACACGCTTTGCAGAAAATGTTTTTCATCCACATCGGAAGCAAATACCACGATGAAACTTTCCAGATATATTTAAAATTGTATGCAGAATTCAAAAATACATATATAATTGAAGACGTTCTATCTACAGCGTCAAAACAAAATTAATTATGGTAAGTATGAAATATATTCTTATTTATATAAAAGGTTACGATGGTTTCAACCAATCGCTGTGCACGGAATATTAGGCAAACCATTCCTGGAAAACCCAGGATGACGTGTTATTGTCACGTGAGATTTGAATGAATGAATGATGTCGAAAGAATGCATGGTAAATTAGATAGCGTTTTCCGGGACAAGGTGAATCATGGCGGTATGATTCCGTATATTATTTCGGAATTTCATTTCCGGTCGCGTCACGATGGAACTCGCTACCTAATGTTCTAGTTTCGTTAACCTCTTTAAGGCATTCGTTGTTAGTTACTTATATAATATATTATATGTAATATAAAATATTTAAATCTTCACTTACATTGTATATTATTATTATGGTGTTAAGCTCTTTAATAACTTTTCTGAGAAAGATTATTAGTATTCACATTAATAGCTCAGGATCACCACACTTGACCAGGAATCAATAACTGACACATGACATGTTACAGTTATTAAATCAATCAAATGTTATGCCATGCTTGTTCTCCATAGCCCATTAATTTTGTTTTCAGCTTCTGATTTGTGTTTACTGCTTATTCGCTATAATTATATTAAGTTATATTAAATTTCACTCTTTCAAAGTAAGCAATCACGCCGGTAAAATAATAGGACAATCGACAATGGAGGTGACAAAATAAACAGGTCAGATGAACACATGGCGTGTAAATCATGGGGTCGCGTGCGCCTCTTTACTATTCAATATAAATTTCAGATGAAATGAATCAATAAACCGTAATACCTTCAGTTCAAAGCAAGATTATTTTAAGGGAATATAATGTGGATTACAACTTACAATAACTATTCGTACTTTTTACAACAGTATGCATAACACTACGAAAATTTTAATTTAAATTTATTTTAACGAACGTGACTTCCTATCTTCAAACTTTTAAAATAATTAACACAACGTATTTCAAACTGCGATTGCATTGTAAATTACTAATAATAAAGATGAAAGCTTTGAAAGTGTACCTGGAGGTGCCATTAGAGTAAATGTGTTTTAACTGAGCGAGTTATTTCGATATCCAAGCGCCTTCTCCCTCGAAGTTGTCTCACGTCTGTCTGTGCTCCACGCCTGTTGTATTTTCCTCAACTGCTTCCGGTTTATCAGTCAGATTTTTGTTTCGGATTCAACGGTAAAATGAAAACATGAATCCAGTTTTGAATTATGTTTTCTTCTTCTTCTTTCGTTCGCCTAAAATATGTTTATAACTGCAATGTTTTCTCTTGTATGAATCTAACAGTCTTTTTTAGTTCATTCAGCGGTTCATTCATATGTTTATAACTGCAATGTTGTCTCTTGTATGAATCTAACAGTCTTTTTTAGTTCATTCAGCGGTCCATAGAGTTTATCTTCCACTGTTGTCTCTCTAGGCCAGAAGGTTCGCCTGGATATGTTATGTTTTCAATTATTAGCCTAGTAATTGAAAACATAATTTATATTAGGTATTGAGTGATTCTGTAATAATCTGTGAAAATTATGTAATTCTGTTCTTATTGCAATCCCAAAGAAATCAGGAGCCTTGGAATGTGATCATCATCGAACAATTAGTATAATGAATGCTCTCTGCCAGCCGCTCCTCAGAACAATGTGGGTTTGTAGAAGGAAAGGGTACAGTAAATGCTGTGTATATACTGAGAACCGTAATCGAACGTTCTATAGAAGTAAACAAAGATCTACACCTTTGCTTTATTGACTACACAAAGACTTTCGATAAAGTGAGACATGTTGACATGATAAGGATGCTTGAAGATCTACAAATTGATGGAAAAGACCTTAGACTTGTAAAAAACATATATTGGAAACAACAAGCTGCCATAAGAGTTGATAATGAAGTAGGCCAATATCAGCCTATTAAGAGAGGTGTGAGACGGGGAGTGGTAGACAGTCAAAAATTTTTGGGCATGTTATGAGAAGAAATGACTTGGAGAACTTGGTGACAACTGGCAAGATCGAAGGGAAAAGACCAAGGGGAAGACCGAGAAGTAAATACCTGGATGGCTTGGCCACGTGTCATGGTCGAGGCAGAAACACAGAGCTGATCCACGACTCTGGTGATCGAGTGAGATTGCAAAACATGACCGCCCACGCTTATTGGCATGGCACATGATGGATGGATGGATTGAGTGATTATTCGACTTATTAGACAGTCGAATAGGGACCCTGGAGATGTTGATATACAGAAGAATATGTCGTATTTCATGGAAACAGAAACAATCAAATACACAGGTTACCGGGAAGGTTAACGCGGTCAACAAATGCCCGCAGAAGTCGGATGTGCCGGCCTAACGGCGCAAGAACGCAGCTCTGCTGTAAACAGGCACAACGCAATCACGTCCGAAAAAAACTCCGGATGAACGAAGAAGGAGAAGAAGAAATACACAGGTTATAAAAAAAAACTGGGAAGGAAAAGAGAGTTGATGAAAGAAATAAAAAAGACGCAAGTGAAATATTTCGGCCACGTTAACAAATATCACACTCTTATGAAAACAATTCTGGAGGGCAAGGTTGAGGGCAAGCGAGCAAGAGGTAGACAACGATACAAGTTGGAAGATAACATCAAGTGGTGGACGAACATCAGCCTCACAGAATGTACAGTCAAGGCGAGAGACAGACAGTGTTGGAGATCTATTGCAGCCAACCTTCAATGTGGAGACGGCATCTGATTGATTGATTATTCAACATATTAGAAAGTCGAATAGGGACCCTAGAGGTTTGGATATACAGAAGAATATGTCATATTTCATGGAAACAAAAACAATCAATTACAGAGGTTCTAGAAAAACTGGGAATGAAAAGAGAATTGATAAAAGAAATAAAAAAATAAAAACAACAATAGGCAAGTGAAATATTTCAGCCAAGTTAAAAGGCGAGCAGGGGGTCGATAACAATACAAGTGGGAAGATAACATCACGAGATGGACAAACAGCAGTCTGAAAGAATGTACAATCAAGGCGAGAGACAAGACAGTATTGGTGATCCGTTGCCGCCAACCTTCAATGTGGTGACAACACGTGATTGATTGACACTCGTTTAATAAAACATGAAAGAGAAACAACATTAATAGGCATTTAATGTGATTTATAGAACACATGGAAAATTAGTTGAAATCAAAGGTATAATAGGAAATATTTGTCTTAATCGTTCACTTTCTAACTTCAATATGTTTGTTTGGGGTTTCTTAGTCCCATATATGGGCCCAATGTGGTCCACCAAGGCTCGTTTAATGTTCCTGTTAGATTTTCTCGCTCCTAATTGCAAGATACTGTGATCTAATACAAAGAAAGCAACAGCCAACTAAAGCTTGTTGACATCCCAATAGAGTTTGTTCTCAAATGGAGCGGATCTCCCCCGATGTGTCTCCACCTTGCCGCGGTGGGGGTGCTTGTGCGTCCCTCTGACCCCGTGTGCTTGCCAATGGGTGAAAACTACATATCGGACAGCTTATGAGATAGGGGCCAGACTAAGAGAGACACAACCTGCTGCCCTGCGGGTTAGACTAGGTGAGGATAACAGTCAGACAAAACACTTAAGGCTCCCTGTCGAGGGCTGTGGCTGAACGCCTCTAAGCCACAAACCCTCGGATCTGAGAGCCGGGCCAATACCCTCCTACCGAAAAATAGAGGCGTGATACTGAGCAAGCTACATGCTCAGGCCTGATACAAGTTCGAAGGCTCTCAGCTGGGGGATATGAGGGATCCCCGGATGAGAGGGCCCGGCCGTCTCTCGTTCACTGCTGCACGAAGGTAAGGTGCTGAGCCGGCAGCACATGTAGCCTACCTTGTGAGCGAGTACAAAAAAGTCAGAAAAGTGCCCCAGTCGAAGGAAATGGTTACGAAAACTGTCTGTATCTAACTCACAGAGAGTGTAGACAAAACTGGAAGAACGTCTCAATGACGCGAAATGGGACGCACGGCGAGCGAACCTATTGCGTTGTCCGAAGTCAAAAATAAAAACTTACCGAGTGGATGTCGCCCGCAGTCTGACCGCTCCTGGTGTGTGCTTGAGCGATCAGTGGCAAGTGAGACTCCCAACACATGGAAGTGAGGAACTAAAGCAGCCATGAGCAGGACGTGGCAACTCCTCGGGTGTGCCCAGTCTCAGAGCAATATGTGCCGGCTCTGCAATTATGGAAGTCTCCTTGGATAGCGAGGGAATGCCCATGATCTGCCCCTGCCTTCCCTTGAGGGCCGACCGCGATGTCGTTGATCGTTCTATCTTGACCAGCTGAGATGTTGGCGACATCACAACAGTCTAACGTGCCTCGAAACCAGAGGAAGGCTAACCTCATTAAAAAATGCCCGCCGGAAGTCGGAAGTGTCGTCCTACGGGTGGCAAACTAAAAATTGACACTACGCAATTACGTCCGAGTGAAATGTCTCGTCCGAATGTCTCTCGTGCTAGGAACAGCTCTGACTACCTAGTTTCCGAATGCCGCTCTTGCTCGGAACAGCTCTGACTAGGTAGTTTTCCGAATGTCTGTCGTGCCTGGAACAGCTCTGACGGGCGCAACGACAAGCACATGACCGAAAACTCGCTGAGTGGATACCGTCTGCAAACTTGTCTGGTTTGTGCAGGAATGGCCCGGGGCAAACGAAATGACCAATATATAGAAGTGAGGATTTAAAGCAGCCATGAGCAGGACGTGACGATTTCCCTCGGTGAGCCCAGAATCAGGGCGCTATGTGTCGGCCCTGCAACTATGGAAGCAACCTTGGATGGCGGAAAATGCTATGGACTGTCCCTGCCTTCCTTTGAGGGATGACCGTTGTCTTCGACCGTTCAACCTTGGCCAGCTGGGCTGTAGATGGCACCACAAAAGTGAGAGTCTCCCAGGAATGCTACCTGGTCAAAAAAGCACGCTGTAGCCGGATGTGTTGGCCTACGGGTTTCGGCCCAAGGGCGCATAACTGACACACCGCAATCACATCTGAAAAAACACTCCGGATGAACGAAAAGAAGAAGAGAAGAAGAAATGGAGCAGATGTAGGCCAAAATACCTTTCTCTGTTTTGCATATTAGACCACTGATTCTCAACCTTTACTCGCCCATGTACCCCTTCACCATATGTTCGGAATGTCATTCACCACTTTCGTATTTCCTCCCTATAAATCCCCCCACCCCGCCCCTACATAGTATACGTAACAATGAATGAATCACCCCCCCCCCCCCAAAAAAAAAAAAAAAAAAAACAAGAACAACAACAACAACAACAACAACAACAACCGAGAAGTAGATTGTGAGCTTTACTGAAACACGACTACCAGAAACAAATTGGACGTTGCGGCCAAAGCCTTCGTCAGCACAGAACAAACAAACAAACCGACACAAAAATACACGAAATACACAACATGCCAATATTAAACTAATTAAAGGTACTTATCTTAATCTGTATCCTTGCTAGGAGAAACTGACACGCGTTGGACGACTGCCAGTGGATTGTATGGACCCCTATACGTAACAAAGGAAGTTAACTTTAATAACATATACTAGAAGAAGTCTAGACGTCTACATAAAATGTGATTTGCGTGTCTACTTACGCTATAAAATGAATTTCAGAAGGGCGAGAAGTACATAACCGTAAAGTATGGAGGGAAAAACAATATCAAGTAATTGGTTCTTGTATCAACGCGATCTTGGAATAATTTTAATCCCCCCCCCCCCCCTCTTTCCAATCCCGGGAAACCCTAGGGAATTCCCCACAAGTTGAGAACCACTGTGTTAGACAATTCTGAAATATTAAAAAAAAAACTTAATGACTTATCTAGAGAAATTAGTTGTAATCAAAGGGTATCATCAGTATCCATTGCCTTGCCGGCTGGCGTGAACGAGCATGTCCCTCGACAAACTGCGATCTTCGACGGCATGGATAATTTCGTGTGTTGACTCCCTTCCGTGCCATGACACAAGACTGTCAAGAATTTTCTCACGCTGTCTTCCTCTATCTCTCTTTCTAAAAATCTTTCCGATTGTCATTTTCTAACGTTCAAGGATTCATTGCACAAAATGTTCTTCATTTCATAGAATACTCATTTCACTTGTCCTATTCTTTTCTGTATCTCTGTGATGCATCTTCCATCTTTCAAAATAATAAATTTATTTGTAATCCTCTGTGGCGAAGTGGTTACGGACGCAGTTCATTATCTCGCACACCCGCGTTCGTAACACAGCTGCAGGCAATTTGGCAGCAGATCGCCTTGCGTTGTTGTTTTTTTTTTTTTTTGCGAAATGGTATGAGTGTCGGTCGTTTAGAAAGCAATGACAAACCAGTGAACGTAATCTTACCAAGATATCACAACAGCAAAAAATGTTGGTGTTGACTATGACGTCCTATAAAGGATATGCAACTAACTATATCCTTTACATGACGTCGTAGTCACACCAGCATTTTTGTTTTAGAGACTACACCACTACTTGTGATGTACTAGGAAAGTTCACGTTCAGTAGTTTCACATTTTTCCCAAACTTACTGCCAAAACAAAAGTCCCTATCTATTAAAGTACTTGTTCTAAGAACTATTGTTCTAAGTACTCTTCTTTATGGCAGTGAAACCTGGTCAACTTAACCGAGAGAAACATTCATAACATCTTTCATGTGCGGTGTGTGCGAAGAAAACTTGGTAATAAATATCAAGTGGCAATATAAGAAGACAAATACTGAAGTATTTAAAAAATCGTGTGGTGTGACGATTTGTACCATGCTCAGTCTTCATAGACTTAATTGAATAGGACACATTAGGAGGATGAATGATGGTAAAATACCAAATGACTTTTTTTTTTTTGGGGGGGGGGGGGGAGAATACAGATGGATAAAAGATCTCGGGGTAGTCCTCTACTGGGGCATAAAGATGAGTTAAAGCGGGACATGATTGATACAGGCATTGATATTGCACCTTGGGAGCATGTGGCATGGAGGGAAAAGATCAGGAATGGAATAAAGATAAAGGAGAATATGATTCCAGATAGGCGTGTGAGGCGTCAGATGGTGCCTTATGGTGGAAATGACCATGTGTTCACATGCATCCATTGCAGACGAACATCTACCACATGAATTATGAGATGAATTCCACTTGACAACATAGTGACAGCTGGCAAAATTGACGGGGTCAAGGCAAGAGGAAGGCAAACAGATAAAATGCCTGAATGAAAACTGAGGAGCCTTATCGAGAACAAGTAACACAACTGTTTAAAATAAAAACTTGATACGGGGGGGGGGGAAGGGGTCGAGAGAGAGAGAGAGAGAGAGAGAGAGAGAGAGAGAGAGAGAGAGAGAGAGAGAGAGAGAGAGAGAGAGAGAGAGAGAGAGAGAGAGAGAGAGAGAGAATGGTACGTTCTAAGCCTAAAACCAGAAGACACCAGATGTCCAAGATGAGCAGCTACCGTCACCATGGCCGCCAAGAAGACGAGAGGAGAGAACCTGCCTGCGAGCTGCATCAAAGAGCCAAAATATCCAGAAACATCAAATGAAGCGGCCACTGGGTAGGGCGAAGACAACCCACCTCAATCAAGATTCAAGACAACCTAGAAGACGCAGAGTGAAGAGAAAAACACCATAGCCATAGTCGAAAAAACCGACATGCGACAGACGACCAGATGGGTGGTCAAATGCATCCAGGTGGAGCTTACAGACGACCAGATACTGAAGAAACTGCAACAGGGGAATCCTAACATCCGAATCACAAAGACGGAGCGGCTCCTGACCTATTCCAAGATACCAATAATTCTATCGTTGGTGACAACGGAAAGGGGGAGGGGGGGGGGTGAGATGCCGGTCAAAGTGTCGATGAACAGTAAAGATCAACAGCCTGAACGATTAATTCCGATAATCACACAATGCTCAAGGTGCCAGAGGGATGGTCCAAACAGAACATCGTGCTGCAGCAAGACAGAGACCTACCGATACCGTGCTGAACACCATGACTTCATGTGTCCTGGTCAAACAGGACACGGACTTCCAAAAGCTTAATGACAATAGAAAATGCACCAACTGCATTGGTAAACACGGAGCAAGATACCTGGACTGCCCGTACCTCCAAAAAACACTTAGACGCCATAAAGATGTCCATAACTACAAACACTCCATTCAAGGAAGCACGACGGAGGTGCGAGGCAGCAACAGGCATCTCACAAGCTGAAAAATCTCAGCTGCAAGGCCAGATTGACGAGCTGATGAAGCAAATCAAGTTACTCCTGGCGCCGACACCAATTAACAAAACCCAAGAACAAGACACCGTCAGCTAGCAAAACTTTTGGACGATATGAAGAAATTCAGCGCAGCATCCAGCAAGAGGTAGAACGCATGTCCCAGATAAAGAAGGAGAATAAAGAATTTCTGCAAGCAATCAAAACAGAGAGAAAACGAAGCCATGCGCATCATTTTGGGCTGCACGAGAGACACCAGCTGTGTAGCAATGAGATACCTCCTTGACTTCCCGACAATGGAACACAGGATCAAGATCTGGAGAGCTCGTGCATACTTAGAAATAAGTTCAGATGAGCAGCACCCTCTGCATGATGCTATATTCATAGAAAAGGGCAACAGGCTAAAGAGGGGCAAATCATGGATGGGTCGGGCGGAAGATGTCGTCAGACAGGTCTGCAGTCTTACCAGTATCAACCCCGGCAAGGAATGGGTGCCGGTGCCTCCGGCTTTTAAGTGCACTTTCTCCTGCATTATCACACTCGACAGACGGTGCAGAGAGCAGAACCCTGCCGCTGTCAATGCAAAGGTCAACGCGCTTATCTATGAACACTAAGATAGCCCCGAAGTGCTCATCTATACAGATGGATCTGTTGTAAAGCAGCAGAGAAGTGCGTGGGCATTTACAGCCCGTTCAGCGGGCCGAACCGTTCAAGAATCCAGTGGTGGCCACTTTATGACCACGAGCAGCATGACGATGGAGGTGATGGCAGTTACACAGGCATTCATATGGCTGGAATCACAGCATTATACCAACGTGTGTGTACTAAGTGACTCAATGAGCATGATTCAGAAGGTCGAAGTTGGATCTGTACGTACAGTGGACTGAGTCGCTGCGGAAGTCTGTTGTCCGTAAAGTCAACTTCATCTTCGTCCCGGGATATGCGGAAGTCGAGGGAAATGAACTAGCTGATAAACTGGCTGCCTCTGCACTCCCTGTAGATGGCCAGCCCATGGATCGTGCCGATGTTATTAACGCCCTTAAAGATATGGCGAGAACAGAGGACTTTGACATCAGTGAATCCACATCGCTGTCCAGGATGAAAGACTTGGGAGTAAGAATCGGCACGGCCAAGCGCGAGAGGTACATAGGGAAAACGAGGTGTCTAGTCAACCAACACAGAACTGGCACTATTAGCCACCGGACGCTGATGCATATGCTGGGGGGGGGGGGGGACCTGAGCACCTATGGACTTGTCCGGAGTGCAATGAAGATACCCCAACTGATAACTGATAACTGATAACTGATAAAACAGAGAGATAACTACTAAAATCCGAAAGGGAACTAACCCAAAACAAACCAGCAGACTCCACGCAAAAGACCACAGAGAAGCCGCAAGCTGAAGCTAAGCCAAAGACCAGTGAGAAGCCACAAGCTGAAACCAGCAACCCATTCTAAATGACGGATAAAGTCAATAGGAGATAAGTTTTCTTCACTGATAGAAATTACAAAGAAGAAAAATACAAGATGGGTGAATGGACCGAAGAAGAAAGGTACTGAGGAGGCTGCTAACTTGTTCATGGTGTTGACGACAGAAAAGGAATACAAAAGCAGCTAAACCGAAGATGAGTCCTTACAAGGGCTGCAGCCAATCAAAACAAACGAGCTAGGAGCCAACACTGACGAACGGAAAAGCACGAAGAAACGGACACAAAGTAGAACCAGTTGGCCAAACCCCCAGCTGATGTCACAGGCATACACTTAGCGAAATCAAAATGTCAGTTACCGCTATGACACAGACGACGAGAGAAACCCGCGCACTGAACCACCACAACTATAACCAACGCCACTGAAGCAGGTTGAACGAGGTGGAAAGTTTTAATTTCCCCCTCTACAAATCGGAATTCGCAACATTGCACAATCGGGACGTGATCTTATACTGATCATTATGCTTGAGCGACGAATAATACCCCCTCCCTCCCTCCCCCACGTTTAAAGGCATGGCACATAATGATGCTGGTTTTGATAATCTGATCTGCAGTGTTCGCATCGCCAGTGGAAGAGCTTACAATAGCTAGGACCGTGAAGGCCGTTTCTCACTCCTCTTCTTCTTCTTCTTCTTCTTCTTCTTCTTCTTCTTCTTCTTCTTCTTCTTCTTCTTCTTCTTCTTCTTCTTCTTCTTCTTCTTCTTCTTCTTCTTCTTCTTCTTCTTCTTCTTCTTCTTCTTCGTCAGGACGAACATCAGCCTGACAGAATGTACAGTTAGGGCGAGAGACAGAAAGTGTTGGAGATCCTTTGCAGCCAACCTTCAGCCACCTTTCATTTGATAATGTTCTTTTTTGTTTTCTCATGTGAATGTATCATGCGTAATATGCATTGTTTATGCTTACAAAATCCATTTGACAATGTTTTTCCCCCCTATGTTAATGTAACATGCACATTTGATGAATGAAAGATGAGTGATTGAAAGGGCCGAATGTAAGACGGGCCTGCGTGCCCAATTTGTTACCCTTTTAAAATAAAGTTTGTTCGTTCATTCGATCGTTCGTTCGTTCGTTCATTCGTTCGTTCGTTCGTTCTTCTTCTTCTTCTTCTTCTTCTTCTTCTTCTTCTTCTTCTTCTTCTTCTTCTTCTTCTTCTTCTTCTTCTTCTTCTTCTTCTTCTTCTTCTTCTTCTTCTTCTTCTTCTTCTTCGTCAGGACGAACATCAGCCTGACAGAATGTACAGTTAGGGCGAGAGACAGAAAGTGTTGGAGATCCTTTGCAGCCAACCTTCAGCCACCTTTCATTTGATAATGTTCTTTTTTGTTTTCTCATGTGAATGTATCATGCGTAATATGCATTGTTTATGCTTACAAAATCCATTTGACAATGTTTTTCCCCCCTATGTTAATGTAACATGCACATTTGATGAATGAAAGATGAGTGATTGAAAGGGCCGAATGTAAGACGGGCCTGCGTGCCCAATTTGTTACCCTTTTAAAATAAAGTTTGTTCGTTCATACGATCGTTCGTTCGTTCGTTCGTTCATTCGTTCGTTCGTTCGTTCTTCTTCTTCTTCTTCTTCTTCTTCTTCTTCTTCTTCTTCTTCTTCTTCTTCTTCTTCTTCTTCTTCTTCTTCTTCTTCTTCTTCTTCTGCGTTCATCCTTAGCGTTTTTTCGGACTTTATTGCGTTGTGCATGTTTACAGCAGAACTGCGTTTTTGCGCCGCTCGGCTGACACATCCGACTTCTGCGGGCATTTGTTGACCGGGTTAACTTTCCCGGGTTTTCATGGAAACAGAAACAATCAAATCAAATACAGAGGTTCTAGTAAAACTGGGAATGAAAAGAGAGTTGCTGGAAGAAATAAAAAAGAGGCAAGTGAAATATTTCGGCCACTTTACACTCTTATAAACAGTTTTTAATTAAAAAACCATACTGAACTGGTGGACAAGATTGAGGGCAAGCGACCTTCCCGGCAACGATACAAATATGGCACCAAGAGATGGACGAACATCAGCCTGACAGAATGTACAGTTAGGGCGAGAGACAGGCAGTGTTGGAGATCCTTTGCAGCCAACCTTCATTGTGGAGACGGCACCTGATTGATTTCTTGGAATCCACACAACCATAATCCATTACCAATTAAGTGTCTTAATTATCATTCATATATTATTCTTCACCCATTCCACTATAACACTGGCATTCAAGGCTCCATAGCTCAGTTGGTTAGAGCGTCTGCCTAGTAAGCAGAAGGTCGAGGGTTCAACTCCCCCTGGAGCCTTTATTTTTTTTTCCTCATCAAACTGCAACATTTTTTATTCCCCAATTATTTATACAGTAAAATTGCCTACAAATAGAACGGTGGCTTGTGAATTTTTGTGTGTTTTGATTTAAGCAAGTGGTAAGACTAGAATTAATAATGAAGGATATTGAAGATAATTTCACTATGCAGTGTGTGTTGTGTGTTTACGTTGACTCTGAGGTAGGCGCGTGCTCTGTCTTCAATGGTTGGAAAATCAAGAAGACCGGGTTAACCTTCCCGGGTGAAAACGAAATCTGAGATCACAAACAGCAAACAATGCTGTGGGTTGACTGCGACGTCCTGTAAAGGATATGCAACACACTTCTTCTGTTAAAGTCAAGGACGAGAAATCGGCATTGTAGTCAAAACTGGTCGGTGTAAGTGTTGAACCCTCTGCCTGGGCATCAGCACACCGGATGTTTAAGAACGAGTGTTCTTATCCATTCGGTCATACTGACCTCGTAGTGTATTGATGTCAACTTCCGACAACTTGATGAGGATGATGATTCATTCGTTTTGCGGAAATAGCTTTACTTTGAAGTTTCAGTGCCCCGGGAAGGTCAACCCGGTCAACAAATGCCAACAGAAGTCGGATGTGTCGGCCTAACGCAAGAACGCAGCTCTACTGTAAACAGGCACAACGCAATCACGTCCGAAAATAACTCCGGATGAACGCAGAAGAAGAAGAAGTTTCAGTATGGGTGATAGTTGATATGTAAGCGCACTTGCTTTTTGACATCTGATTTCGATTTCTCTGTCTATTCTGCCATCTTCTGTGATCATTTAAAAAAAAAAATTGCATATCCTTTACAGGACGTCACAGTCAACACTAGCATTAAAAAAAATATTTTTGCTGTTGTGATCCCTTGGCAAGTTTACGTTCAGTATTTTGCCATTGCTTTCTGAACGACCGGCACCCATACCATTACGTAAAAATCTAACGCAAGACGGTCTGCTGCCAAATCGCCCGCAGATGTGTTTCCAACGCGGGTATGCGGGATTAAGAACTGTGTCCGTAACCCCATCGCCACGGAGCAGGCACACATTTGCACATCCTTTACAGGACATTGCAGTCAACACCAGCATTTTCTGCTGTTGTGATCTCTTGGCAAGTTTACGTTCAGTAGCTTGCCATTGCTTTCTGAGCGACCGGTACCCATACCAATTTGTAAAAAATCAACGCAACGCTGTCTGCTGCCAAATGGCGCGCAGCTGTGTTTTAAACGTGGGTATGCGTGATTAAGAACTGCGTCCGTAAACCCATGGCCACGGAGCGGGCTCTGTGATCATTCATACTCTCAAGAATTTTGAATTGTTTAAACTTGTGTCAGAAGTGTGCTATTTATCTGTATACTTAGTGGACCAAGCGATCTGCTAACTTACATTACTTCGGTTTTGGTTGTATTTATATTCATATTATATCAGATGTGGTTCCTGACACGAATGTTGCGACTTTCATGGACTACCAGAGTAACTAAAAACGACTGCCCGAAAGAGACTAAATTTATAGAGCATTATTTTAAACAATAAGAACGAGATACACAACTTTCTTTTGTCCTGTGATGAGAAGAGAGACACTAGACAGCATTGTATCGACTTGAAAGATGAAGGGGAAGAGAACGAATGAACGAACGAACGAACGTGCAAACCATATTTTCCAAGGGTTAAGAATTAGGCACGCAAGCCGGTCTAACATTCTCCCCTTCTGTCATTCTCTTTCATACATTATTTAATCCATATATCACTTATGATTCTCTTCGCTGGCTGTTGAACGAGGGGACGGAGCACATATGGGAATGTCCTGAGTGCAGTTATGTCGGTTCTTAACTCAACTTAACTCAACCGACAATAACAACAACAACAACAACAACAACAAAAAGACCTGATCACCCGGAGCCACATCGATTGACGGATATCAGTTACGGCGATCGGGCAAATTTTGAGCTAAGCCTACGATGGGTGACGTGATATTCTGGTGTGATAATTGGGTCGCGTCTAGCGTGAGCCGCTTGGTCACACACCCGCCTCACACGCCAGTGATCCGGAGTTCGATCCTGGGTCCAGTCAAGGATATGCACTAATGACGAGCTCAAACGAGAGCAAAACTCGAGTCTAGTGCTTCAAATTTAACGTGAACAAGGCCCAAGGTTCATACCGAAATACGATCAACGATGCCAGTTGTGGGTTGTGCTCAATCTTCAAACCTAAAATCCCGAAACAACCAAATAATCAAATAAATCAATAACCATATATATAATAAAGGCATGGGAAATTTGCAAAAATCTACACATGACTCACTAATATTAGTAATATTAATTATTTTGACGTGACAATTGTTATTATTAACAATGGGGAACATACTGTACTAACTACCAAAATAGGATAAGGGGCTGGCTGTTATAATCGGGTTTTATTATTATTATTATTATTATTATTATTATTATTATTATTATTATTATTATTATAATTATTATAATAATAATAATAATAATAATAATAATTATTATTATTATTATTATTATTATTATTATTATTATTATTATTATTATTAGGTCGACCAAGAGAAATGATGCTGGATGGACTGAAACGGTGGCATGGAGAAATATCATCAGCAGAGTTGATCCAGAACACAAAAGACCGAGATCTGTGGAGAGCCATGAACGCCTACGCCAGCTGGCAGGGCACTTGATGATGATGAGGATTGTGCAGTAAATGCTGCATGATGACGATGATTGAAAGCTAAATATAGACAATAAGGGAACCCTACATCTAAAAATAGCACTCAATTACAAATGGAGGCTGTACTATACTACTATGGCGAACACGGATACTGGTCGTCGTGTTGTTGGTCGCGGCAATTAACACTAACACCATCCGGATTCAGTGCACATAGTTTATTATGGGTTATATAACAATCATGAGTTACTAGATCATTAAGTTTGTACTCTGACTAGCAATTGTAAATGATTAAAGCGACTAGGAATTAGGTAAGTCTGTATATTTTTACTGTTTTGTTTGTTTTCATTTTACTTTAACTTTACAATCATCACGACATCACAGTTCACAGCTGTGAGCTGTCACTGTGCAGTAGTAGTGTAGTAGTTAGTACTAGTAAACAATATAAAATGACACAAAGTAGTGCAGCTTTATAACAGAATTAAGAAACATACAGCTGTATGTGTCTTAATTCTGTTATGTAAAGCTGCACTACTTTGTGTCATATTTTTTATATTGTTTACACTTTCACTGCTTTACCGCAGTTCCACCAAACCAAATCATCAAATGTATTCATATTTAAATTTTTCTGTGCAGTGATGTCGGTTCAATTGTTATGATGTCAATCCTTGTATAAATCAAATTAAGTTTTACACTCACATTATGACTCAGGTCAAGCATCATTAATATTATTTCGTTGAAATAGTATATACTATATTGACATTGAGATACACATTCTACTGTAGTAGTATAGTATAGTAGTAGTAGTAGTAGTAGTAGTAGTAGTAGTAGTAGTAGTAGTAGTAGTAGTAGTAGTTCTTACTGCATCCGCTCGCTACCCTTTCTTGTCAAATGGTCACCCGAAAATGACAATACCGATAAGTATGTCTTCTCAAAAAGCAGGCAGAAATCTATCTTTGTATATTTTCCTCCTACTAGTTATTAGAACTGTTAGTTGCCTTGGGATTAATAGCATTGTTCGAAGAAAGAACATCAATATTGTCTCTAGAGTGATACTAATACTATTATTATATACTATTATAATAGTGGAGGGAACTACTAACATTGGGTAGATAATCACAGCTTAGAGAGAATGGTGCTGCAGGGAGTGACCAGAGGATCTGGCCAACACTTATAACTCCAAGGAAAGGCCAGATGGACACATCTGACTGCTGCTGGTACCATTAGCATTGGGACTCTTAACTGGCTGTTGCAGATGAGGACAGATGTGATAATGGTTCTTGACTCAGCCCAATTGATTAATCCAGCCAGATGACACAGAATTGGTGGCGGATAATGCAAAAGATCTACAACAATTGTTGGACATTGTAGTAACAGAGAGTGCAAAGAAAGGACTCTCCTTGCATATTAAGAAAACAGTAACAATGGTGACATCAAAGGAAAATGTTACACCAAAATGTGAAATGGAAATAGCAGGGAACATTCTTAACCAAGTGGATCATTTTAAATACCTAGGGGCATTTATAACATCAGATGGAATGTGGACAACAGAGTTTAAGAGCAGAATACGGCAAGCCAAAGCTGCATTTCAGAAAATGAACTTGTTTTGCTGTATGGCAGTGAATCTTGGAATGTAAATAAACAAATTAGGAAGAACTTGGAAGCAACAGATATGTGGTCCCTAAGACAAATGTTGCAAATTCCTTGGACTGCCAGAGTAACTAAAGACGATTGCCTGAAAGAGGCTAATGAAACTAAAACATTATATACAACAATAAGAAAGAGACAAACAGCTTTCTTTGATCATGTAAGAAGAAAGGCAGTGGAGAACATCGTGATGACTGGAAAAATTGAGGGGAAGTGAGGCAGAGGCCAACCAAGGGAAATGATGCTGGATGGATTGAGACGGTGGCATGAAGCATATCGGCAGCAGAGTTGATCCAGAACACCAAAGTCCGAGATCTGTGGAGAGACATGAACACCTACACCAGCTGGCAGGGCACTTGATGATGATGCCAGTCTTTATGTGCTATGTTGAACCATGACCTGGCAACATCCTAATGTGCTTTTCCACAGATGGAGTGCTCCAGTACTGTTTTTGCACACCCTGCTTGTTTCTGAGCCTCAAGAAGGGAAGAAGAGCTCCACAAACGACCCCATAGAGATAGAACTGTGGTAGAGGTCAGCATGGCTGAATTGATAGGAGCGCATGCTCTTAAACTTCCCATGTGCCGATGCTGAGGTAGCAGGTTCAACCCCTACACCAGTCAGTTTCACTAAAATGTTGACTTCTTGCCTTGACTTAAAGATGTAAATTACAAGTACCTCAGAAGTCGAAGTGTATTTGACTGATGGCAAGGGACAATGGTAACAGGGAAAGCTAATCAACAAGCAAAAATAAGTCTAGTGTATTAGAAGTAGTAACACGTAGCCAAAGTCTTCATCAGCACAGAACAAACAAACAAACACACAACTACACGAAAACATTACATGAAAACACAAAGGCTACTTATCTGAATCCTTGTTTGGCTGAATACGTCTTAAGCGCTTAATGTGTTTGATGTGGCTAGTAGAAGTAATTACAAGTATTAATGTGACGTTTTTGGACTACGTTCGAGTTCAAAGAGTAGATGCAAGTAAAAATTTGAGAAGTAAAATTGTATTTTACTGTTTATTATTGTTATTGTATTAAAGGCGATTAATAAGGCATGGCATTACACTTGTTAACTCATCCCATAGAAAACTTTAGCTTTAAAATAATCTGGCCTACACTTACAACTCAGAGGAAAGGCCAGACAGATGTATAACCAGACTGTTGCTGGTACCATTAGTACTGGGACTCTTCCCTGGTTGTTGCAGATGAGGATGGAACATGATGGGAATGTCCCGAATGCTGTAATGTTGGTTCTTGACTCAACTCATCTTAACCCACCTCACCTCAACCCACCTCACCTCAACCCACCTCACCTCAAATCAACTCACATCAACTCAACTCAACTCAACTCAACTCAACTCAACTCAACTCACATCAACTTAACTCATCTCAACTCAACTTACCTCAACTCACCTCACCTTAACTCATCTCATCTCAACTCACCTCAAATCAACTCATCTCAACTCAGTTCAACTCAACTCATCTCAACTCACCTCAACTGAACTGAACTTAACTCAACTCAACTCACCTGAAATCAACTCATCTCAACTCAACTCACCTCAATTCAACTCACCTCAGCTCAACTCAACTCAACTCATCTCAACTCAACTCAACTCACATCAACTCAACTCAACTCATCTCAACTCAACTTATCTCAACTCAACTCACCTCAACTGAATTCAACTCAACTCATCTCAACTCATCTCATCTCAACTCACCTCATCTCAACTCACTTCAGCTCATCTCAACTCAACTCAACTCATCTCACCTCACCTCAACTCAACTCATGTTAACTCACATCAGCTCATCTCACCTCAAAGCAACTCAACTCAACTCACCTCACCTCTACTAACCTCAAATCAACTCATCTCAACTCAACTCATCTCACCTCAGCTCATCTGAACTCAACTCATCTCAATTCAAGTCAGCTCACCTCAACTTAACTCATCTCACCTCACCTCAACTCAATTCACCTCACCTCAACTCATCTCAACTCACCTCGCCTCAGCTCAACTCAACTCACCTCTACTGAACTGAACTCCCCGGGAAGGTTAACCCGGTCAACAAATGCCCACAGAAGTCGGATGTGTCGGCCTAACGGCGCAAGAACGCAGCTCTGCTGTAAACAGGCACAAGGCAATCACATCCGAAAAAAATAACTCCGGATGAACGCAGAAGAAGAAGAACTGAACTCATCTCAACTCAACTTATCTCACCTCCACTCAACTCAGCTCACCTCATCTCCACTCACCTCAGCTCAACTCACCTCAACTTATCTCATCTCAACTCACCTCACCTCATCTCAACTCACCTCACCTCACCTCATCTCAACTCAACTCAACTCAACTCACCTCAACTCAACTTATCTCAAGTCACATCAACTCACCTCAACTCACCAAACCTCAACTCAACTCACCTCAACTCAACTCACCTCAACTGAGCTGAACTCATCTCAACTCAACTTATCTCACCTCCACTCAACTCAGCTCACCTCATCTCCACTCACCTCAACTCAACTCACCTCACCTCAACTCACCTTAACTCAACCCATCTCAACTCAACTCACCTCAAGTCATCTCAACTCACCTCATTTCAACTCAACTCACCTCAAGTCATCTCAACTCACCTCACCTTAACTTAACTCATCTCAAGTCAACTCAACTCAACTCAGTTGCAATCCAAATGCAAGAAGACAGTGTGTCCAACTTTAACATCCATTTGTGTACGCTTTTATTCCTCTAATATCAATTTGAGAACCTCTTGAGGCCACCAAGACAGTTCATAAATAAACACACGTCTCTACTTCCTTCTTCTACTTCTGTGATCGCCAAACAATACATGTGTGTTTATTTATGAACTGTTGTTGATTCCTCTAGACAAAATCCACCCGAAGTAATGGGCTCTCTCGTCTCATGTACAGCATTTCTGTCCTAACAGTTCTGAAGGAGTTTAGACTAGAGTCGACATCATATCACTCCAGACATTCCCATACTTGCTCAGTTCTCATCTTCAATAGCCATCGAAGAGTCCCAATATTAATGGTATCAGTAATAAATTAATCACACACACACACACGCACAAACACACACACACACACACAAAACGAGAAGTGGACAGTGAGCTTTACTAGAACAGTTATTTTAAATTACAATTTTGTTTACAATGCAAGTAATACAGTGGACCTTACGGCTAAAGCACAGAATAAACAAACACAAACCAACACAACTACATGAAAAACACTACATGAAAATATAAATATAAGGGGCGGTCATTTGAAACCCATTCGTGCCGCACCGCGCGTAATTGCGTACATTGAACATGATCATGTCATAGTCATGTGATAAGTACTGACCAATGAATAAAAGAGCAAGTGCTTATCGTCCCATGATGCATAGGTTCTATTTCTGACCGTTGAGAAAATGGCCGGGTTGATCCAAAATCCGTCCAGAGAAGCTCAAATAGCGGTGATTCAGTTTCTTTCATTTGAAGGATGTCGACCAGTGGATATTCATCGAAGAATGCAGGCAGTGTACGGTAACAAATCTGTGTCGAAGACAACAGTGACAGACTGGGCACAAATGTTTCAGAAAGGACGTCAGTTCACGACAGATCTTTGACGGCTGGGTCAAGCGCATTTTGTTGCAACAGAAAAACCATCATCAAAATTGATGCAGCAGTACAGATGAACCGTTGTCGCAGCATACGTTCACTAGCGAAAGAATTTGATATGTCAATTAGGACAATTCAAAAGGTCTTTCGTAAGAAATTGCAATATTGAAAGGTGTCTTCACAGTTGGTACCACGGATGTTGACCAACCACAAAAAAGAGGAACGCATGGGATGATGTTTGAACCACTTGCTGCGTTACAGAGTGGAGGGTGATGCATTTCTCTTCCGCATAGTGGCAGGCGATGAATCATGGTGTCACCACTTTGAGCCGAGGAGCAAAAGAGAGAGCATGCAATCGAAGCATGCTGGATCACCAAAAGTCAATAAATTCAAGTTACAAGTTTCCGCTGGTAAGGTTATGCTGAGCACATTTTTTTTAACCATGAAGAGCTATTGTTGGCCGACTTTAAAGAACCTGGCGTCAACATCAACTCTACCGACTACTTGAAACACTAGACATGCTTTCTCGCGGTGTGATTTTGTTGCATAATAATGCTCATCCGCATGTCGCAAAGATTGTGCAGGAAGCATTAGCAAGGAAGAAGTGGGAAATGCTGCAACATCCAGCCTATAGTCCTGATTTGTCACCATATGATTTTAATTTGTTCGGACCTCTAAAATTTGCTCACAAGGGGCAACGATTTCACACAGATGCAGACGTAATGAACGCGGTAAACACTTGGTTCAGTGAGCAATCACAATCCTTTTTTGCAGACGGCATTCACAGCCTACCTAAGCAATGGGATGCTTGCCTAAATGTCTACGGCGACTTCTTCTGACCAACCCATGGTACATAATTCATTCAAAATGAATGCTTTGTTTAATTCTACCACATCTGTTAATGTTTCTTTCATGCATTTGTAATAAAGCCATTGGAACGGGTTTCAAATGAACGTCCCTAATATAAACGTTACTTATCTGTATCTTTATTGTGGGTTGGACACGTCTTTCAAAATATCAGCTTGTATGTTGCTGTCTGATGATGTGTTCGTCTGGCCTTTCCTCGGAGTTTTGAGTAAATCTTGAAGGACATAGGCCAGACTGAAAATATGTGACAGACGTTGAGGTGTCTCCTGAATGGACATGACATCAATTTTGTCATAAAGGCGGTTTGTTATGTATGGGTTACGTTTATGTTAAAGTTCCTCATGCGCTCCACTGTAGTATGAATGTCAGGGGTGATTGGTCAGTAGCTCTTACTCTATTCCTCCGTGCTTTAACTCCTAGCATAGAGGAAGGTGACCACCAGCAGCATTCGTTGGACCTCATCGAATGATGACCCGGCGCTATTAACTGGCACCGTTCAGTCTTAATAGACAGTAGTTTGTAAAATGGAGTTATACCTTTCCATAGCACAAAGCTTGGGCTGAAATTAGAGACCATATGTTGTCCTTGCAGCATGTTACCTGTCTAGTTTACTCCAGAGGACAAGTAACACCAATACGTCTGGAACAAGACAAGCGGCAGAAGCTGCCGGATCGGCAAATCAATGCTCTAACTTCTGCCTGTCGGGGCTTCTATCCTAGACCAGTTGCCCTGCCACGACATTTAGTCTTTAAGTTGCATCTCCTAGCACCTAGGTAAGGCTTGTACCCTCCCGATGGTGCTACTCCAAAGCCACTATTACGGCCTGGCTGTTTATTAATTTGCAACGTCATGATTACGCGAGTTAGGCTGCAGTTTTCTCAAGCCTGTGATTCACCAAGCCTATGGCTTAGTACATCCTGTTTCGGCAAGCCCTTTTTTTCGGGTTTGCTGCATCTGTGGTTTAGGGGGTTAGTAAACGCACTTTCACAATTCCCAGACATACCGTAATCAGGGTTCGAAATCAGCTGCAGACAATTCGAGAGTTTCGCGTCGATTTCGATTCTATGCATGTCGGCCGTTCTGAAAACTATTGATTTATTACCTAGCAAATCACGAACACGCAATACATGCTGGGGTTTTCTGCAACGTCCTGTAAAGGACATGCAGCTAACTTTCTCCCTATATCTCCTCTCTGTTTCCCCCCCCCCCCGCCCCACCCTCCTTTAACCAGCCTTTGACTGACCTGTCTAACTTGTGTCTGTGTGTATGTGTTCGCTTGCTTTGAACTCAAGCGTAGTCCATACACCCGCTACTATTCGCCACTACTGGAAAGTGCACTGGGCTGATTTTTGCGTGCGGATTAACTTTCCCTATTACCAGCGTCCCTGATTTTGTTTTACCACACCGACATTTGAGGTACTTGTAATTTACGCCCCAAGCCAAGGTCGAGAAGTCAATATTTTAGTCCAGAAGGCAGCAGGTTTGTGTCTCTCTTCGGCTGGTCCACATCTACGGACCAGATCCACACGGGAGAATCTACCAGTAATCAAACAGCCGCAGACTTAATCCTATGCGAGTCAACGGGCAAGATGGCGTTTACATGCAAAGAGTTGTGGATCACGACAAGACACGCAGAGCGCACTGATCATCCACTACAGCCGTATTCGTCTCCAGTCGACTTGTCTTGTCTCTGGATTCAGATGGACTCAGACGAGAGAGTGTGGTCGACGAATTGTGCAACTCCTCCTCACTTTAATCAAATTCATCGCCCAAGTCATTCTACATCCTCCTCCTGGAAAGTCAAGCATTCTTTGCCCACATTGTCACAAAATATTTCGAGCCAAAATAGGCCTTATCAGCCATCTTAGAACTCACGGCTCCAAACTTTCAATCCCACTGGATGAAATGAATGGTTATCACCATTATAGTTGCACAAACACTATAGGTCGCTGGAACATGCAAACCCCTTTACCACTTGAAGGTGGAGACACAACAAAGAGGCCACGCTGCAGCATCCAGTATAACACATTTGGAACAATCAGGGATTTTTGTCTATCCTATTCTGAACAATGTTGCACGAATGGAAGATTTTCGCTCACAAAGAACCCATTCGTCATTTCGTGGAATTTTGATTTGAATTTCCTACCGTGATGTATTTGTGACGTGTATACAAATAGAGCTTCGAGCACTTAGGAAGTATACTATCATCACGCGGCAAATAAAAAGACGAGATCTAGAACAGATGCAATAAAGCAAACCAACTCATTGGACAAATGGCACCAACACTAAAGAGCAATCATGTAGCAGTCATCATCATCAAGTGCCCTGTCGTAGGCGTTCATGTCGCTCCACAGATCTCGGTTTCTGGTGTTCTGGATCAACTCTGCTGATTTCTCCATGCCACCGTCTCTGTCCATTCGGCATCATTTCTTTTGGTCTGCCTCTGCCTCTCTTCCTCTTGAACTTTTCAATTGCCACGATGTTCTCCCATGCCTCATTTCTTATCACAAGATCAAAGGAAGCTGTTTGTCTCATTCTTATTGTTGTGTATAATGTTCTAGTGTCATTAGCGTCGTTCAGGCTGTCGTTGTTTGTTACTCTGGCAACATTCGTCTCAGGAACCACATCTTTGTTGCTTGTAAGTTCTTTCAAATTCGTACATTACATACAGCATTAGAGGTTCTTCTTCTTCTTCTTCTTCTTCTTCTTCTTCTTCTTCTTCTTCTTCTTCTTCTTCTTCTTCTTCTTCTTCTTCTTCTTCTTCTTCTTCTTCTTCTTCTTCTTCTTCTTCTTCTGCGTTCATCCGGAGATTTTTTTTTTCCGGACGTGATTGCGTTGTGCCTATTTACAGCAGAGCTGCGTTCTTGCGCCGTTAGGCCGAACCACCCGACTTCTGCGGACATTTGTTGACCGGGTTAACCTTCCCTGGGCATTAGAGGTTATATATATATATATATATATATATATATATATATATATATATATATATATATATATATATATATATATATATATATATATATATATATATATATATATACATATATATATAACATTTCATCTCGGTCTTACATTCAGTGATGGTGAATTATTGCATCAGACACTTGTCATTTTCTGAAATGCTGTTTTTGCTTGACCTATTCTGCTTTTAACCACGGTCACGCATCTTTCATATGATATTATGATTTCCACCGGATGTTAAAATATATTAACGTGATTAATCTGTCGTTTAGTAGGACATGTAATTGGTGGACTTTTGAACCAGTCCGCCCGGGAAGGTTAACCCGGTCAACAAATGCCCGCAGAAGTCGGATGTGTCGGCCTAACGGCGCTAGAACGCAGCTCTGCTGTAAACAGGCACAATGCAGTCACGTCCTTAAAAATTCTCCGGATGAACGTAGAAGAAGAACCAGTCCGCCATTTGACAGGATATGCACATGGTGTTTGTAAAGACTCACTACGCTTTGTATGTAGGTCAAATTTGAAAAAAATGAAGTACATGACATCATTAAAAAGTATGCTTAAAAAATTCATTAGGTCAGTTACAATAGTCACTGCTATGGTCATACGCTGTTTTGGGGAAGCTAGAAAGTACCAATGAAGCATTAATTATAACAGGTGTTTGAAATGTCCACCACAGGCTTCAAGACATGACTGTACGCGTCTCTTCATATTGTCAAATACCTTCTGCAACGTGTCTGTTGCTATTTCCGTGTGTATTGGCCGCAATTTTGAAACACTTGTTCAATCAAAATATTTCTTTCTTCCATCGATAACACCATTTTGTTTGAAGTTCAAAGACTTACTTCAGCAGACGACAGCCATTCGCTGCATATTCCTTCATGATGAACTGTGGAGGACTTTAAAAAAAAAAATTTTGATGACGCCATGTACTTCATTTTTCAAATTCGCTCTACATACAAAGTGTAGTGAAACTTTATAAATACTTTGTAGTTGGTGGACATTTTAACCATTTCGTCATTTAGTCGGACATGTAATTTGTGGACATTTTAACCATTTCGTCATTTAGTCGGACATGTAATTTGTGGACATTTTAACCAGTCCGTCATTTAGTCGGACATGTAATTTGTGGACATTTTAACCAGTCCGTCATTTAGTCGGACATGTATTTGGTGGACATTTTAACCAGTCCGTCATTTAGTCGGACATGTAATTTGTGGACATTTTAACCAGTCCGTCATTTAGTCGGACATGCATTTGATGGACATGTAAACCATTTGTCATTTAGGTGGACATGCATTTGGTGGACATTTTAGCCAGTACGTCATTTAGTCGGACATGCATTTGGTGGATATTTAAACCAGTTCGTCATTTAGTCGGACATGCATTTGGTGGACATTTAAACCAGTTAGTCATTTAGTCAGACATATAATTTGTGGACATTTTAACCAGTTCGTCATTTAGTCGGATATGCATTTGGTGGACATGTAAAACAGTTCGTCAATTAGTCGGACATGCATTTGGTGGACATTTAAACCAGTTAGTCATTTAGTCAGACATATAATTTGTGGACATTTTAACCAGTCCGTCATTTAGTCGGACATGCATTTGGTGGACATTTAAATCAGTTCCTAATTTAGTTGGACATGTATTTTGAACCTGTTCGTTATTTAGTCATCAAATAGCGACCCCTTTGCAGAACGTCGCACTCGTCACGGTGCAGCAAAAAGCCTCTCATGTCTCCTGTCATTTTCCTTGCCTCATGCACCACCATGCACCATCATGCACCATCATGCACCCTCATGCACTAACATGCATCCTCATGCGCAAGATGTCTGCAATGTCCTGCGTCCATCTTCGTTCAGGTCGGATCCAGCCTCTTCCAGGAACCACGCCCCCATCACTGTACTCGCCAAGCCACTGTGACATTTAACATTGTCAAAGTATTCCAGTTCGTTATTTAGCAGCACACATGTGTAGGATGTATTTTTAATGACTTTATGGTGTTTGAAAATATTGCCGTTCCAAGTTTTGTATTTACCCTCTGTGGAGTTCATGTAACATAAAAGGTAAATACAAAACTTGAAACGGCAATATTTTCAACAACCCCACCGTCATTAACCATTTGATGGGAAGCATTAACCATTTGATGTGGGCAACATTAACCGTTTGGTGGGCATCATAAACTATTTGGTGGGCAACATTAACCATTTGGTGGGCATCATTAACCATTTGGTGGGCATCATCAACCATTTGGTGGGCAACATTAATCATTTGGTGAGCATCATAAACCATTGTGTGGGCATCATAAACCATTTGGTGGGCAACATTAACCATTTGGTGGACAACATTAACTATTTGGTGGACATCATTAACCATTTGGTGGACATCATTACCCATTTGGTGGACAACATTAACCCATGATTTGGAAATGGGCTGGTGAGTGCCAGAGGCTGTTCTACTTTACGATTCCTGGCGAATGCATCTCTTCGCCTTCTTCTTTCGTACTCTATCATCCGAGGAGATAGGTCCTCGATGAATTCAACTCCAGACGTCCTGTCTGTCTCTGGATAGGACATATAATATTGAGCTGAGTTGAGTTAAGTTTAGTTAAGAAACGGCATCGCTGTTCTCGGGACATTCCCACACGCGCTCCGCCCCTCGTTCAACAGCCAGCTAAGAGTCATACAGCTAATGGTTCAAACTGTCATATGATTGAACGTTCTCCTGGTCTTGCCTCTCATTGTTGAGAAATAATGAGAGAACACGAGAAAACTAGAAAGTCCTTTGTCAGGAACCCACAGGGCAGGGAAACTAGTGGACGACCTAAAACACACAGAGAAGAGAATTAGAAACGGAGATGAATTAATACGGGGAGGACATAGTTGGAGCTGCACGATGTGGCAAAAGATAGCATTGCATCTCTGAAGGCCCTTTAATCATTAAATTCGCTGCACCTTCGGACTGTGAAAGTAATTTACCAATAGCATGCGACAAGAACATAAGTCAGGTCAAAATCAGATATGACTGAGCTACCGTATGACTGTTGACGGCACTGCCTGCATTCTGTTAGCGCCGAATGTTGGGCGGCGCTCACCAAACCCGACACTCAGCATTGTTTCAACGACTTCGGGCGGTGGAGCGCAATTTGGAGGGTACAAGCCGCATCCTAGTGCGAGGAAATGCAACCTAAAGACTAAAGACTAAATGTAGTTTCAGAGCAGACCAGGCCTTAAATCTTGGTCGGCAACTGGTCTAGGATAGAAGCTCCGACAGGCGGACTGTTGGAGTATTGCTTTGGCTTTGTTGATCCGACAGCTTCTGTAGCGTGCCTTGTTTCAGACCTATTGGAGTCCAGTACCAGAGCGCTATGTGTCGGCTCTGCAATTATGGAATCCTCCTTGGATGGCGGGGAATGCCCTTGGTCTGTCCCTGCCTTCCTTTGAGGGCTGACCGGGATGTCTTTGGCTGTTCTAAATAGGCCAGCTGGGATGGGGGGTAACACCACAACAGTGAGAGTCAAACGTCCTAAGAAACCTCCGGGGAGGTTAACCTGGTCAACAAATACCCGCAGAAGTCGGATGTGTCGGCCTAACGGCGCAAGAACAGCTCTGCTGTAAACAGGCACAACGCAGTCACGTCCAAAAAAACACAAAAAAACTCCGGATGAACGCAGAAGAAGAAGAAGACATATTGGTGTTACCTTTCCTCTGAAGTAAAGCAGGCAGGCCGAGAGAGGGACCATGCTGTATGGGCAACACATGGTCTCCAAATTCAGCCCAGGCTTTGCGCTATGGATAGACATGACTGCATATTACAAACAGTCGTCTATCAAGACGGCGAGAACATAAAGCAAAAGTTTTGCAGTTTCGTTAGAATGAGCAACTTGACATCGACAATAAGGTACAATGTGTCCCTTTATACCCAACGCCCTCTTTCCTTCCCTTAGCCATCATCATCATCATCATCATCATCATCATCATCATCACCATCTTCCACTTTTGCCGTCAAGCGGCATGGGAAGGAATAATTGACATTCCAGCGCCCGGTGGCTGCTGGCACTTGTTATCGAAATAACCAAACCACAATCTGTTGATATTGTGAGATGGTGAACCGTGACCTTCCACGTTATCGGCAAGGCACAAGATAACGATGACACCCCAGTTTAACGCCTACACTTCAGAACTTGTTTTTATTTGATGTAACCGATTGTTTAGTTCTTAAGTCGGCTTGGCGACCCCCATAACTCCTACTAACAGCCGACCCAAAAATAGACACGCGGATTTCCGTCAAGTGTATTTTTATGGGGGGAATCCTCTGCGTGTAGTAGGGGTCAACGACTTTATAGCAGCAGTTCTCCAACTTGTGAATATGGGAATCGAGTTTCACACCAATAAGGCGACGTTTTAAAAGAATGGGAATCTAGTTTCACACCAATAAAGCAACATTGTAAAAGAGTGGGAATCTGGTTTCACACCAATAAGACGACATTGTTAAAGAATGCAAATAGGGGTAGGGGGTGGTCTCTAGGCACGGTGCCCGCTTCAAATAGACTAGAATTTATTTGAGAATAATAGTCTAATACGTTAGCTAGTTGCATATCTTTTACAGGACGTCGCAATTAACCCCAACATTTTTTGCCGTGTTTTAGTTCTTGACAATGTTACGTTAAATAATTTGCCTTGCTTTCTGAACGACTGGCACTCATGCCATTGTGTGAAAATCAGTGCAAGGGGTGTGCTTCCAAATCGCCCACAGCTGTGTTTCGATCGCGGGATTGCGAATGGTGTCCGTAACCCCTTCGCCATAGAGCTGGTAGTCTATTAAACAGATAATAAATAGCATATTCGTAATAACAAGAAGTAGCAGCAGAGAATCGAAACCTCAGAAATATTTATAGCACTACAAGGAATACAGTAGGAAAATATATTCAACAAATGGATTGATCAAAACAGTAATGGGAAATTTCTCACCAACATGAAAAGATCAAATGAAAAGATGGGCTGAATACTTTGAGGAACGTCGGAATAGACTAGTCTTAAAAGTACCTGGATATCTACTGAAAAACCATCGAAAGAAATTAGAACAATTATGAAATTTCTGAAGGATGGAAAAGCTGCCAATCCAGATGGTATCACAGCAGAAACTACTAAAGCAAATATAAATATCTCAGCTGAATAACCGCTGAAATTATTTAGCAGAGTATATGGAACATCGAAGAAATGCCAACAGATCGGAGAGAAGGATATATAGAGAAGCTACCAAAGTGGACCTACAGGAGTTAAAAATTTATAGACGTATAATGTTAATGTCAGTTCTTGGGAAAATATTAAGTAGGATCATTCTAGAGAGATTAAGAGGTGTCATTGACAAACAACTAAGGGATGAACAGGCAGGTTCCTGCACAGACCAGACAGCCACATTACGCACAATAGTAGAGCTGCCCATTGAACTGAACTCATCCCCTTATATTTGATTTGCGGACTTTGAAAAAAAAACAAAAAACTTTGAAAATATTGATAGGGAATTGTAAGATGCAATTGTAAAGTGATGTGGTCAGTATGACACCGGCTACCTTTACTTTCCAAGACATTTTCTGGTACCATGTTAGCATCGTCGACCTGGAAGCATGAGTTACTTAATAAAATTCTAATATGCCCCACTTCGGATCGAATCCCTGACCACCGCCCAGCAGGCGAGTGTCTAGCCACTACGCTACCGTGGCTACCAGGTATATGATGCTGTGCCTATATTTTTTTTTTACCCAACGACTGCCTGAAAGAGGCTAATAAAACTAGGACAGCTTTCTTTGGTTATGTGATGAAAAGAGAGGCATTGGAGAACATCGTGACGACTGGAAAGATCGAGGGGAAGTGAGGCAGACCAAGAGAAATGATGCTGGATGAATTTCGGTGGTGGTATGGAGGAATATTAACAGCGGAGTTGATCCAGAAAACCAAAGACCGAGATCTGTTGTGGAGAGTTATAAACGCCTGCGTCAGGCGGCATGGCACTTGATGACGATGAACGGTGCTCGGTGAACGATATGGTCAGTTTGGCATACTAACCAGTACGCTACTAGGGCAGACCAGGTTCCAAGCCTTGATCGGCAACTGGTTTCTATGATCGAAGCTCCGACAGGTTGACAGTTAGAGCATTGCTTTGCTGATCCGGTAGTTTCTGCAGCTTGTCTTGTTCCAGATATATTGGTGTTACTTTCCTCTGGAGTAAACTAGGTAGGCACAGAGAGGGATTATGCTGCATGGGCTACACGTGGCCTCTACAATTCAGCCCAGGCTTTGTGCTACGGAGAGGTATAACTCTATCCTTGGTCTAGTTGTAGGTATTATGCCTTTTTGAAGCACAGTGTAACAAATTATCGTATGTGAAGAGGCAAGGCACCAGTCATTATCATCAAGTGCCGTGCCGACTGGCGTAGGCGTTCATGACTCTCCACAGATCTCGGTCTTTTGTTTTCTGGATCAAGGGGCAAGGTACCAGTCATGAATTATATATTAGCAGGATATATTTTGTGTAGTTTGAGACCACTGTCTCACAGATGAAGATTCATTTTTATTGGATAATGTTCTAACCACTCATATTGGGACAAATATTCACCGTGAAATACCTTTCTTGCAACTTCAATAGGCGAACCTGACTGAATGACTCATTGCATTTTAGTGGCTATATTTAGCAAAGGTTATGCTTGTTATGATCTTATATAACAGTAATAGCGATGGGACTATAAGTCATTTGTATTTCTGATTGAGCGTCATCGCAAAGGGATTATCCGCAAGTCCGTATTGCTGCTTGTATTAAGGTAGTATTTGCATGTGGTTGTATATTTTAATATGGTAACTTTTTTATATGAAGCCGATGTGGTATTATATTTGGTTTTTCTTTTTCAAACGTTTATTTCATACAAAGCAGTTTGTAATTCCAAGGTGGAATGTGTGTTTCTTTCGTTTGTGTATATCACAGAGCGCTGCCGTTTGTTAGTGTTAAACACCAGGTGTGCTGATGCCGAGGTTAGGGGTTCAACCCCTACACCGGAAAGCTGGACTAAAATGTTTACCTGTCGTCCTTGACTTGGGGACGTATATTACAAGTACCTCTGAAGTCGGAGTGGGTTCGCCTGTTGGCGAGGGATACTGTTAATAGGGAAAGCTAATCCACACGCAAAATTCAATCCAGCATCACTATAAATAGTGTGTACGCTTGAGTTCAAAGCAAACGAGCGAGAAAAAAAATTCCCTGTGATTGTACAATGTCTTTGATGTCGTCAATCTATTTTTTCCTCGGGCACCCTCTTGCTCTCATATCAGGTCTTCTTTGGTGTAGCGCCAGTGCTGGTAACTGACGGTGTTGCATTCTAACGAGATGATCACCATCCAACTGATCTTCTGCCTTTCAATATGTGTGGCAAAAGGCGTTGATCTCAATATGTGTGGCACAAGGCGTTGATCTCAATATGTGTGGCAAAAGGCGTTGATCTCAATATGTGTGGCACAAGGCGTTGATCTCAATATGTGTGGCACAAGGCGTTGATCTCAATATGTGTGGCACAAGGCGTTCATCTCAATATGTATGGCACAAGGCGTTCATCTCAATATGTGTGGCACAAGGCGTTCATCTCAATATGTGTGGCACAAGGCGTTCATCTCAATATGTGTGGCACAAGGCGTTGATTCAACCTTACGGAGTCTCGTATGGTTAAGTTGGGAGCCCTTCTCTTGTATCTCATCTCGCAGGTGTTGACTTTGCGTAAATGTGATTTGCTTAAAGTCCAAGTTTGACATTGGTAGCTTAGAGTAGTAGTAGTGGTGGTAGTATAGCAGCAGCAGCAGCAACAGCAGCAGCAGCAGTATAATAATAGTAGTAGTTGTTAGTGGTGGTATTTTTGTTGCGATTATAGTACAATAGCATTGTTATAACCTGAGAACTTGTCCCTTTAACTTTGACCCCTTCTGTTCATCCACTCAAATATTCCTTTAAACCCTCATACCCAACTTTTCTCTTTGTCTTCCCACACTTCTCCAACAGGCACGATGTCTTCCCACACTTCTCCAGCAGGCATGCCTTCCTACACTTCTCCAACATTCACCATGTCTTCCCACACCTCTCCAACATTCACGATGTCTTCACACACCCCAAGAACATTCATTATGCCTTCCCACACCTCTCCAACATTCACGATGTCTTCCCACACTTCTCAAATAATCACGATGTCTTCCCAAACCTCTCGAACATTTTTTATGTCTTCCCACACCTCTGCAGCCGGTCTCTGTGGCTAAGGACTTGCGAACGCGGTTTGTGAGCCCGTATACCCGGGTTCGAAACACAACGGTGCTGGTTTTTTCGAAAAAGGTATAGGGGCCGGTCGTTCAGAAAGCAATGGCAAACTACTGAACGCAACATTTGCCTAGTACATCAACAGCAGCTGAAAATGCTGGTGTTGACTGCAACGTCCCGTAAGGGATACGCAACAAAATTAATTACACCTCTGCAACAGACATGATCAGAACACGCAATATCAAGCCGTTTGACTCGTGCTCCGAAGGTTGTGGGTTCGATTCCTGGCTGCGTCCTTCGGTTTACGAGTTAAATGTTTCGGAGACTCCTGTGGGTCGTCGCTAAAAGCTACGGAGTTCGTGCTTTGTGCGACGCTTTCCGCGCTGCGGAAAGAGACCGAGCCATATGGGATAAAACCCGGTGCAATGAAGTCGACCTTGTCGACTTTTAAGCGACTTTTTTTTAGAACACGCAATCGAACATTCACCGTCTGTGACTCAAATGTTTGTTGTAGTTGTGAAAGCTGGTGACTCCTACATGGCCCACTCACCCACGTAGTATCTGTCTGTCTGTAGTAGCCATTGTCTTTGTAATCAAGTGCTAGATCTCGAACTTTAAGTGTTTACGTTCAGTTGTTGTCGGCGCGGTGTAGGGTTTGGCGTGGCGTGCAGCTCCGCGGTGACAAGTCCTCACTATTATTGCATCCGGCTTTCCCTGGGTATGGATTTGTAGTCAGCTGACATTAGTTGCACATCCTTTACAGAACGTCGCAGTCAACCTCAGAGTATTTTGGGGCTGTTTGTGATATCTTGGCAAGTTTACGTTCAGTAGTTTGTCATTTCTTTCTGAACGACCGGCACTTATGCCATTGTATGAAAACCACCACCAGGAGGTCTGCTGCCAAATCGCCGGCAGCTGTGTTTCAAACGCGGTATGCGGGATTGCGAATCACGATCGTAACCCCTTGGCTGCAGAACCTCTGGAGAAAATACGACCAGCCTAGGCATAATCAAAGCCAGTTTCCGTGTGCTGTGAGGTGACTCCATTACCGGAGACGAAACACCCGGGAAGGTTAGCCCTCAGGCTCAAGACCCCATTGTCCTACACCGCAAGGTGCTATAGAGTAGACAACAGATGACAGTTTTTTTTTTTAAAATTATTGATTGCGGATTTCACGAAACACGTGTCCAGACCAAAACAAGGATGAGATGTTTTTATTTTTAGTTGCATGTCCTTCACATGACGCAGCAGTGAACCCCAGCGTTTTGGCTGTTTGTGATTTCGAGTAAGTTTTACATTCAATAGTTTGCCATTAATTTCTGAACGACTGGCACCAACAACTTTTTCAGAAAAAAACCAGCACCGCTGTGTTTTGAACCCGGGTATACGGGATTACGAATCGCGTCTGCACTACCTTCGCCACAGAGACCGGTAAAACAAGGATACAAATGAGTAACTTTTAATTTTATATTTTCATGTAGTGTTTTTGTTTATGTAGTTGTATTGGAGTGTGTTTGTTGTTCATGTTGGGAGTCTCCATGGCGAAGTGGTCAAGCCGTCTGACACGGGCTCTGAAGGTTGTGGGTTCGATTCCGGGCCGCGTATTACGTTTCATGAGTGCATTTTCTTCGGAGACTCCTGGGGGTAGTCGCTGGAGCTACATAGTTCGTGCTTTATGCGACGCTTTCGGCAGTTCACTGTGGAAAGAGACTGAGCCATATGGGATAAAACCCGGCGTAATGAAGTCGACTGTCGACTTTTAAGCGAGTTTTTTGTTGTTTGTGTGCTGACAAAGGCTTTGACCGCAACGTCCATTTTGTTACTTGTCATCGTGGTGTAGTAAAGCTTACCATCTACTTCCCTCCTCTCTCTCTCTCTCTCTCTCTTTCTCTCTCTCTCTCTCTCTCTCTCTCTCTCTCTCTCTCTATCTATCTCTTGCTCTCTCTACTATCTCTCTCTCCCTCTCTCTCCCTCCCCCTCTCTCTCTTGTTTGATTCATTCATTATCCAGAAGAATAATGTCCTGTGAAGCTTCCCAAAGTGGTGGTCCGCGGACCGATGCCGGTCCGGAAGCCCTTCTTTGCCGGTCCGCAACGTGAGTCGAAAAAAGTAAGAAGGAAGTTAAATATTTTCTCCTTTGAGGATTGTTTCGAACTTTTTAAAAACAAGATTGTCCTTTTCTCAAAACATGATATCCGCACCGTTTTTATGGTAATTTAATTTTAAAATAAATTGAGCTTGTAGCCGTATAGCCCAAGGAGTATTTATTTTTAAGGAGAAGCGAATCATTGGTTCAATGGGAAAGTTAAAAATAGTAACCAGCTGAGACCGATACTAAAAGCCGGCCCGGTCGACGACATTTGTTTGTTGACGACGTGCGTTTCTTTTGTTTCCTATGTGACGAAAAGTGAGAAAGACGCACATTATAATTTGCTGATTGTCATAAGATGCAGAACATACGTCGTTTTCTTTGTACGATTATAATGCGCTTTGCCATCGTCTGAGCGAGTGAAGGTGTAGATACATTTGCAAAGTATTGTTCATTACAACTGGACGAAAGCACGGACGTTGTCAACTTAGATATACTGATGGTGTATGAGAGAAATTTCGTTCATCAGTACAAAATTTTAAGACGCATCTTTGCACCCATTAGGGATACACAAAGTGGAGAGTGGAAAAGAAGAAGTAACAAAGACATTTATGATCTGTTTAAGTCCCCGCTAATCACTGGTATCATGAAGGCTAATAGACTACAATGGCTGGGGCATATAGAAAGAATGGAAGATAATAGGGAAACAAAACTCGCTTACACTCAGGAAATAAATGACCGTAGACCCCGAGGTAGACCAAGAAGGCGGTGGAGAGATAATACATGTACAGACCTACAAGCACTTGGAATCAACGACTGGCAAGAGAAGGTCCACCAGAGAGACGAATGGAGACGGATTGTATTTGCAGCAAAGAACCTCAATGGCTCGGAACGCTGAAGAAGAAGAAGAAGAAGTACAAGACGTCAGAGCTTACAGAGGAGCAGATGCTGGTAGCGATCACAATCTCTGCATAGCCAAGCTAATAATAAAGCTGAAGACTCTGTATAAAACACCCAGAACCAAGAAAATAAACTCACAGTCCCTACTGACTAAAGAACACCAATTCGCATTCAACTCAGAGGTACAAAACATATACGCTAACAAGGAAAGTATAATGAGCAATGCGAATAGTAAAAATAACATTGAAGAAAATTGGAATTTCCTGAAAGAGACCTTGCTAAATGCGGCAACAAACACAGTTGGCTACGTACAAAGACAAAAGAAGAAGTGGCTAAGTGATAACACCTGGACGAAGATACAAGAAATAAAGCAAGCAAAACTTACACTTCTTTCTACAAAAGACACATCTTCATTTGAAACCCATAAGCAAAAATACTCCATGTTGGATAAAGAGGTGAAATCAAGCGCAGGAAAAGATAAACAGAACTTTATACACAGCTTGGCCGCCGATGCCGAATCAGCTGCCAAAACTGGAAGCAACAAAGCCGTATTCCACATCATGAAACAACTATGCAATCACTCACCTACACCAACCAAACCCATCAAAGACAAACAAGATAAACTACTGTTATCTGATGACCACCAAAAGCAATGATGGGCAGAACATTTCAAAGAAATATTAAATAGACCGCAGCCTGACAGTGTTCCCAACCTGGATGGAGAAACCACCATTCCCCCACTAGATGCTTCCTGTGAGTCATTCATCATGGAAGAACGAACGAACGAACGAACGAACTTTATTTTCAAAGGGTTAAGAATTGGGCACGCAGGCCCGTCTAACATTCTGCCCTTCTAACATTCTGCCCTTCTATCACTCTCTTTCATACATTATCTCATTCACACATCATTCAAAGAAATTAAAGCAGCCATTAACAAAGCTGTTTGTGAAGATGACATCTCAGGAGAAATGCTCAAAGCAGCAGATGAGAATACCTTACAACGTTTGTTACAGCTGATCAATGAATTTTGTCAAAACGAATCCCCACCACAACAGTGGAAGGATGGTGTAATTTTCAAACTGCCCCCCAAAAAAGGTGACATGTCTGATTGCAATAACTGGCGTGGTATCACCCTACTGTCAGTACCAGGAAAACCTTTTGTAGCATGTTACTTGAGAGATTGAAAAAGTCTATAGATGAAAGGCTCAGAGAAGAACAAGCTGGCTTCAGACCAAAACGGTCATGTATAGACCACATTTTCGTCCTTAGAATAATCATTGAAGACTGTAGAATTTCAGTCGAAATTAATCACCAACTTTGTCGACTTTCAAAAAGCCTTCGTCAGTATCCACCGTCCTTCACTTTGGAATGTACTTAACATCTATGGCTTCCCTACCAAATATATCAACATCATAAAATCTTTCTACAAAGCGACACGTTGCTGCGTAAGAACAGAATCAGGCAACTCTGACTGGTTCTCAGTGGAAACGGGAGGGAATCAGGGTTGTGTCTTGTCACCGATGCCCTTTGGAATAGCTATCGACTGGGTCATGCGCAAATGCACAAACACAAATAGGGGTATCCATTGGGTTGACAAAATTCTAGAAGACCTGAACTTTGCCGACGACATAGTGCTTTTAAGTTCAACACACCCAGATGCCCAAGAGAAAATAAACCATCTCCAAAATATTTCAGGACAAATTGGTCTCCAAATTAAAACAGCAAAAACAAAAACTATTGATCTTACCAACAGTTCAGACGACACCAAATTAAACTACCATGTTCTGGAAAAAGTCAACAGCTTCACATACCTAGGAAGCAAAATGACATCTACAGGGGACTCAACGCCAGAAATATTATCTAGAATCACACTGGCATCTAGTGCCTTCAATAAACTGTCAAACATCTGGAAGTCAAAGACACTCAGCAAACACACAAAACTTAAAATTTTCAACTCTTGTGTGATCCCAGTGCTAACGTATGGATGTGAGAGTTGGAAATCAACGGTAGCTTTAGATAAAAAATTAGACAATTTTGAGAACATATGTCTTAGAAGAATTCTAAACCTCCACTGGACAGATTTCAGAACCAATACGCAAATAAGACTAGAGACTAAGTAAGATATTGTATCCAATTTTATAAGAAAATGCCGTTGGAACTACATCGGCCATGTACTCAGAATGGACAAGACAAGACTCTCTAACCAAGCCCTCATATGGTCACCAGTAAGTTAAAGAAACGGGGAAGACCAAGAGAGACCCTGCGTAGAACCATCATCAGAGAAGGCTCATTCAATGGCCAAGTGAATATCCAGGATCTACAACAGGTAGCAGCGAACCGCCGGACATGGAGAGCTATGACTTCTGCCCTATGTGCCGCCTTAGGCTCAAGAGGAAAGACTAACTAACTAACTAACTAATGTGAGATATCGATACAAAGACAACTTGAAAGAAGAGTATGTCTTTTTCGTCAATGAGCATTATTAAGACAATATACAGAAACAGTATGAGCATTTGTTCTCCTTTGCGGGTAACGCTGTCTACAATCGAACCACGATTTGATAAGATTGTAAATAATAAACAGGCCCACCCCTCTCATTTAATAGTTACTGTTAGCAGCTGATCGTTAAATCATTTTTATTACAACATACTGTAATTTAGTCAGCTTAGTTAAAATCTGATTTGATATCGTTTCCCAAGATATATTTTATTTTTATTTTATATTGGTGTTCATTACTGTCGGTGTATACGAGTATATACACCTTTACAAGAAGACCTAAATGTAGTCTTGACATTTGAAAATTTTTTTGATTTGTAAATCTTTACAATAAAATTTTTACTCATGAAAGTGGGACCACTATTAAATAAATCACCGTCATCCAACAATATTATGGAGCAGTATTTAGAGCACCGGGACAACACCCACAATTACGTTAAATCTTATATTTATATTAAAATGTATACTGAGGTCGTATAAAATTCCAGATTACAAGGAGAAACAATTTTTTAAACGGCACCGGTCCCTGGTGCAAAAGGAAAATTTTATGTCGGTCCGCGAAAGTGAAAAGTTTGGGAAGCACTGCTGTAAAGGACTCAAAACATGTTAAAGACGACTACAAATTTAGGGTGAGGTTCAAAGATCGGGTTAGCCAGAAAGACGCCAAGCGGACGGGCAGGCTCGTCAGTCAACGCGGAACCGACCTAGTTAGTCCCGGTTGGCTGATGAGTTTACTACGTAAATGGGAGAGGAGCGTTTATAGATAGTAATAACATTGGATGGGAGATACCTGAAGAGATTAGAACAAGAATCGCCATGGCGATAATAGCCTGTTGCAAGATGAAAAACATACTGACCAATAAAAAGATGTCAATTGAAATGAGAAAAAGAGTGTTGAGGTGCTACTTGACTTGATTCGTAAAGAAAAATATTCCAAATTCGGTCTCGTTCAACCTGCTTCTTTCAGTCGTGGTTAGAGTTGAGATCCGTGGTTTTTTGTTTTTTTTTTAAAAATCCTTTTTTCGTCTTATGCGCTCTTACGAGTGAGTCCTGGCTCGGACTGGTTACATAAGCGTTTGTGTCTGTGACGTCAGCTGGGTTGGCCGGCAAGTTTTCTTTTGAGTCAGTCTCTTCTGGTGGTTTCTGTTGTCAGTTCCTGGGGCGTCTTATTTGACTGGTTTTAGTCCTATAAGGACTGTTTATTTGGTCCTTTTTGCCTTTTTTATTTGTGTATTGTAGGGGAAAAGAACAAGGGGAAGACATAGAAGTAAATACCTTGATGGCTTGACCAGGTGGCATGGTCGAGACAGAAACACTGAGCTGATCCACGACTCTGGTGATCGAGTGAAATGGCGAATCGTGACCGCCCACGCTTACCGGCATGGCACATGAATGATGGGTAGATAGGTATACAGGCATGTGTTTTCCTGGTATGGCGATAATTATCGGAAGGGATTTGAACTGATCTCCTTCTCCTCCTCTTCCTTCCTATTCGAGTTTCTGTGGCGAAGTGTTCAAGCCGTTTGACTGTGGGGCTGGTCTGGTTCGCTAGATCAGTTCCGCGTCTAGCGTTCGTTGTCTCGGATGGCTGTGTGAGGTGCACCAAAATGGGATCTTCCCAGCCAACGTGAGTTAGCGAGGCAGGCGTTTCAAGAATGTAACCGCATCGTGCAGCCAGGGTCGTGGTTTGAGCGGGCAAAGGAGCAAAATTTGTACGACCGTTCGACAAAGTCTCGATAAGCGCCCACTCTCTCTCGATGAGTAGTGGGCCTGCAGTCAGTAAGCTGGTATAGCTTTTTTTTTTTTTTCCGGTTAGTCCTGCCGGCGTAGCTTGAAAGCTCGTCGGTAGGCGTCCAGTGGTTTTGCATGTATCACCTTGTACCGGGAGGGCGCGCTTTAGCGATGCTACTCTTGGCTTGCGTGTGCGTGAATAGTCCGTCTGTCCGATAGATATCTGGTTGATCCTGCCAGTGGTCATCTCGAAACCAGAGGAAGGCTAACCTCACTAAAAAATGCCCGCCAGAAGTCGGAAGTGTCGGCCTACGGGTGGCAAACTAGAAATTGACACTACGCAATTGCGTCCGAGTGAAATGTCTCGCCCGAATGTCTCTCGTGCTAGGAACAGCTCTGACTGCCTAGTTTCCGAATGCCGCTCTTGTTCGGAACAGCTCTGACTAGGTAGTTTCCGAATGTCTGTCGTGCCTGGAACAGCTCTGATGGGCGCAACGACAGGCACATGTCCGAAAACTCGCTGAGTGGATGCCGTCTGCGAACATGTCTGGTTTGTGCGGGAATGGCCCGGGGAAAATGAAATGACCAATATATTGAAGTGAGGATTTGAAGCAGCCATGAGCAGGACGTGACGATTTCCCTCGGTGAGCCCAGATCCAGGGCGTTATGTGTCGGCCCTGCAACTATGGAAGCAGCCTTGGATGGCGGAAAATGCTATGGACTGTCCCTGCCTTCCTTTGAGGGATGACCGTTGTCTTCGACCGTTCAACCTTGGCCAGCATGGTTGTAGATGGCACCACAAAAGTGAGAGTCTCCCAGGTATGCTACCTGGTCAAAAAAGCACGCTAAAGTCGATGTGTTGGCCTACGGGTTTCGGCCCAAGGGCGCATAACAGACACACCGCAATGACATCTGAAAAAACACTCCGGATGAACGAAAAGAAGAAGAAGCCGTTTGACTCGTGCTCCGAAGGTTGTGGATTCGATTCCGGGCCGCGTCCTTCGGTTTACGAGTTAAATATTTCGGAGACTCCTGTAGGTCGTCGCTAAAAGCTACGGAGTTCGTGCTTTGTGCGACGCTTTCTGTGCTGTGGAAAGAGACCGAGCCATATGGGATATAACCCGGTGCAATGAAGTCAACCCTGTCGACTTTTAAGCGACTTTTTAAAATTTAATTATTATTCCCCCTCTTCTTCTTCCTCCTCTTGTTCGAAGAAAAAGAAAAAAATAAGGAGAAGAATAAGAAGTACAAGGAGGAAAAGAAGATGATAAAGTAGAAGGAGAAGAAGACGAAGAAGAGAGACAAGAAGAAGAAGAAGGGGTGGGAGGGTGAAGAAGAGAAGGGAAAGGAGAGAAAAGAAGTATTCGAGAAGAAAAAGTTACTGGAGCAACTGGGAACTAACCGATCAGAATATGGCTGGTTTACTTGCCGTGGAAAGGGCTAACCGAATGCAAGTTTGAACTAACTAACGGACGAAACCAGTGATGACTCATGGATATGTTGTGTAACATATTCAGGCAATCACTCGTGTTCCAGCTTTTATTGACACATTTGCATGACTATTCATAGACTTGTTCTCTCCCCACCCTTTTATTGCCACATTCGCGTGAATATTCATATACCTTTTCTCCCCGTTTTATTGCCACATTCGCATGACTATTCATATACCTTTTCTCCCCATTTCATTGCCACATTTACGTGACTATTTATAGACTTCTTCTCTCTCCTCCCCCCCCCCCCCCGCCCTGTTCGCCAGAAGCCAGCCTGTATTTACAGATTAGCTTCCTGGGCTCACCGTGGGAATCGCCAGGTCCTGCTCATGGCTGCTTTAATTCCTCACTTCCATATATGGACCTTTCATTGGTTACGGATCGCTTCCCGCACAAACCAGGGACGGTCGGACTACAGATGGTATTCACTCAGAGATCTTTCGATTCGAACATGTGCTAGTCGCTGTGCCCGGAAAACGAAATAGTTAGAGCTATTCCGGGAACGACGGACAATCGGAAAACTAGCCAGTCAGAGCTGTTCCGAACACGAAGGACATTAGGAAGACTATATAGTCAGAGCTGTTCCGAGCACGAGGGACATTCGGAAAACTAGTTAGCCAGAGCTGTTCCGGACGCGAAAGACATTCGGAAAACTAGCTATTCAGAGCTGTTCCGGATGCGAAGGACATTAGGAAGACTGGATAGTCAGAGCTCTTCTGTAGCACGAGGGACATTTCACTCGGACGTTTTTGCGTTGTGCCTGATTTATTTGCGCCCTTAGGCCAGCACATCCGACTTCAGCAGGCGTTTTTACGTTTCGAGGGACGTTGGACTCTTACTGTTTTGGTGTCGCCCGTATCTCAGCTGGTCAAGGTAGAACGGTCAAAGACATCACGATCAACCCTCAAGGGAAGGCAGGGGCAGACCATGGGCATTCCCCGCTATCCAAGGAGGCTTCCATAATTGCAGAGCCGGCACATAGTGCTCTGAGACTGGGCTCACCCGAGGAATCGCCACATCCTGCTCATGGCTGCTTTAATTCCTCTCTTCCATATATTGGGCATTTCGTTTGCCACTGGCTGCTCCCCGCACAAACCAGGAACGGTCAGTCTGCGGACGACATCCAATAGGCAAGCTTTCGCTTCGGACTTCCACATAATGGATTCGCTAGCCAAGCATTCCATGTCGTGTTAATGAGACGTTTTTCCACCTTTGACTACACTCACTCTATGAGTATAGATATAGACTTTCATCGTAACTATTTCGTGTGACTGGGGCGCTTTTTCCACCTTTAGTACCCGCTCACGAGGTAGGCTACATGTGCTGCCGGCTCAGAACCTTACCTCCGTGCATCAGTGAACGAGTAACGGCCAGGCCCTCTCATCCGGGGATCCCTCATATTCCCCAGCTGAGAGCCTTCGAGCAAGTATCTGAACTAAGATGCTTAGGATCTCACCTTTTTGCAGTAGGTGAGTATCGGCCCGACTCTCACATCCAAGGGTTTATGGCTTAGAGGCGTTCAGCCACAACCCTCAGATGGGAGCCTTAGAGTATGTGTCCGGACCAAGAATTAGTGGCTTCGTGTGCCTGATTTGACCTTTCTACTGCTACCCCCAGTCTACCCGCAGAGCAGCAGGTTGTGTCTCTCTTGGTCTGATCCCTATCTCAAGGCCTGTCCGACATGTAGTTGTGCTTCCGTCGGCAGGGCTCTTGAGGTCATTGGGACACGCAAGCCCCTCTACCACGTCAAAGTGGAGATACATTAGAGGGGTTTTGGTCACTTGAAACGTCATGAACGTTTGGAGAGAACAATAATGTATATGCCCGGGAAGAGAGGAAGAGGAAGGCCAAAGGTAAGATGGGTGCAGGATGGTGCAGATGATCTCCAGATGGGTGTATCAGAAGCGGGGCATCTTGCTTAAGACCGAGAAGTTTTCCGGATGGATTTTATGGGAGCAAAGTTCTGCAAAGGACATACTACTGAATGAAAGAGTGAATGAATGAATGAATGAATGAATGAATGAATGAATGAATGAATGAATGTGACATCTATTACTGTTACATGCCACTATACAATAGACCAGGCGTCGGAAACTTATGGCATGCTTGCCAAGCGTGGCACGTTGAGCGATTTTCAGTGGCATGCTGTGTGAACTGACATACAGTGTATGATCTCATATACAATTGTATTTCGTAATTAAATTGAGCCATATCATTATTTTAAAGCTATTCCTGTTTTTACACCCCTTAAAAACAAAAGTTGTTAGGCGTGACAATGTTTGTGATCTGAGTGGATCTTAGCGTCACTTTTTGTTTAATTTTTGTTTGATTGAATCTTTGCGTAACTCTTTTGTTTAATTTTTGTTTGATTGGATCTTAGCGTAACTTTTTGTTTAAATGTTGTTTCACTGTGTACTTCTTAGGCGATGTGGAACAAATTCAATGACTTGTGTGTTTTATGAATTTCAGCCGAAGTGTATTTGATTTATTAGCTGTCTATGTGATGCATTTTTGGTTGGGTCGACTGTCAGCCCAGGGTAATTGGAATCCCCCCCCCCCCCCCCCTCCCTATTTTTAGTCTCGACGGGTATTCAAAGGCATAAGCACCGGGCTTGCAAGTAAAGAAGTAGTAAAAGAAGAAGAAGAAGAGGAGAAGAAGAAGAAGAGAAAAAGATAATGAAGATGAAGAGGAGAAGAAGAAGGGTAAAGAAGATGGGGAAAGAAGAAGAAGAAGGTGGAAGTATAAGAAAAAAAAAAGAAGAACGTAACTGGATCATCTGAAGTATTCAACCACCCCGCCATCTGCTATCAAAACATCCTTGTGAAAACCCTGCACTAACGGACGAACCCCTCGACTGACTGACTCATGTTTGTGTTTTGTCACGTGTACAAACGAGCAGTCGTGTTCCCGCGTTTACAACGTGTATTGACATGCCATGACACATTTGCACGGCTATTGATAGATGTATTCTCCTTGTTCGCGAAAGCCATCCTAAATCTGCAAACTAGCTTCCTGCATTGGCTGTGCTGTCTTCCTTAGGTTCTACAGGTTTCATCCATCCATCCATCCGTTTTGTGAAAACTTTCCACCTCGTTCAACCTGCTGTAGTAGCGTTGGTTATAATAAGATGGTGTCCCTATCCTTTGTGCCGGACTCCCTGGCGAAGGTGTTACAGACGCGGTTCGTGATTCCCGCATACCTGCGTTCGAAACACAGATGTGCGCGATTTGGCAGCAGATCGCGTTGCCCTGGTTTTTTACGAAACGGTATAGGTGCCGGTCGTTCAGATAGAAATGGCAAACAATTGAACGTAAAACTTGCCAAGACATAAACAACAGCAAAAAATGCTGGTGTTGACTGCAAACGTCCTGTAAAGGATATGCAACTAAATTTAACAACCCTTTATAACAGCTAGAAATGGCGGTGGTTGTGTCTAGGGCTTGTCTGTGTTAATATTATGCCGGACTCCTTATCAACAACTAGTAATCACGTGAGAACACCGCTTTGCTCACACAAGTATATTTAGTAATGAACACGATGCTGCACACTCTTCAAGGAACTTTCTGTAATACAATGTACATATGTCTTCCTGAGTTAAATCGGAATACAACTACGCCTTCTAAGGGTATTTTTATATTATTGTGAAATAAACTGTTATAGTCTGTTTACTTCTGTCTGCCGTAATATAAAATTCCATATCTCAGTAACCAACTGAGGGAAAATGATGAGATTTAGCATATAACCTTATCATTATGTCCACCCAACAAAAAAAAATTTGTTCTGCAGATTGTACAGCAGATTTCAATGTTTGTTTACATGCGGTATATAATTTACGGGACAGAGATGAAGTGCATGTTATTAAATATATTACATCCTCACACGGAAACATTAGTGCTGAATAGTTAATTTTTTCGTGGGACATGGGATTAGCCTTATGACAAGTGCCTCGCATAGAGCCTTGTGTCGTCATCTGAACCATTACTGTAAAACAACTTTGTTAGCAAGAAATCACTAGTTTTTCACCAAAACATCAAAGAAATGTCGCCGCTTTCCATGATTTAAGTTGCTTTTGGACCCATCAAAGACATATTCCTTGGATGGGGGTAAATAAAAGGCAGCAGGAAAAATTTCATAAAGATGCAATAGACAGTTTTCAAAATAATTGGTCGTGAATGAAGGCATTCATTTCTGGACAGACTATAGGTCGGATTCTCCCTTTGTCTGACCTTGGTTATAATAAGAAGGCTTCCGTAGAGTTTGGTATCTAGGAATGTTTCATCCGGCCATAGATTTTACCAGTGATCGGTAACCTGTTAGGAGTGTTGGTGGTCTAAATGCGAGAAGATCGACTTCATTGCAAACTTCATATTATCCCATGTCTTTTTCCAGGGCGGGCTGCCGAAAGCGTCGCACAGAGCACAAACTCCGTAGCTCCAGCGATAACACCCAGGAGTCTGTGAGAAAGTTGCACTCTTGAACCGAGTGACGGAATCCGGATTCGAAACCAGAACCTTTGGAGCGTGAGGCAGGTTGTTTAACATTCGTATCCACGGAGATCATCTAACCTTTTAGTAGTTGTGCTGCAGTATGTTGCAAAGTCACTCAGCGTACAAAACAAAGTAGCAGCAGCGGCGGCGGCGGCGAAGGGTGCGGCGTTGGGTATACAGCAGCGGCGGCGGCGGCGGGTATACAGCAGCAGCAACAGCAGCAGCAGGAGGAGGAGGAAGCCTCTTTCAGTCCTGTAGGACTTTAGAGTTGTGCCGCGGGGAAGGCCCCTGACAGCGCCGCTAACGACTGTATAGTAAGTAACCTCTCCAGGCCGCACACCTGGGCAATGGAATGCGGAGAACCAGCTGTTGCCCAGTAGCAAGTTCCCCCTCTTCACGTCACCGATGTTGATCACGGGAAAGGCAGTATAGCCAATGCAACTTGGCATTGGTGCCTTCGCAGGAGTTGCCAGAACTATGTTGTTTATAACATGGAACTGCCTTAGGGACTCCATCTCCGGATTTGTCCTCGGGATCTACTCCTGAAATCTTTCCCGTCTAGGTATACCCGCAAGGCAGCGGTGGTTTGAAATTTAGTTTCCTCTCTTAGAGGGTTTAGTTTAGTTTAGTTTAGTCGATGGATCAACATCACGGCACACGGGTGTAACCCATAAGTGTTCCGTTCTCCTCCTAACTCAAACCTGAGTCTGGAGAAACTCAGCTAAGTGCACGAACTCCGTAGCACCGGCGAGGATCCTGAAATACTTTGGGTAGATTTTTAACTCGAAATTTTGCTCGAGCAGCGCCATTAGGCTACTCTTTTTCGATTTCCAACTCCAAGGGAGTCCGATCTCACTACCCAGAGACCAGGAGACATTTTATTACTAGAAGTCCACGTGAAATAAATCCCGGTCCTCACCGGGGCTTGAACCCTCCAGCACTCTAGGCGGACACCATACCTCGAGACCACGCAGCCCCTCTCTTAGAGGGGATGCCAGCCAAGGCTGACGAGCCTTCTCTACCCGGGAATACCGTGCAAACATAAGTCCACCATATTTGTATGTACAACAACCATTGACACAAACTAAATTATTAAGTCCAATGGGATAATAAATCGTGTTAAGTGACTTCCCGTATCTGCCATAGGCTTATGTATCGCCACTGCGTTATAATACTATACGTCTACTACCACATTAACAACTTTTAAGTCATAGGCCGTGTGACACACCACTACTTCCCATTTTCCGTCTTTCATTTTTGTTTGGTGCAAACTTACTTTTTGTTTGGTACTGAATGTGTTGATTAAACATGTTGCGTGACTCCTGGGAAAACTACACACCTTCAGAATAACCCATAATCTTGTTGACACTGGCATTGATGCGGTGACCTCGACCTGTGTGTACGCAACCGCCAGACAGCCTTTTCCCCAGAAAACATATTTAAAATCGGACGCGGACAGTTTTGTGAAGTATAAGGGAATCCCACGCCCCTGCATCTTCTCCTCTTCCTCCTCACCTAACTCCTCTTCCTTCTCCTCCATCGCAGCCACGGCCACCACCTTCTGCTCCTCGTGATCTTCATCTCCTTTCCTCTTTCTCTTCTTCTTCTCTTGTCTTTCATTTCTTATTCTTCCTCTTCCTTGTTGTTGTTGTTGTTGTTGTTGTTGTTGTTGTTGTTAATCCTCTTCTTCATACCCCTCATCCCCTTCTTCTTCTTCCTCCTCCTCCACTCCTCCTCCTTATTCTTCTTCTCCCCTCCTCCTCTTCTTCTTTCTCCTCGTTCTCCTTCCTCCTCCTTCTTCCCCCTTATCCATCTCCTCTTCCTCCTCCTCCACCTCCTCTTCCTCCTCCTTATTCTTCTTCATCCCCCTCCTCATTCTTATTATCCCCTCCCCCTCTTCTTCTTTCGCCTTATCTTTCTTCTTCATCATCCTCCCTCTTTTCCACCCTCCTCCTCTTTCTCCTCTACCTCCTCTTCCTCATTCCCCATCTCCTCTTCCTCCTCATTGTTCTTCTACATCCTCATCCTCTTTCTTGTTCCCCCCTTTCCTCCCCCACTTTTTCCACTCCACATCTGCAGTGAGGCAAGACTATCCCTGAAACGTTAGAGACGCTGGTCACCCAGTCTGTAGGCAGTCGACCACTCAACGTTTACCCAATATCTCGACCACTGTAAGACCTAGAATGCAGTATGTCGACCACTGCTGACCACACAACCTCCGGTAAATAGAATGTCCCGTGTGGAGTTTCGCCTGGTGTGATCTATTCAAATGATCTAGCTCATCCATGCCAGGTCAACACCATCGATATCATACGCCTTTGCAAAGTGGCATGGGCGTTCATGCCTCTCCGCAACTCTCTGTCCTTGGTGTTCTTGATCTGTTCGGTTGATGGCATTCTTCCAGGCCCCCGTCTTAGAATACCCAGCGTCATTTCTCTCGGTCTACCCCCGTCTTAGAGCACCCAGCATCATTTATCTCAGTCTGCCTCCGTTTTAGAGCACACAACATCATTTCTCTCGGTCTGCCTCCGTCTTAGAGCACCCAACATCATTTCGCTCAGTCTCCGTCCGTCTTAGAGCACCCAGCATAATTTCTCTCAGTCTATCCCTGTCTTAGACCACCCAGCATCATTTCTCTCGGTCTGCCTCCGTCTTAGAGCACCCAGCATCATTTCTCTCGGTCTGCCTCCGTCTTAGAGCACCCGTCATAATTTCTCTCAGTCTACTTCCGTCATAGAGCACCCAGCATCATGTCTCCCAGTCTGCCCCCGTCTTAGAGCACCCGTCATAATTTCTCTCGGTCTGCCTCCGTCTTAGAGCACCCAGCATCATTTCTCTCGGTCTGCCTCCGTCTTAGAGCACCCGTCATAATTTCTCTCAGTCTACTTCCGTCTTAGAGCACCCAGCATCATGTCTCCCAGTCTGCCCCCGTCTTAGAGCACCCAGCATCATTTATCTCAGTCTGCCTCCGCCTTAGAGCACCCGGCATAATTTCCCTCGGACTTCCCCCGTCTTAAACCACCCGGCATCATTTCTCTCGGTCTGCCCCCGTCTTAGACCTCCCAGCATAATTTATCTCGGTCTGCCCCCGTCTCAGACCACCCGGCATAACTTCTCTCCGTCTGCCTCCGTATAAGACCACCCAGCATCATTTCTCTCGGTCTGCTTATGTATAAGGCCACCCAGCATCATTTCTCTCGGTCTGCCTATTTATAAGACCACCCAGCATAATTTATCTCCGTCTGCCCCCGTCTTAGACCACCCAGCATCATTTCTCTCCGTCTGCCCCTGTCTTAGACCACCCAGCATCATTTCTCTCAGTCTACCACCGTCTTTCCTACCTCAGACCTTTCCAGTCATCACGATCATCTCCAATGATTTTCTTCTCAACGTGACGAAAGAAAGCTTTTTGTCTGTTTCTTATTACTATAGTTGTCTATAATGTTCTAGCTGTTTGTCTCTTTCGTATAGTTGTCTGTAAGGTTCTAATTTTTTTGTCTCTCTTTTTTTTTTTTTTTAATAATTGTCTATACTGTTCTAGCTGGTTGACTCTTTCTTATAGTTATCTGTAATGTTCTAGCTGTTTGTTTCTTTCATATAGTTGTGTATAATGTTCTACTTTCATTAGTCTTTTCCCAGAGAACCTTTGTTAGTTACTCCGGTCATTAAAGGTTTCCTAACATTAACCTCAGACACCTCTGAAGTCAGAGTGGATTCGCCTGATAGCGAGGGACACTGTTTACAGGGAAAGCTAACCCACACGCAAAATCCAGGCCAGCACTACTAGAAGAAGTGTGTATGGAATACGCTTGAGTTCAAAGCGAGCGAGAGAAAAAATAAACAGCCTAATACGCGACATATCCGCTGCCTCAGCCCTTCCTAGTTTGTGTATGCGTAGTAGCTGAGTTAAGTCAACAGCCACAATCACACCACTCGGGACATTCCTATATGTGGCCCGTCCTCACCTTCAACAGCCAGCGAAGATTTCCAATACTAATGGTACTAGTTCCAGTCTGATTATGTGTCAACCTAGCCTTCTTCTTTCGTTCGCTTGAAATTTGTCTGTAACTGCAACGTTGCTTCTTGTATAAATTTAACTGTCATTTTAAAAAAAAAGTTCAGCCAGTAGTCCATAGAGTTTATCTTCCAGTGTTGTTTCTGTAGGCCAGAAGGTTTGCCGTGATTTGTCGTATTTTGGGCAGTCTTGGATCGGCTGTCTGCGACGCCAAGCACATGGCTGATTCGCCAATCATAAATTGTGTATACACGTGGTTGCGTAATCTATTATGTCTGGTTCTGAGGTGCAAAATAATGGTTTATTCTGGTCTGTCCATAAGGTGGTAGTCGTTTTGAGCAGTTTTTGGTGGCTTTCTGACTGATTTGATTTGATCATTCTTTTGTTTTGGTGATATGTAATGGGTATATCAGGATGTCTTCTATTGCTCCTTCCTTAGCTAAACGGTCAGCTCTCTTGTTTCCGGGTACTCCTTACCCTGGCTGCCAAGTTGAGAAAGTACTGTCCGTAGTACTGGCAATTCCCCAGACACCAGCGTCTCAAGTTCTGATTTTTCATCTGTCAATAGCACCACAGGCTGTGTACCATTGTTGGTATTTAGTAATTTCTCTTTTGCTATCTTGAAAAACATTGTTCATATTGTAGTAGACATGTATTAATATCAAATTAAAAGAGGGAAAACTTCTTTAGTAATATTTTAACCATAG
>OY992876.1:445362704-445462704 GCA_963921405.1 Cepaea hortensis | reverse complement strand
ACCTCTCCCTTATCCACAGGTAATCTACTACCAAGAGGTGCATTCCCTGCCAGCCCATAAGCCTGTTCAATCCCCCGCATGTCCAGGGCAAAACATCCATACAATTCTCACAATCTGTGACCTCAGAAGCCTAGTTGGTCACCTGAAAGGCCAGTGTGTCCAACATCAATATGTATTTGTGTAAGATTTTCTGGCTCTAGGCAGATTTCATTCAAGGTAATGGGCTCTATCTACCCATGAGATGATTTTCTTTCGTAACAGATTTTCCAGGGCATGGCCCTACTGACTACTCCATGTGATTTTAAAATGTTATTGGATTTTGAATGACATCTGACCTACAACACGACACCTGACCTTACAACATGACAAATGATGTACTACCGTGACATCTGACTCACCACCATAACATCTGACCTAACACAAGAAAGTGATCTAGTATATGCCTCCTGACCTACTATGTGACATCTGATGTATCACATGACATCTGACCTACAACATGACACCAGACTTATCACCATGACATCTGACCCACCACCATAACATCTGACCTACCACCATGATCTCTGACCTAGCACCATGACATCTGACCTACCACATGACACCTGACCTACAACATGACACCTGACCTACCACCATGCCACCTGATCTGCCTCTCTGACCTACCACAGTGACATCTGACCTGCACCCATAGCACCTGAACTACTATGATAACATCTGACCCACTACATGACATCTGACCCACCATGGCACTTGACTCACTATGACACTTTATCCACCACATGTCGCTGACCTATCACCACGACACTTAACCTACCATCATGACACTTGACCTACCACCATGACATCCGACCTATCAGAAATTAAGATGTAAGGCTGAAGAAAATGAGAATGACATCAGTAGAGATATTTCTGTGGGAAATCAATCAGTTGCTGTCTCCACAATGAAGGTTGGCTGCAATGGATCTCCAATACTATCTATCTCTCGCCTTGACTGTACATTCTGTCAGACTGCTGTTCATCCATCTCTCAATGTTATCTTCCCACTTATCATTGTCTACCTCTTGCTCGCTTGCCCTCAACCTTGCCCTCCAGTATAGTTTTTATAAGAGTGTTATGTATTTTAACGTGGCCGAAATATTCCACTTGCCTCTTTTATTTTTTTCATCAACTCTCTTTTCATTCCCAGTTTTTCTAGAACCTCTGTTCTGCGGGAAATATTAGACAGCAAATGTATTCAAAATTGCCGACCAGAAATCCAGCCCAGCTGCCCACAGCTGTAACAAATCTGGTTTTAAGTTTTATGAAGATCTAGATGCAGATGAACAAATACATTTAAAAAAAAAGTAAACAACCTTTTTTCATGCCTTAAAGTGTCGTGGATGTATGGTGCTAGTCAATTCTTTCTGTAGACAAATCAGCACTTCATTGATATCAGTATCACTCCTAAAATCAGTACTTGAGGCTTTCCTGTCTGGGAAATTGCCAATACTAAGGACACTACTTTCTGAACTTAGCAGTCAGCGTAAGGTCACCATACAATGTATACCATATCACTGTGGAGTACCTGGAAACGAGAGAACCGATCGATTGGCTAAGGAAGGAGCAAATGAAGAACACCTTGATGCGCCTGTTACATACCACCAAGGAAAAGAATGATCAAATCAGTCAGAAAGCCACTAAAGCCTGCTCAAGACGACTACCATGTTACGGACAGACTAGCACAAGTCATTTTTCTGTGCCTCAGAACAGAAAAAATTCAAGATTGGTGAGTCATCCATGTGTACATATGGATTAGTGTCTCAGGCAGCAGATCACATATTCCAAGACTGCCCAAAATACAACATATCTATGCAAACCTTCTGGCCTAGAGAGACGACAGTGGAAGATAAACTCTATGGACCGCTGAGTAAATTAACAAAGACAGTTACATTCATACAAGAAACAACATTGCAGTTATAGACATATTTCAAGTGAACGAAAGAAGAAGAAGAAGTATCACTCCAGCCGCATTTACTTTCCAGGTCATCTCCTGGCACCCATTTAAGACTGGGTTGATCTTGTGGGGATTTATGATGCCTGTATACAGGGTGTATTTTAATGACTGTGCAGTGTTTTCAAAATATTGTCAGTCCAAGTTTTGTATTTACCTATTATGTTGCATGAACTTTACAGAGAGTGAATACAAAGCTTGGACTGGCAATATTTTCAAAAACCTCAGTCATTAAAAATACACCCTATAGAAATAATCAGAGGGGCGCAGTTGAGAGGGTACAAGCCTTATCCTTGTTCGAGGAATTGCTTCCTAAACATTAAATGTCATGGCAGGGCAGATAAGGCCCTAAACCTTGGCTGGCAACTAGTCTAGGATTGAAGCTCCAACATATGGACACATAGAATATTGTTTAGCTGACCCGGCAGCTTCTGTAGCTTGTCTTGTTCCAGGTGCATTGGTGTTACCTTTTCTGTGAAGTATACTAGGCAGGCTGAGAGAGGGATCATGCAGCATGAGCAATACATGGTCTTTGCAGTTCAGCCCAGGCTGTGAACTATGGAGAGGTATAACATTTGCTACTGCCATGGGTTGCAGTTATGCCTTGTTAGAAGCAGAATACAACAAATAATCGTCCTTCAATCAGGCACAAACAATAAATTGCATGATTTATTGCCTGGCATATTTTGTTGCATCTAGTCAGGGAGTTATACCTCTCCATAGCACAAAGCATGGGCTAAAATATAGAGACCATGTGCTGCCCATGCAGCGTGATTCCTCTCTCGGCCTGCCTAGTTCACTCCAGAGGAATGGTAACACCAATACATCTGGAACAAGACAAGCTGCAGAAACTGCCATATCAGCAAAGCAATGCTCTAACTGTCTGCCTGTCGGAGCTTCGATCCTAGACCAGTTGCCAACCAAGGCTTAGGGCCTGGTCTGCCCTGCCATGACATTTTGTCTTTAGGTTGCATTTCCTCCCACCAGGATAAGGCTTGTACCCTCCCAATTGCGCTCTTCCGCCCGAAGCCGTTGACACAATGTGGGGTGTCAGGTTTGGTAAGCGCCGCCTAACATTCGGCCCTAACAGAAAGCAGGTAGTACCGACTACTGTCATACGGTAGCTCAGTCATATCTGACTAAGACCTGACACTATCAGGGATAGTGAGTTTGAAAGAGGTTGTGCTTGCAAGAATGTGAGTTCGCAAACTCTGGAAGGCGAATGTACGGAGAAGAAACAGTACGTGGAGTTGGAGGTGGAGGAGCAGGAGTAAGAAGAAGAAGAAGAAGAAGAAAAGGACGGATGTGGAAGTGATGCATCAAAATCAGGAGGTGTTAAGAAGAAGAATAAGGAGGAGGTGGAAAAGACGAAGGAGAAGAATGAGAAGTAGAAGTAAGAGGAGGAGGAGAAGAAGAAAAAGAAGAAAGAGGCTGTTATTGTTCATCCTTTCCGCTACTAATATACTAATGAAATTTAGGCCTTGAACCAAACTCACATCAAGCTGTCCTATTCTTTGCTGTCTACCTAGCTCCTTCCATGTCCTCCCCTATTATTTATCTGTCTCCTGTTCTCAATCCGTGTATTCTTAGGTCTACCTCTCTGTCGTTTGCTCTGTGAGTTTCCAGCTGAAGGACCTTCTAGTTATTCTATTGTCATGTACAGATTGCAGGAATCATACAATGTGAATTAAAGTAATTCGATAAATTCTTAAAAGCTGAAATATACAACACTCATATTCACACAGTAATTTGAATTGTCTACCACGGTAATTTTAAACTGTCTATCATATCTTTCTGTTTGCACAAAGTGTTGTGTGATTTCTGCAGTATACACCTGATGAGAGGCAGCGAAGTATGCCTGGCAATAAATCAAGCAATTAATTGAAGGTTTCTTTGTTATTAAAATTCATTACTGGAAAACATTGATTTGAAACTATCCTCCGTCAAGAAGGCAAGATGTCAGTGATATAAATAATTCAAACTTACATGTGTCTTCTTCTATATGTTTTATTTTTCACATTGGCTTATTTTGTTTATATTGTTTCTTCAACAGATGCTACATCCTTCCTGTTTGAATATGAGCGTGTAAATAATTCTTTGTTCAAAAATGAGCATTTGAAACCACATAAAACTAACTGAGGTCACGTGAATCTGTACCCACACACCTGTACATGTAAGCTCACGGAATTCTACCAATGATCCATCTTCTGTGAGACAACAAAGAAAACGTAGTGGTATATCGAGTATATATGCCTGCTTGCATTGTGTAGTCCTGATTACTGATTGGCTGCCTACTAGGGAACCAGTCGAGATCGATTCAGTGTGAAAGGCAATATTATAGTATTTTAGGTTAAAAGCAATAAGAAAAAAGCAGTTTAAGAGCATTATGACATTGCAGAATATGAAAATGTCCTGAGCAGTATAAGAATATTGTTAGGTTAATAACACAGTAGTGTTTTGGTATCTGACATAACATAGTATTGGCGTGTATACGAGAACAAAAACAATCTTATATTGCTGCAATGGCTACAGAACTGTTGCAAGATCTGGAGGGTCTTTCGGGGAGCGCTCATGCGGATCATGCATTCTTACAGGCGGACATTGCTCATTTTGAGGAGGTGGAGGACATTGTTAAAAGCAATCTGCGGATGATCAGCGAGCTGACTCACGATGAGAACGCCCAAGATGGCTTCCCAGAACATGACGATGAATACGCCGATCTTCTTGGCATATTGAACATGCAAAGTTCTGATTTAGAGGAGAAGGGTTCAACAGAAAGTCATGCTAAAGAGAAAATTGTCAGGAAAGATGGAGGGGCTAATACAAGGGATTCTAATCTGGAAATGACAGCAGACAGCTCCAAGATGCTTCTTCAAACATCCAAGGATCTTTTGGAGGACATAACTCTCATTATAAACAATGACCAGAATTTCACTAACAGTCACCATCTTGTAACCTCCGAGAAAGAAGATCTTGAAAGGGATAGAAAGGAAATGCCTGGATTAGTTCTTGCAGCTGGAAAACTAGATGTTGCTTTGAGATTGCTGGATAAGGAATCAACAACTGAATCAACGAAGACTCAGTTCAATGCAGAGAGTCCTCCTAAAGATGTAGACAGTCCTGGTAGAGATCTTAAGCAGGGAAACTTGGAGCAGAGAGAAGCCTTGCCAGCAAAAGATGTTTATTTTGAGCAGGGTCTGGATGATTTACTTGATGGAAGTACTTCTGAAGTATTGACAACACCACAAGAATACTTTCTGGAGGATCCAAAATCATTGGACAGTATGCCTGAAAGTTTGTTGGTTGAGCGGTCTTCTGCCATGTTTCCAGGCCAGCTTTTCCATGATTTGAATGGAGCATTGAAAGCAGCCGCTAAAAGTAGATTAGCCAACCAGGCGTATGATGACCAGGATGTAACTGTCGATGGAGAAGGGGGAGACAACCATGATGGAAGTTCATTAGATTTATGTCAACTGAGTTACGATGAGAACCTAACCTGCAGTTTTTTCGAGCTACTACAGGTGAGTTGTCCTCCAAAATTGTGACCATTGGTAATTAATGTGTTTGCAGTATTTCTCTCATTTATACCTGCCAGCTTTTTGTGGTGTTTGTCCATCAAGAATGATGATAACCATTCATTTCATCCAGTGGTGTTGAAAGTTTGGAACCATGAGTTCTAAGATGGCAAGTAAGGCCTATGTTGGCTGGAAATGTTCTTTGACAATGCGGGCAAAGAATGCTTGACATTCCAGGAGGATCTCCTGCAGTGGTTTTTTTTTTGTCCAGCCTTTTTTTCACAGCTCTTGCAGTCCTGTTTGCTTCACAAGTGACTGCACCCTTGCGTAATGATTACGCCACAAATTTTGGTCTTGTAAGGTTAGCCTACTCTCAAAGATAGTTTGTGGTTATCTCTGATGTAACCCTTACATCATCATGTGCCATGCCGATGAGCACAGGCTGTCAAGGTTCACATCTCGCCTGATCACCAGTCTTGTCCTGGTTATGCCATTTGGCCAAACAATCTAGATATGTATCTTTTTGCACTCCGCTTGCTCTTTTTCTTTCATTTTTCCAGTTGTCACTTAGTTTTATAGTTTATTTATCCTCATAATTCCCCCCAAATCTTGACAATGTCTGATTTCTATAATCAGTTTACGATTTTCATTTGTTTCTTTGACAATGCGGAACTGTGTTTTGTTGCTTTTAAGTCAATCTATGGTATTATTTGTATTTTCATCAGAAACTACATTTTCAAGAGATTTTTCTCAGCTTGTGTGTTTATTGTCCTTCATAAAGTTTGTAAAGTTTAAAACAAAATACAAATGCAATTTATTGATCCATTAAAAGGAAGAAAATGAAGAATATCTTATGCAATAAGTCACTATCATTGAATATAAGAGAGTGAGTGCTGAAGTGCTATATAGAACCTGTTTTGCTGTATGTCTGTGAATCTTGGATTGTAAATGAACAAATTATAAAGAGATTGGAAGCAACAGAGATGTGGTTCCTGAGACGAATGTTGCAAATTCCTTGGACTGCCAAAGTAACTAACAATGACTGCCTGAAAGAGGCAAATGAAACTAGAACATTGTATACAACAATAAGAAAGAGGCAGCGTTTTTTGGTGATGTGATGAAAAGAGAGACATTGGAGAACACCATGACAACTGGAAAGATCAAGGGGAAGAGAGGCAGAGGTAGACCAAGAGGAATGATGCTGGATGGATTGAGACAGTGGTACGGAGGAATATCAACAGCGGAGTTGACCCAGAACACCAAAGACCGAGATCTGTGGATAGTCATGAACACCTACGCCAGCCAGCATGGCACTTGATGATGATGATTAAAATTTTAAATTAATCATGACAGTGTAAGCTTTAGTTAGCCAGAAACCAATCAGTTTCTACCTCTCCCCTTTAGTTTAGTTTAGTTTAGTCGATGGATCAACATTACAGCACACGGGTGTAACCCATAAGTGCTCCGTTCTCCTCCTAACTCAAACCTGAGTCTAGAGAAACTCAGCTCAGTGCACAAACTCCGTAGCACCGGCGAGGATCCTGAAATACTTTGGGTAGATTTTTAACTCAAAATTTTGCCCGGGCAGTGCCGTTAGGCTACTCTTTTTTATTTCCAACTGCCAAGGGATGTTTTACGTGCGCAACAATACACATGGGCGTTCGATCTCACTGCCCAGAGACCAGGGGAAATTTTATTACTAGAAGTCCACGTGAAATAAACCCCGGTTCTCACCAGGGCTTGAACCCTCCAGCACTCGAGGCGGACACCATACCTCAAGACCACGCAGCTATTGGGACATAGGGCCCTCAACCAACTCCTCAGTTATAAAATCTAAGTTTTTGTGCTAAACTTCACTGATTCAGTGCCAAACAAAATGTAGGTTTGGACCAAACACGGCACAAAATCAAATGAACAACTATTATAATGTAAATTTCCGGTCACTTGGCTTCGAAATTGTGGACGATGCACAAAACAAAACAAATAATGTGATGACCCTAGTAAGGTGATACATCATCCCTCTGTCCAAATATAGGTAACATTTGGCAATATATTATCCTTCGGCACTGGATCAGTTAATTTTCTTTGACTTCTAGAAATTTCTTAGTGCTGTGAAAGCCCCTGAGCTGTAAGAAAAGTCACTCCATCAACCTTACTTTGATAGATACAATCCCTTTTTAGATGACTCGCACCTTTACGGAGGATCACAACCAACCAATCAATAATAGGATAACATTTAAGGACAACCAATCATAAATAAATGTGTGATGAGCAGTTGCACAGAATGAGTTCTGTTGCTTTATGTTTTTACTGAGAGTTTATTGTGTTTTTTTTTTTTTCCAGCTTCACAATGATGATAATTCTGAGTTAACTGAGCATGGACAGCGAGGCCGTCCACCACGACAGAAGGTAACTAGGCAAGCAGTGCCTTGTAAGATAGAGCCCAAAGTAAGCCAGGCAGGTTTCCAGCCAGGTCTTTTACCTCCTCAATTGTTTTCATCACCATTCCAGAATATTCAACCGCAACTTACCTCAGGTAGGCCTGCCAGATTGGACTGGTTTTTACTTTATTTGACAACATTGATCTGTGATGTGTGCATGATTTGGTTTGGATGAAGTATGTTCTAGCAAATTTGGCCTGCATTTTGTACTTATTCTGATCAAAATGATGTGAGCAGCATATTTAACTTAAACTGCGGTAAAGCTGTGAAAACGTAACCAATTAAAGTACTAAACAGTACACAGTCGAGAGAGTCGAGGTCATTGCCCCTGGGTGTTACACCTTCTGGCTCAGTCTCAGGCAAGCTACTTGCCGAGAGCTTCACACAAAGCATGAACTCCTTAGCTCCAGTGACGCAGTCCAGGGAACGAACCCACGACTTTAAGAACATGGGGTAGATGGCTTAACCACTTTGCCATGGGAAACCCCTCCCCCTCCCATGTAAACAAATAGAAAATAAAGCTTAACGACATACTATGACCAAAAACAAAACATAGCGGCGACAAGCCTTCATCAGCAAATAACAACAAGGAAATGGGACAGTCACATTATCATCATTATAATCATTATCATTATAACCATCATTATTATAATCATCAGAATTATAATTATCATCATTATGCTTCTCATCATTATACTTATTATCTTTATAATCATGATCGTTATAAGCACCATTATAATCATCATTATTATAATTATCACCATTATAATCATCATTATTATAATCATCACCATTATAATTATCATCATCAAGTACTTCTTCTTCTTCTTCTTCTTCTTCTTCTTCTTCTTCTTCTTCTTCTTCTTCTTCTTCTTCTTCTTCTTCTTCCATCTTCTTCTTCTTCTTCTTCTTCTTCTTCTTCTTCTTCTTCTTCTTCTTCTTCTTCTTCTTCTTCTTCTTCTTCTTCTTCTTCTTCTTCTTCTTCTTCTTCTTCTTCTTCTTCTTCTTCTTCTTCTCCTTCTTCTTCTTCTTCTTCTTCTGTGTTCATCCGGAGTTGTTTTTTTTCCCGGATGTGATTGCATTGTGCCTGTTTACAGCAGAGTTGCGTTCTTGCGCCGTTAGGCTGACACATCCGACTTCTGCGGGCATTTGTTGACCGGGTTAACCTTCCCGGGGGTTTCTTAGGACGTTTGACTCTCACTGTTGTGGTGTTATCTCCCATCCTAGCTGGCCCATATAGAACAGCCAAAGACATCCTGGTCAGCCCTCAAGGGAAGGCAGGGGCAGACCATGGGCATTCCCCGCTATCCAAGGAGGCTTCCATAATTGCAGAGCCAACACACAGCGCTCTGGTACTGGGCTCACCCAAGGAATCGTCACGTCCTGCACATGGCTGCTTAGCCTCACTTCCGTATATTGGGCCTTCCGCTCACCACAGGCTGTTCTTCTGGAAACCAGAAGAATGCAGTTTGCAGATGACATCCACACAGTGAGCTTTCTATTCGGACTTTCCGCGTAATGGATTTGCTATCCGAGCAATATTCCATTTCGTGCCACTAGGACACTTTCCACCTTTTATGAAGCCCACACAGTGAGCTTTTGATTCGGACTTTCCAACGTAATGGATTTGCTATCCAAGCAATGTTCCATTTCATGCCTCTGGGAGGTTTTTGTAACCGACATGCCTGTGGTATGAAGTGTGGCAGTCTGAATACTTCTTCATACACCTTTAAATGTCAACCTGTATGTAGTTAAAGTAAGCTGCAGTCAACTTGAGCTTGTTGATATCTCCATAGAGCTTGTCCTCAAATGAAGCAGGTTAGTTAGTTAGTTAGTCTTTCCTCTTGAGCCTAAGGCAGCGCTTAGGGCAGAAGTCCTGACTCTCCATGCCTGGCGGTTCGCTGCTACCTGTTGTAGATCTTGGATATTTACTTGGCCATTGAATGAGCCTTCTCTAATGATGGTTCTACGCAGGGTCTCTCTTGGTCTTCCCCGTTTTCTTTTCCCTACCGGTGACCATATGAGGGCTTGGTAGGGGAGTCTTGTCTTGTCCATTCTGAGTACATGGCCGATGTAGTTCCAACGGCGTCTTCTTATGAAATTGGATACTGTATCTTGCTTAGTCTCTTGTCTTATTTGCGAATTGGTTCTGAAGTCTGTCCAGTGGATGTTTAGAAGTCTTCTAAGACATTTGTTCTCAAAATTGTCTTAATTTTTATCTAAAGCTACTGTTGATTTCCAACTTTCACATCCATACGTTAACACTGGAATCACACAAGAGTTGAAGATTTTAAGTTTTGTGTGTTTGCTGAGTGTCTTTGACTTCCAGATGTTTGACAGTTTATTGAAGGCACTAGATGCCAGTGCGATTCTAGATAATATTTCTGGCGTTGAGTCCCCTGTAGATGTCATTTTGCTTCCTAGGTATGTGACGCTGTTGACTTTTTCAAGAACGTAGCTGTTCAATTTGGTGTCATCTGAACTGTTGGTAAGATCAATAGTCTTTGTTTTTGTGTTGTTAATTTGGAGACCAATTTGCCCTGAAACATTTTGGAGGTGGTTTATTTTCTCTTGGGCATCCGGGTGTGTTGAACTCAAAAGCACTATGTCGTCGGCAAAGTCCAGGTCTTCTACTGTTCTTCTTCTTCTTCAATGAAGCAGGTGTGGGCCAAAATTTCTTTCTCTGTTCTGCATATATTGGGCAATCCTGCAGCAAATGTTTTGCTGTCATTTTTCCAGTTCGACAATTACATTCATCGGTATCTCCTATCTTTAATTTATTGAACAAGTGGTATTTCAGCCTGTTATGTCCTGTGCGGAGTCTGAAGATTGCTACTTGATCTCTCCGGTCGAGTTTGTAATATGCATCATCCTTCTGGTGGCCTGGATGCTCTGATTCCCATTTGGTTCTATAAGTGCTTTATCAAGTATTTCAACCTGGTTGTAAAACTTCCAAATAATTCCATTCCATAAGTATCTCTTGTGCTGTAATTTTGTCAGAACTTTTAAAACATTGATGTCACAGCTCCAGAATGAGAATGGAGGTGGAGGCAGTAACAGCGGCATTCCGTTGGCTAGAGGAGACTACTGCAACACACGTTGTATTCATTATGGATTAAAAGAGTATGCTTAGTAAGGTGGAGAAAGAAATGTTTCGTGTGGAATGGCTTTCGTCGCTTCAGAGGTCACAGATTGTGAGAATTTAGTATTTTGCCCTGGCTATGCGAGTGTGCGGGGGAATGAACAGGCTGATAGGCTTGCAGGGAATGCACCTCTTGGTGGCAGATTGCCTATGGACAAGGGGGAGGTGGTCGTGCGCTTGTGGGACCAGGTGGAGAAGGCGGAGGAACAGATTGAGAACCCTTATGTGGAAAGAATGAGATTGCAGGGGATCAGCAGGGTTCTGTAAGAACCTCAAAACTGAGAGGAAGACCAGGAGAACTTTTAATAATATAGCAGTGGGAACGATTAGTAGTATGACTCTTCGCTGGCTGATGATCGAGGGGACGGAGCATGTATGGGAATGTCCTGAGTGCAGTGATGTCGGTTCTTAACTCAACTCAACTCAACTGATGTCATAGCTGATTCTTTGCTGTAATTTTGTCAGAACTTGTAGAACATTGATGTCACAGCTGACTCTATGCTGTAATTTTGTCAGAACTTGTAGAACATTGATGTCACAGCTGATTCTTTGCTGTAATCTTGTCAGAACTTGTAGAACATTGATGTCACAGCTGATTCTTTGCTGTAATTTTGTCAGAACTTGTAGAACATTGATGTCACAGCTGACTCTATGCTGTAATTTTGTCAGAACTTGTAGAACATTGATGTCACAGCTGACTCTATGCTGTAATTTTGTCAGAACTTGTAGAACATTGATGTCACAGCTGATTCTTTGCTGTAATCTTGTCAGAACTTGTAGAACATTGACGTCACAGCTGATTCTTTGCTGTAATCTTGTCAGAACTTGTAGAACATTGATGTCACAGCTGATTCTTTGCTGTAATCTTGTCAGAACTTGTAGAACATTGATGTCACAGCTGATTCTTTACTGTAATTTTGTCAGAACTTGTAGAACATTGATGTCACAGCTGACTCTATGCTGTAATTTTGTCAGAACTTGTAGAACATTGATGTCACAGCTGACTCTATGCTGTAATTTTGTCAGAACTTGTAGAACATTGATGTCACAGCTGATTCTTTGCTGTAATCTTGTCAGAACTTGTAGAACATTGACGTAACAGCTGATTCTTTGCTGTAATTTTGTCAGAACTTGTAGAACATTGATGTCACAGCTGATTCTTTGCTGTAATCTTGTCAGAACTTGTAGAACATTGATGTCACAGCTGATTCTTTACTGTAATTTTGTCAGAACTTGTAGAACATTGATGTCACAGCTGACTCTATGCTGTAATTTTGTCAGAACTTGTAGAACATTGATGTAACAGCTGACTCTTTGCTGTAATCTTGTCAGAACTTGTAGAACATTGATGTCACAGCTGATTCTTTACTGTAATTTTGTCAGAACTTGTAGAACATTGATGTCACAGCTGACTATGCTGTAATTTTGTCAGAACTTGTAGAACATTGATGTCACAGCTGACTCTATGCTGTAATCTTGTCAGAACATTTATGCCACAGCTACAGTTTTGTCAGAACTTGTGGTATCTAATGATATCACACATTCCCTCAACTCTTGGATAGTTAGATTGGATACCTAGTCTTCTCGGATAAAGGCAAAATAGAGGAGGTCCTGTGTGCATGTTTAAAAACTAGTAAAATAAATAAAATAGCTAAAATTTAAAACAGAGAAGAGGAAGAAGATTCATAATCATGAGTATTTATTTTGCTATATTCCAATGCAGCGGTGCCATCCCAGCTGCAACCCCATTTAGGACAAGAGATTGTGAGGTTTCCAGTGGTTTTACACAGTAAGACCAGCGCAAGTGGTCAGCTTTATCTGGAAGTATGCCCAGACATCACGCAGATTGCTTCATCGTCTCAGGCCTCGGCACTGTCTTCTACCTCTCCAGCAGAAGGCAGGAGTTCACCCAAGGGCAAAAGTGAAAAATCCTGTGCATCATCACAAATAGAAGTGACATCAGAGAAGACAAATCTTGGAGCTTCCACAGACAGATCATCTCATTTCCTAGGTGATAGCTCAAAGGTGGGCCAGAATAATTTTTCTTTGGAGATTGATGGCCCCATTCGACGTCAGACTTCCTTGAGTCAGGTAAGAAATGGTAGCTCCAGAAATGATCCTTACTATAGAGAGATCTTGGACAACTCTGGACAAGCTGGGGGATCACGCCTGGAAGAGCATTACGGAATGCGGACAGTCCAAGAGAACCAGATTTCTATGAGTTCTCATCATTTTGTACCAATTTCATCTGTTACTAGTACTCAGAATTTAATGAGAGCTGAAAATGTTTCAGGTTTTGGAGGAAATGTGCAGCATGGCATGCCATACATTTTAACAGGTATGCAAGGATCATTGTATCAGAATAACCAAAGGGTCCCAGTTCCAACTACATTAATTAATTATGGAACGCACAATCAGCCATCTCAATACATTGTGCCAACGAACAATCATCATTATGAGCTTGGCAACAGTACCAGCAGTACAAACACACACAGTCATTATTTTGGTCATGGTGGTAGTGGAGAACCAGTTGGAAATTGGACAAGTGAACCAAATGTAAATATTACAGCCTCTTCCGCAAGTCATTGTTTACAAAATAATCCTTTCAGGCATACTGTGACTAGTGCTGCAGTACCATATGCCAGGACAAGCTCGCCTGGTTTGCCAAACATTCCTGTAGATCCATTGTCAAGAAGACAAAGGTTGTTGATGGCATTGGGTAGCCATGGCCAAAGGCAGGTGACAAATGATAGTAGGTCTGATGTTCACTCTACTACCACACCTCAGAATGTGCTAAGATTGTCAGCACTGAATAATGAAGACAATAGCAGTGTGATTCAACTTTCTCCCCCAGTTGAGCTGAAAACGTCACAATTTGTTCATCAGCAGCCAGTGAAGGTTCCAGCCACTGCTCATGTACCATCTAGTGGAGCAACTGCAGAAGGTTCTGTCTTCCATGTAAAAAGTGCACCATCTCAATCCTCAACACGATCCAGCAAAGGACCAGAGCTGCCTGTACCTGTAGAAAGAAGCAAAACAAGAGTAGAACAGTGGTTGAAAAACAATGTCATGTTTAGACCAGAATTGGACTCTGGGACTTTTGACCCGAGTGATCACAGTCTGGTACTTGAGCCAAGCCTGCCTCACACAGCTCGTCAGTATTTTGAGGCCACAGGGAGTGAACTGGCTTTGTCTGAACAGTCTTATGAGTTTGTGGGCCTCTTTGATGGTAAGCGGATGATGATGGTTCCACAACAACCATCCTCAAAACAGAAGCCCAGTAAGAGAACCAGTGCCCTCAGTCACCATGAGAAAGGGTCTCCACTAGCTCAGATAGGACAAAACAGACAATCCATCATCTCGGATGCATCAGTGATCACTGAATCCTCGCTTAGCTCGGGGTATACAAACAACAGTAAAGATAAACATACAGAAAGTAATCATGATGCTTTCAATGATTTCCAGGAGAAACTTGCAGGTAGAAAGCCCGTGGGTTTGAACACTGTCACAACAGTTTCAGCATGTGCTGCATCTAACCAAGAACACCCCATAACAAGACAGACTCCACAGGAGGAGTTATCAATGCCCACTCAAAGCTTATCTTGTTACCCAGTTGGCCAGTTGAATGAGAATCAGCAGGCAGATCTGGCTATAGCTGAGGGCATGAAATTTCTAGAGCAGACAAGTTTTGAAAAGCGCCTGGCAGGAATTTCTTCATCAACTAGCAGTGGCCATGTTTTGAGTGAGCTGGAGCAGTACTTAAGAGGTGATATAAAGCCCATGGGTGGTGATACATCGGGGAACCATCATGGTTCCGGCTTTAAGCCGGAAGGTGTTGCCAGTGGCAGTAGCAAGCAGTCAAGTTTTGACACATCAAAGTACATAACACCTTCAGATATCGAGAGTTTGGACAAGAAGAAAACTCAAAATGGAAAGAGTAGCATCGATAACTATTTGGAGCATGTGAAATATATCAGTAACGAAAGCATGCAGGTTGAACAAAAGACTTCACCTCAAAGTGACGGAAAGCAGTTAATGAACATATCTTTAAGTGACATTTCCAAGGTTATTGGTTCTCAAGGAGAGGTGAGCCAACAGCCCAGCAAACTTGGAAGTTGTCTCCCTCATGCACAGTTTGAGAACAAGCAGAAGGCAATCAAAAGGAGACCTGCTGATCATTCAGATGAAGCAACATATCAAGTGGGACAGACTGTTGCAGCGGGTGGGCAAAATGCTGGAATGGGTGAACAGTTTGTTGCCTTTGGTGGACAGGAAGTTGTCGTGGGTGGACAGCATGGTGTCCCTGGTAAGCAAAATATTGTCCTTAGAGACCAGCATACCGTACTGGGTCGGCAATGTGCTGCGCTGGATGGACAGAATGTTGCAGTGGGTAAACAGAGCTGCACAACCGGTGGACAAAATACCACAATGTGTGGCCAGGATACAGTGGTGTGTGGACAGAATACCATAGTGTGTGGGCAGAATGCCACAATGTGTGGACAGAATACTGCAGTATGTGGGCAGAATGCTACAGTGAGTCAAAACAATATCACATACATGATTCAGAATAATAAAATACCTGACATGCTTGTATCAGTTCATGGTATGACACAACTAGGACAGAACATCTCCACAAACTGTCTGGCATCGAGGACTCAGAATTTTGGAGACCAGCATTTCATGGTATTCAGTGAACAAGGAGGGATCCCACAAACTGTTATTGGACCACCAGCTGCACGGCCAGGTTTGTTTACAAAGAGTGGCTTACCTCAGTTTGCTAAATCTCAGATTTCCAGTACAGCTCTATCCGGTCCTACCCAATCACAACCTGTTTATGAATCCCAGAGGTTTCAGGCAGTTCCTGCGGATCCAGCAACATCACAGACTATGCTTTCAGGTAAAATGCAATCTGACTTTCAGCTGCCAGACTTCAGTGACTCTTGTTATGAAACTGAAATGCTTTCACCACCTTCATCAATGGAGATTTTAAAGGAGTCTAGACCCAGTTCTAATAAGGAATTCTTCAATAATGCAAATGCAGCAGGAAATCCGTTAGTCCCCCTTTCATCTGTGAGCTGTACACAACATTTAATACAATCTAGCCTTAATAAAATGCCCCCTGCTGTAGCGTTCACCCAGTGTCCATTGCTGTCTTCATCGACACATTCAACCATCATGTCTGCATCACATATGAGCAACACTAACTTCTTCAAGAAGCCTCAAACACCGGGCATCTCCAGCGGTTCTTCAGCAGCGGTCCATAGAGGCGGACTACCCATCTACCCTAGTGTAGGCGGGGACAGTGATGTATCCATGAGTTCGGACACAAGTTTACCCAACAGCATGACATTGCATGACATCAGCATGGATCCTAAAATACACCAGCAGCAGACATCTCCGCAGCAACATGTTGAACAGAATTCTATGCAGTTTCAGCAAATTAATCCCCAACAACCTGTGCCAAAAATGCTGCAAAGTACACAGCAGCAGGTTCAGCATCAGAAACAGCAGCAATTGCTCAGCCAACATCTACAAATGCAGCAAAACCAACAACAACAACAACTGCTTCTCCAACAACAGAATTATCAGCAAATGGAGCAATTACAGCTGCAGCAAATTATGGCAAACCAGCAGCAAAAACAGAACCAACAAATCAGCAGCCAGGATTATTACCAAATGCAGAAAACACAACATGAAATACTGAATCAGCAAAACCTTCAGTTTCAGACCAAACAACCAATGATTTCTCAACAACAACATCAAGAGATTCAAAATAATGACCGTCCTTGTGATGAAAACCAACAAAAACTACAACATTTGTGTAATCAACAACAGTTTGATGAATTGCTTCTACAACAACGGCAAACAAACGAGCAAGAGCAGTTTTATCTGATGCAGATTCAAAAGCAGCAACAAATTCAGAAGCAAGAACAGTATGCACAGCAACAAATTAAGCAGCAAGAACAACATTTACAGCAACAAATTCAGCAACAAGGGCAACATTTACAGAAACAAATTCAGCAACAAGGACATTTTCAGCAACAACTTCAGCAACAAGGACATTTACAGCAACAAATTCAGAAACAAGAACCAAATTCACAGCAACAAATTCAGCAACCAGGACAGCATTTACAGCAGCAAATTCAGCAACAAGGACAAAATTTACAGCAACAAATTCACAAACAAGGACATTTACAGCAACAAAAGGCTAAACAACATCACCAAATACAGAATCAACAAAATGTTCATTTACAAAACCAACAACAGTTACACATGCAACAGTCACAGATGCAGCCTGGAGAAACATCACAAAGTCATCAGTTACAGAACCAACAACAGATGCAGCAGTACCAGTGGCTCCTGAACCAACAGCACTACCTGCAGATGCAACAACTACAGCAGCAGCAAATTCAGAAACAACAGCAAAACCAAATAGAGAATCAGCAGTTGCAACAACAGCAACGACTATACCAGCAACAGCTAGAACAGTATCCTGAGCATGGTCCAGCATTAAACAACACTTGCATCCCCCAGAGAGCACCTGGCTCTCAAGCAGGATCAAGCTGTTCAGAACCCCAGCCCAGCCGAGCTCGCCCAGGTGCCAAACTTGTGAAAAGATCTATGAGCCAAATTAGTGATTTGGTATATTCACAGCAGATTGCCAGTTTGTCACCTGCAAGTGAAACCACTCATGATTTGCAGACTTCAATTGCTGACAATGATCTGGCACCTGTTCCACAGAATTGCCTACAATCAACTGGCAGTTCAATTCAATCTGGACACAGGAAAAACAATTTCAACAACATGGATAAGAATAGCGTGTCTGGGGGGAATCAACAAGCAGGTCTCCAGAAATCTGGGAATCAGCCATTCAGCAACACAGCTGCTGAAAACACAGAAACAGCTGAACAAGACCAGACCCTGAAAAGTGCCACAGAAATTCAACTTCAGAAGTATCTGAAAGAAGGATTCCCATCTTTACACTCAGCAGAGTATTGTCAGGAAATGTTTGGCATATCCTCCTTTTCTTCAGCTAATATCCCATCCATGACCCAAGACAGGCCCCAGCAGAGTGTGCCTAACACTGGTCAAGGTTTGGACAGTGGGGATGGATCAAGTGATCAGAGCAACAAAGTCCTGCCAGCTGAACGAAGCCGGGAAGAGGCGGACAGTGATTTGTCAGCGTTCTCTTTGGGCAGTGGCGAGGATCTTCTGAGCTTCCAGCAGGACAACGATGGAGAGACGTAAGTGAATTTTGACTTCATTATCAACTTGTATGGTTATTGTTTAGTGGTTTGAGGAGTGGTTAGAATGCCAGGTTCTCCCTTGGGAGACCCGGATTTGAATCCTTGGTAAGGTGTGGATTTTTTCCTGATCATGGAAAGAAGAAAACCCTAACCTGCACAGTTCACGGGACTGCACTAGCCAGGCAGCCTTAATTCCTCAGGCTCAAGATCCCTCTGTCCTACACCACAAGGTACTATAGACACTAGATGACAGTTTGACAGACAGTTTAGTGGTTAGTGTGTGGACTTGTCAACAGTAGTCCAGATTTCATCAAATGAATTGCATGTAGGTCAGCATGGCAGAATGGATAAGAACATATGTTCTTAAAACATCCAGTATGCTGATGCTATGGTAAGGGGTTCAACCCTTACACTGGACAGTTGGACTAAAATGTTGACCTATCATCCTAGACTTGGGTATGTAAATTACAAGTATCTCTGAAGTCGGAGTGGGTTCACCTGATGACAAGGGACACTGTTAATAGGGAAAGCTAATCCATACGCAAAATTCAGTCCCACACTTCTAGTAGTGTGTATGGACTACGCTTGAGTTCAGAGTGAGCGAATGCAAAAAAAAAAAAGATGTCGTTAGGTTCACACAGACACAATACCATGCTGGAAACCTTACTGACACCTTGCCTTCTTGACAGATGATAGTAATAACTACAACCTATGATGGGTACCAGGGATGGAATTATACTTCTCCCTAGCACAATGCCTGGGCTGAATTGTAGAGACCATGTATTGCACATACAGCATGATCCCTCTCTTGGTCTGCCTAGTTTACTCCAGAGAAAATGTAACACCAATACAAGTGGAATAAGGCAAGCTACAGGAGCTGCTGGATCAGCAAAGCAATGCTGAAGCTGTCCATCTATATGAGCTTTGATCCTAGACCAGTTGCTGACAAAGGTTTAGGGCCTGGTCTACTCTGCCATGATATTTAGTCTTAGGTTGCATTTTCTGGCACCATGATAAGATTTGTACCCTCCCAATTGCGCTCCTTCACCCCAAACCATTAGCAAAATGTGAGGTATCATGTTTGATGACCACTGCCCAACATACAATGTTAACAGAGAGCAGCTAGTACCATCTACTGTCATACAGTAGCTCAGTCATATCTAAGACCTGACATACATAGTACCATACCCCCGGGAAGGTTAACCCGGTCAACAAATGCCCGCAGAAGTCGGATGTGTCGGCCTAACGGTGTAAGAACGCAGCTCTGCTGTAAACAGGCACAATGCAGTCACATCCGAATAAAAACTCCGGATGAATGCAGAAGAAGAAGAAGTAGTAGAAGAAGAAGAAGAAGAAGAAGAAGAAGAAGAAGAAGAAGAAGAAGAAGAAGTACCATACTAAGACCTGCAGGAAACCATATCAAGGAAAAAGTGGAAGCAAACAAGCAAAAGGAAGACAGCGGCTTCAATGGTAGAGACAACCTCAAGATTTTGACTGAATGGAGGATGGGACTGTATCCTTATGATGAGGTATGGAGAGTCCTGCAGATTATTTACAACTTCCGTTCATTGGGAAGATAGCAAATGGTCTGATCTTAGACCAAAAGCATTTGTTTTCTCTGCTTTTTACATGCTGGGCACTCTTGCAGCAAAGGATTGTCTGCCATTTATTCTTCGTTATTCATCCAGAATGTTGTTTTAGACGTAATTGTGTCTGTTTACAGTAGAGCTGCGATATTTGCACATTTCGGCCGACACATCCAAGTTCTTCAGGCATTTGTTGGTCAAGTTACCTTTCAGGGTTAACTGCCATTTGATGAATTACATGTATCTAATGCCCCTATATTTCATCATCATCATCTTCATCATCGTCATCATCATCATCATCATCATCATCATCATGTGTCATGCCAACATAGGCAGTTATGGTTTGCCCTCTCACACTTTTGCCATATTCTTGGATCAGGTCTGTGTTCTTGACTCGGTTTTGCCATGTGATAAAACCCTCCAAGAGTTTATCTCTTTGAATTCCCTTGCTTGTTTTCACATCACTTTTTCCAGTTGTTATTAAGTTTTCAACTTTAATTCTCCTCATAACTTGCCAAAAAAATGTCGACCGTAGGTGTCTAATTTCTTTAATTGATTTAAGGTTTTTAGTTTTATTTTGTTTTATAAGCCGTCTCATTTGTATTTTTTTGTGTCTGCCTATGGTGGTCTTTGCATTTTCCTCAGAAACCACATTTCCACTGCCATTAGATGTTTCTGGTCCATGTACAGTCAAATGGAACCAAAAGAAAAGAATCAACAAATCAATCAGAAAGCCACCAAAACCAGCATAAGACATTACCATTTTATGAACAAATCAGAAAACAATTATTCTGCTCCTCATAGCAGGACATAATTGATTATGCAACCACATGTATTCAAAATGTAAGATTGGCGAATCAGCCATGCACATATTGGCGCTGCAGACAATGGATCACATACTCCAAGTCTGCCTGAGTATGACGTATCAAGGCAAACCTTCTGGTCTGGAGACACAACATTGCAGATATAAACAATTAATTTCAAGTAAACGAAAGAAGATGAGGAATTTTCCATGTTTCATATGCATACAACAAACTAGGTTGTTCAACACTCTTTCTCACTGTAACTGGCAGATGAATACGTACATGGCGATGTATGAGGGTCGTTCAGAAAGTAACGCACCACATTGTTTTTCTCAGCTAATGATGAAGATAGAAGCATGCAATTTTGCACACTTCAAAAATGGGATGTGCTAATTTTTTTTTTAATGTTGCATATCCCTTACAGGACGTTGCAGTCAACACAGCATTTTTCAGCTGCTGTTGATGTGCTAGGCAAGATTACGCTCAGTAGTTTGCCATTGCTTTCTGAGCGACCGGCTCACATACCCCCGTAAGTTACCAGCGCGGCGCGAACCGCTGTCGATTCTCGTGCAGCTGCGTTACTCACGAAAATATACAGGATTACAGAGAAAGACGTTAACTCCTGCGCCAGGGAGACCGGCTAATGTGTGCTACTTATGTGCAATAAATTGCAATCCAACTGGCCAAATAATATGGCTGCCCTAAACCGCTGAAATGGAGCATGTTAGCAACTTGCATTATAAGCAGCGAATGGTGATAGAATTTCTTATTGCAGAGAAGGAAACTGTTGTGAACATTCATAAGTGTCTATGTGATGTGTATGGAAGTTTGTCAGTCGCTGGGTTCAGAGAATAAAAGAATCAGGAAGTGGAGAGGTTCCAAATGTTGCTGTATGTAGCCGGGGCGCAGTGTTGGGGTGAGCGCCCAACATTGCTTAAATACCCCAATGGCTCATGAATACATAACCTCTGCAGCAAAAGTCCAACTCCTGGCCTTCACGTGGTGGAACTGTTTTAACTAACAGGAGAAGGGGTGACGGCGAGTTTCTGGCGCTGAAAAATAACCAGTATGCTCTAGATGTGTATGCACGTACATGCATGTGCAGACATGTGTGTGCGCACGTACACATCTACACTCGAGTGAGACCACAGTCTGCTCTAGCAAAGGAAAGGTGCTGAAGACGGAGGCAACCAGCCAGGAGGCGCACCACAGAAATCAGGATGCCACGCAATCACGCAAAATGGAATATGTCGACTACTGCTAAATATTATGGTGCTCGCCCTGCTTTGCACCCCCAGGCAGGTGCAGTGCCGAGCCCTATGTCTCAAAAGGGTCCAACCACAGCTACTGGAGGTCCTTCTCAGATGTCCTGTGGAGCAAGGGGACATGAGAATAGGACGGCTGGCCATACTAAACAAAGACTTAAAATAATGCACTGGAATGCAGAGGGAGTCAGCAACAAAAAAATATAATTAGAAAACATCTTGGACCAAGAAAAAGTAAGCATATGTTGCTTGCAAGAAACTCACCTCAACGAAAATATAGCCTTTAAAATCATAGGCTACCAGTGTTACCAATCTGACCGAAAGGACAGGCGAAAAGGTGGGATACTGACCCTTGTAAAAAATAACATCATTGCTTCCCAAATAAAAGTCTACATGGAAGGGGCTGGGTATCACACACTTAAACTTAAGGCAGATAATACAGACCTACATCTGATCAATTACTACTGTCCAAGTGACCGCCCACAGGCACTGGACACACTACCATTAAAAGAAAAAATGATTGTGTGTGGTGATTTCAACAGCCACTCGCAGATCTGGGGCTATGATCACATGGACCAGAGAGTAGAGAGGTTGGAAGACTGGCAGGATGAGAATAGATTCATCTTGATTAACAAGCCGTCCGACCCACATACTTTCTACTTGAGATCATGGCACACTACAACTACACCTGACCTGGCTTTTCATTCACCAGACCTGGAGTGGAACATTACAAGAATTGTTGGGAAACAACTTGGTGGCAGTGACCATCGGCCAGTCTTTCTAACTGTAGAAAATGAGCTTGTAAGTGAAAGCAGCACCATCTCGAGGTGGAACTACAAGAAAGCAGACTGGGCAATGTACAAGCATCATACCAGCATACTGGTTAGAAACCTGAACACTGAGAAAGACATAAATAAAGTAGTTGAAGAGTTTGGTAAATGCATACTACAGGCAGCACGCGAAACAATACCAAGAGGAGCCCGTAAACAATATAAACCCTACTGGAGTAGTGAACTGGAACAGTTGCGTAACAATGTGGAAGTGTGTAGAAAGCAAGCAGAGGCCACACCCAGCCACAATAATTTCCAGCACGCAAAAGCCAAATTTCAAAGGGCCAAGCTGCAGGCTAGACGGAAAAGCTGGCAGGAGAAAACAGAGTCTCTGAACTTTGAAAGAGACACAAGGAAATTGTGGAAGCTAATAAAACAACTTAACGATGAGGGCACAGGGAGAAACTCAAAAATTGCACTACATAAAGATGGAAACATCTTAACAGGAAAGCAAGCAGCTGACCATTTTGCGGACTCATTCGCACAAGATAAAAATATCAAAATTAGTCCAGAGAAACAACAAGAGATTCGAGAGAAACGACAACATACAGGACAGAAGGAAATAGTACATGAGGTTCTGGAGGCACCCATTACAATCAACGAACTGGAGCTAGCCATATCAAAACTGAAAATGAGAAAGTCACCAGGAGCTGATGGTATCTCCAATGAAATGATCAGGAACCTAGGAACAGAGGCCAAAGCAAAGCTGTTGCAGATCTTCAATAACAGCTGGACCTTAGGCAATGTTCCACAAGCCTGGAGAGAAGCAATCATGATATCCCTCCTAAAATCAGGGAAAGATAGTTACATTGCCTCTAGCTACAGACTAATTAGTCTCACCAGCTGTCTCTGCAAAACACTGGAGCGCATCATCAATCACAGACTGCAGTGGTACATTGAAAGTAAAAACATCCTTGTGCCACAGCAGGCTGGCTTTAGGCATTGCTACTCTACGGAAGATCAGACAACCTACCTCTCTTAAGAAATTGAGGATGCATTCCAAGAGAAGAAGCTGGTGCTTTCGGCGTGGATAGATCTGAAGAAAACCTTTGACAAAGTCTGGAAAGAAGGTCTGATGAAGAAACTGAGAAACTGCAAAGTCAATGGAAGAATGTACAAATGGGTGAAAGCATACTTGCACAACAGAAGAGCCTGAGTACAGATAGACGGACTCAAGAGCAAGAAAGTACTGCTGCGTCACGGTGTTCCCCAGGGCGGAGTCTTGCCCCCCACACTTTTTCTAATCTTCATCAATGATCTTGTTGCTAATCTACCGCATGGAATTAAAGCGGAAATGTACGCCGATGACTTGGTTTTATGGAGCACAAATGATAAATGGAACACCCCTAAGAGAAGATAAAGAACCAACATACCTTGGAGTAACATTTGATGGCAGGCTGACATGGAGAAAGCACATCTACAAAGCAGTAGCAAAAGCCAGAAGGAAAATAGCCATCCTGAGAAAGCTAAATGGAACCACATGGAGACAGTGGGAAAATACTTAGCAAAGTTTACCAACAGAGCATACGACCACACCTGGAATATGGGTCAACTGCGTGGTGTTCAGCATCAAAAACCACACTACAAGAGCTGAACAAGGTGCAAAATCAAGCACTTAGAGTCACCACAGGAGGGATGAGATCAACCCCTATGGTGGAAATGGAGAAGATGGGGAGGACACAAGCACTGAGTGAGCGCAGAGATACGAAAATGCTAATACAAGCAGAAAAGTTCCTCAGCTTGCCAGACCATCCTATGAAGAACAGATTTGAAAACCTAGCTATGGGACGGTTGAAAAGAAGTAGTTTTATCCACCAGGCCAAACGACTCCGCAGAGAAACCACCGATCTGCCCACAGTTGGTATCCCCCTAACAACTATTCCAGAGCGAACTCCATGGAAAGATGAGCATAGACTATCATTACAAATCCAGACAAAAGTGAGAGGAATACTTGACAAGGAAGAACAGAACAGTGTGCAGCGCAGAACAGCCACTCTCAGCTTCCTTGATGAAGAATACCCACAGGACCTCTGGATCCGAGTCTACACAGATGGGTCAGCACAAAATGCTGTTCGAAATGGAGGAATGGGAATGTACATAGAATACCCAAATAATACTAGGGACAAGCCAGAGTACCGACAGGAAAGTACTGCCATAACTATGATGCTGAAATTGAGGCAATCAAGATAGCAACAGAGAAATTACTAAATACCAGCAATGGTACACAACCTGTGGTGATATTGACATGCAAAATCAGTAAGAGAGGCACTCCTGTCTGGGAAATTACCAGCTCTAAGGACAGTACTCTCTGAACTTGGCAGTCAGCACAAGATCACCATACAGTGGATACCATCCCACTGTGGAGTACCCGGAAACGACAGAGCTGATCAATTGGCTAAGGAAGGAGCAAAAGAAGAACAGCCTGATGTGCCTGTTATATACCACCAAAAGAAAAGAATGATCAAATCAGTCAGAAGGCCACGAAACCCTACTCAAGACGACTACCACGTTATGGACAGACCAGAACAGGTCATTATTCTGCGCCTCAGAACAGGACACAATAAATTACGCAACCACATGTATACAAAATTCAAGATTGGTGACTCAGCGATGTGCACATGTGGTTTGGCGTCGCAGGCAGCAGAGCACATACTCCAGGACTGCCCAAACTATAACATATCCAGGCGAACCTTCTGGCCTAGAGAGACGACAGTGGAAGATAAACTCTATGGACCACTGTGTGAACTGAAAAAAACAGTTAAATTCCTGCAAGAGACAACATTGCAGATATAGACATATTTCAAGCGAACGAAAGAAGAAGAAGAAGAAGAAGGAAGTGGAGATACAGAGCTGCTTGATCGGCCGTGCTGTGGACATCTGGCCACAGCCACCAACGCAGAAATGTTGAAATGCGCTGAGGGAATTATTTTTACTGATAGGCGAATCACTACTCAACAATTGTCCTTACGGCTGTCAGTCAGCAATGTTAGTGCAAATACAGTTATAAAAATTCTCAGATTCTCTAAGATGTCTCCTGCACGACAATGCGTGCCCTCAATAAAGTCTGGCAACACGGGAAGCAATCACCAAATTGAGTTGGACTGTGCTACCCCATCCAATCTATAGTCCCTCGTATATCAGATACACAGCATAAGGTCACCATACAGTGGATACCATCTCACTGTGGAGTACCCGAAAATGACAGAGCTGATCGATTGGCTAAGGAAGGAGCCTGATATGCCCATTACATACCATCAAAAGAAAAGAATGATCAAATCAGTCAGAAGGCCACCACAACCTGCTCAAGACGACCACCACGTTATGGACAGACCAGAACAAGTCATTATTCTGCGCCTCAGAACAGGACACAATAGATTACGCAACCACTTGTATACAAAATTCAAGATTGGTGACTCAGCCATGTGCACATGTGGTTTGGCGTCGCAGACAGCAGAACACATACTCCAAGACTGCCCACACTACAACATACCCAGGCATACCTTCTGGCCTAGAGAGACGACAGTGGAAGATAAACTCTATGGACGGTTGAGTGAACTAAAAAAGACAGTTAAATTCCTACAAGAGACAACATTGCAGTTATAGACATATTTCAAGCGAATGAAAGATGAAGAAGAAGAAGATACACATTTCCAGAAGTTGTATTACCTTCGTGTACAAAGATATGTCTCACATATGCAAATATAAGCTTCTGCCATTAACAAACATTTGTTTTTTTCCGCAGGCCTCTGCATCTTCTCTCTGAGCTCCCAAAGGAAGGGATAAGTTCTTTGCCATCTATGCCAGGATTTTACGAAGCCCTGAACCTGCAAAATAAAAATCAAGAGGTAATGAGCCAGCTTGTAACTTTCATCATTATCATCATCATCATCATCAAGTGCCCTGCCAGCTGGCGTAGGCATTTATGGCTCTCCACAGATCTCGGTCTTTGGTTTTCTGGATCAACTCTGCTGATGGTATTCCTCCATGCCACCATCTCAGTCCTTCAAGCATAGTTTCTCTTGGTCTGCCTCTGCCTCTCTTCCCCTCAATCTTTCCAGTTGTCACAATGTTCTCCAGTGCTTCTCTTCTCATCACATGACCAAAGAAGGATGTTTGTCTCTTTCTTATTGTTCTATACAATGTTCTAGTTTCATTAGCCTGTTTCAGGCAGCCGTTGTTAGTTACTCTGTAACTAGTAATTTTGTGGAACATAAATACTTTTTAAAGTCCTTCTAGGCAATATAAATTTTATATTTTTCAGCCGCATTGCCCCACTTGGAATAAATCAGTGACTTTCTTGAAGTCATCTGGGTTCTTAGAGGTCAGCACGGCCGAATAGATAAGAGTGCTTATTCTTAAACATCTGGTGTGCTGATGCCAAGGTAGCGGGTTCAACCCCTACTCCGGTCAGTTGAACTAAAATGTTGACTTCTCGTCCTTGACTTGGGGATGTCAATTACAAGTACCTCAGAAGTTGGAGTGGGTTCGCCTGTTGGCAAGGGACACAGGTAATAGGGAATGCTAATCAGTTTGTTGCACTAGAAATAGTAGCACATGTATGAGCTAAACTTGAGTTCAAAGCGAGCAAACGCCAAAAAAAACAATCAGAGTTCTTATATTGTTGTTTTCCTCCTCCTCCTGACACCTTCAGATAGAAGCTTGAATATATTTAAAGAAAGCAGCAGCTAACTGGAGGTTGTTAACTCTATAAAGCTTGTCCTTGAATGAAATGGGTGTAGGCCACAGTTATTTTATTCTCTCTTCTTCTGCATATGTTGGACATTTGCAGCAAATATTTAGCCATCATTTTAAAAATTTTGCAGAAACTTTCATCTTCTACCTTTAGTTTATTGAACAAGAGGTATTTCAGTCTGTAATGCCCTATGTTATGTTATGTTATGTTACATTTTATTATGTTGTGTTATGTTAGTCAAACGACATCACTGCACACTAGGCATTCCCATGCATGCTCAGTTCTCCAATGCAGCAACCATCCTAAAGTATTTCTGCTCACTGTTCCCACGAGGAGTTGACTGGCTGGCTGACTGACTGACTGACTGACTAACCTTGTCATGATTCGGCACATAGGGATTGGCTGGGATTAGTCCTTGGGTGGTAATGTTTCCTCCATGGGATGTTAGATATTCCATTGTCAATGGACACTAGTCTGGCTGACAAATGGAGGAGCGACCATGGTCTCCAGTGTCATGAAGCCTGCCGAGAGATCAGTGTAGTTGTGATGCAGAAACGTACTCCTCCCATGCATGTTTTAAGAGGTGACTAAAGGAGGATTGGTGTAGAAGTGGCCACTTCAACCCATAGAAAATTTTAGCTACAAAATCTGGACAGTTTGAGAAGAAGAGGAAGAAGAAGCAGAAGAAGAAGGAGAAAAGGAAAAAGAAGGAGAAGAGGAAGATGAAGATGAAGAAAAGGATGAAGAAGAGGAAGAAGAAGAAACATAACTCATATAGCTCATAGCAAATGAAGAAATAAATGCTAAAATTATTGTTCATCAACTTCGGCAGACGGCTTTAGACATCGCAGTTAAGAATGAGAACTTGGATGCAGTCAAGTTTCTGGTCTCACATGGTGCCGATGTAAACATATTCTGCCTGAGCTCCCAAAAGGTGAGTTTTATTAAAATTTTTTCATCTTTTTCTCTGTTTAGGAATCAACAGTCAGTCTCTGTGATGAAGTGGTTTCGTCCCCTGCCTCACGCTTTTTATATTTTGGGTTCAGTTCTGGACCGCATCATTGAGTTCATGAGTATAGTTTTCTCGAGACTCCTGTGGGTCGTCAATGGAAATATGGCGTTTGTGCGACACTTTCGGCAGGCCACACTGCGGAAATAGATCAAGCCACGTGGGATCAAACTCGGAGCATCCTCTCGACTTTTAAACACTTTTGTTTTTAAATGTTTCTTCTTATGGTCCATGTTGTGTGATATTGGTGATCATGTCTGTCTGCAACTACTATCTCTTGTGTTTTTTAATAATTTCTGCTTCCGATGTTCTTCCATGTCATAATGTCAGACTGTTCAGCATCTTCTCTCTTGGTCTCCACCTGCCTCTCTTCCCCTCCAACCTTCCCATTGTAACGACATACTCCAGCTGTCCTCTTCTTATGACACCCCCAAAGAATGTGGACTATTTTCTTCTGATTGAGCAACCAGTTCTCTTTGTGAGTTAACTTCTTTCAAAATATTGTCTTTGTTATTTCTATCCATCCACGGTGATCTCATTATTCTTCTATAAAACCACATCTTCGCAGTTTCCACGTAATTCCTCACTTGTCAGCTAATTGTCCATGATTCACTTCCATACATCAGGATTGGCTCAATATAGCTCTTAAGAACTCTTGTCCCCACCTCCATTGACACATATAAATTGCAGAGAATATTCTTGTGAAATGCTGCCTTTGTTTTTGCTATTCTACATTTAATTTCCTTGATATGTACCTGCCGGTTTCCCTGGCGAAGGGGTTTAGGACGTTGTTTGTAATCCTGTGTGCTCATATATGAAATGCAGCTGCGCGAAATTCGGCATTGGATCGCATCATGCTGTTTTCTTACGGATGTATGTGAGCCGGTCGTTCAGAAAGCAATGGCAAACTACTGAACGTAAAACTTGCCAATGGCATCAACAGCAGCTGATAAATGCTGGTGTTGACTGCAAAGTACTGTAAAGGATATGCGAGGGGTAAAAATGTTCCGTCTGCTGTTATTAAAGTACCCAAAGTACATTGATCTTTTCAGATTGGTTTAATTCACTATGATGGTGCATTTGGGTATACACTTTTTCTTCATAATAACCATTACTTCTGTTTTTATGTTATTCAAACTAAGTCCTGTTTTTTTTATGAACATTAAAATATTGATGATGATAAACTGATTAGAGAAATTATATGTAGACAGCCAAGATTTTTATGGGCACATTATGAGAGGAAATAAACTGGAGAACTTGATGATAGCTGGCAAGATTTTGGGTAAAAGAACAGATGGAAGTCTGAGAGGTAAATATCTAGAAGGCTTCATCACATGGTATGGTCGAGACAAGAACACAGAGCTGATCCACAAGTCTGGTGATCTTGTGAGATGGTGAAACATGACCGCCCATGCTTGTTGACATGGCATATGATGATGATGATGATGAATGGATAATAATAGTATAGAAGCCAAATAGTTATTATACAGATTCCAAACTGACTCCTATTATGTGTGCTATCCAACAGGGCTCAGGAAGTAAAACTGGCCACAGAAATGAGACGGTACAGCAGACGGCACTTCATGAAGCCGTGGAGCTGGGGAACACGGAAATCTTGAAAGTCCTCTTGTCTTCCCAGAATGTGAAAGTGGACGCCAGACGGCCAGATTCAGGTAAGCTTATGATGTGGTTGAACGAACGAACGAACAAACAAACTTTATTTTCAAAGGGTTAAGAATTGGGCACGCAGGCCCGTCTAACATTCTGCCCTTCTATCACTCTCTTTCATACATTATTTCATTCACACATCATTCAAGGCTAACAGAGAAAAGCAACAATATAAAAGATATGCATTATAAAGGCATGGGCAAAATGCGAACATCAAAACTACACGACTCAGTAATATTAGATAATGATCTGACACTTGTTATTAGCCATGTGGAATATACTGGCATACCAAAAGGGGACTGGCTGTTATACTAGGGTCTTGTTATTATTATTATTATCTCTATTATTAAGGGGGAAGGTAATCCGTACTGAGATAGTGTTCGAATAATTTGCGATTATATGAATAGGGATTGGTGATGTCTTTGATTTCTTGTGGAAGATTGTTCCACAGCTGAGCTGCGGAGTACGTTAAGCTTGTTTTGTATAAGTCAATCCTAGGCTTCTGAATGTGTAATATATTTAAACGTTTACTGTGTCTAGCATTTTATTTAAACAATGGCCAAAGGTAATTTGGGGCATTCCGATGCAGGATTTTGTGAATTAGTTTAGCTTTATTGAAAAGCAGGCGTTTGCGGAGTGGTAGTAACTGAAGGCGTTTATACAGGCTAGGATTGTCAGATAAATGTTTGCTATAAATTAGACTCATGGCCCATTTCTGGAGTGAGTAAAGTCGCTTGGTGTTTGAATTAGAACAACCGTCCCAGATTGTAGAGCAGTAGTCAAAGTGTGTCTGTATATGAGAAGTATAGAATAGTTTCCTTGTGTCCTTATCAAGGAAGTTTTTAATCTTGGTGAGTCGGTAGACTTTTTTCGCTGTTTGTTTAATGAGCGCTTGAACGTGGGAATTAAAGGTTAGGTTTCTATCAATGATTAGGCCTAATGTTTTGTGCTCAATTACACTTTCTACTGGCATGTTATCCATGTGAAGTTGAAGTGATGTGTGCGAGCTTAGAGTTTGAAGTCTTTGTCTGGTTGTTAATAACATTGATTTTGTTTTAGTGATGTTAATTTGCATACGGTTTGAATAGCTCCACCAAACTACATTATTTAATTCTTGTTGTAAAGACGACTCCAGTAAAATACAGTTTTCAGTGTTTGTGTACACTGTACAGTCGTCTGCAAATAGATCGCAGGACGACGAAAGATGCAAAGGTAGATCGTTAATATATATGGCAAATAATAGAGGGCCAAGAATAGAGCCTTGAGGTACTCCAATATTGAAGGTAGTGGTTTGAGACAGAGATTTATAATGTGATACTACTTGCTTTCTGTTTGATAGAAAAGATGATATTAGAGTGACTACATTAGGGCCAATTTTCATTGTCTCCAGTTTTTTAATTAAAATAACATGGTCTATCATATCAAATACACCTTGATACACCTTGAGGGATATGTAGCATGTGGTTCTAGCACAAACTTAATGATACTGAATGAGGGATGAGGTTGACACACATTGCGGCTAAAGCCTTCATTGGCACAGAATAAACAAGCACAAACCAACACAAATACATGAAAAACACTACAGGAAAATGTCAGTATAAACGTTACTTATCTGTATCCTTGTTGTGGGCTGGACACAACTTTCAAAGGATCAGCGTGTGTGATTACAAAGTAGGGGTATATAGACCATGTGGTATTGAATGAGTGTGTGGTCAATAACTCACTGACACCCTTCATTTCCCAAGACATTTCCTAGTACCAATTTAAGTTGGGTTGACTTGGGAGCGCAGATCAGTTTTAAAAAATCCACCACGTTTTGAAAGGTGAACCCACGACCTACCAGCCTGGCAGATAAGTATGCTAGCTATTGCATGGCCATGGTTGTCATGACGTATATACAGGCAATAAAATTGTGGCCTTTTCTGTCATAATAAGATCCACTTAATCTTAGCTACATTTCCGGAAAATTCCTTTCTTTCTCTGAAAGATCCCTTGGCAGCTGGGAATTAAAATTACTAGGCCATTATTGATTTATTTGGTTTTTTCAGGAGCAGCGTTGCCAGTAGAGGGTTGTGCTCAATCTTTAGGCCATTATTGACTACAACCTTTGCAAACTTCCTAAAATTGGAACAACTACCCACCATACAGCATATGAATCTCATATTTGGATGTGGAAGTCAAGTGACAGCCACCACATTAGTGTCCCAACAATAAGTTTATGGGTGGTCACAGAACTAGATCTTTGTTGGAATAAGTTCAGAAAGACTTCATATAAGACTTCAAACTGAATAACTTGATATGACATATAACCTTCCCATGGTAATATAATCCTTTGAATTGTTTCTACAGGACTGACCCCGTTGATGCTTGCCCTGCAGCTTCATCGGCAGTCAGACCGCAAGGAGATCATCTCAGAGCTGCTCAATCACCAGGCATCTCTCAGCCTCCATGTAAGAATGATCTTTGATTGATTGGTGTAAGAATGATCTTTGATTGGTTGGTTGGAAGTCTTGAGTTTTACCTCTTAACTGATCAAGTGCCATGGGATCATTAATCATCTTTAAGTGACTTCCCATATCTGCCACAGATTTATATATCCCCAAAATGTTGTCATAGCATTATAATACAACATGTCTGCTACTATATTAACAACTTTTAAGTCATAACTGTGACACACCCATACTTCCTATTTTCTGTCTTTCATTTTTGTTTGGTCCAAATCTACTTTTTGTTTGGTACAGAATCTTCTTCTTCTTCCTCTTCTGCGTTCATCCGGAGTTGTTTTTTTCCGGATGTGATTGCGTTGTGCCTGTTTACAGCAGAGCTGCGTTCTTGCGCCGTTAGGCCGACACATCCGACTTCTGCGGGCATTTGTTGACCGGGTTAACCTTCCCAGGGGTACAGAATCTGTTAAGTTGTCTGGTTAAGTGTGATTGCTCTTAAACTTCCGGTGCTCTGATGGCAATATAGGGGGGTTCTCTCCCTACACTGGTCAGTTGGACTTAAACGTTGATTTCCTGTCCTTGACTTGGGGACATAAATTACAATTACCACAGAAGTCAGAGTGGGCTCACCTGGTAGTAGGGAAAGCTGGCTTACATGCAACAATCTCTCCAGTGTGGACTGTGCTTGAGTTCAAAGTGAACGAATGAAAAAAAAAAAACTCAAGTCCATTGCTTAGATATTCAGGTCGCTTCAGCGATCCAAAGGTTTTGCATCTCTTGGAATGAGGTTGGTGTAGAGAGTTTTCCCAACCTGGTACAGAAGTATCATCTCTGTGGGGACAGTGTTAGAGAACTTTAGTTCCCCTCTCCAAGCTCAACATCCAGCAGGATGGTATAGGGTCTTCACATTTATAAAGCGGCATTTTAGGATGTAACAAGTTCCTCTAGCATTCTCAGATAAGTAGCACAGTTTGTTCATTTTGTTTTCATTGTTCTAATTGTTCCATTTTTCCATTCTTCTCATTCAGTTATTATGCCTTAATATAGTCTCTGTTGTGTCTTCCTTGCGTTTATATTTTTGTTTTGTATATTTGCTGTTGAAGGCTAGTCGCCGCAACATCCTTTGTTTTCCGTAAATGTATTCTGTAAAGCTGCATTATTTGGTGTTATTTTATATTGTTGACATGATTCAGCATAGTACATAAGCCTGGGTTGATAGTGTTTCCTCTAGAGATTTGAGGTATTTCGTTGTCAAGACTCCATTGCAATTCCTAAAGGGACCATATAAGAAATGTACCATTCATTCCTTCATTCTCTGTCCTTCTCTATCCCAGCAGTATTTAATGACATATCATCATTGAATGCCCTGCCTCAAGGGGAATTTGAACACAAGACCTCTAGGCCAGCAAGCAATTGTTCTAGCTACTGCACCCAAGGATTCATTTTCTGATCTGTACTGGTCTAGGGTCAATTCAGTCGCATTGGCTAATGTTTAGAATTTTCTTAGATTTAAAACAATGTTTTCCCATAGTGAATTTGAATAACAAAGATACAAACAATAGATTGCATGATTTATTGCCTAGCATATTTCACTGCACCTCATCAGGTACCTACTGCAGAAATCACACAACATAAAATAAAGTAATTAGATAAATTCTTTAAGCTGAAATATACACATATTCGCACAGTAATTTCAATTGTCTACCACAGTAATTTTAAACTATCATGTCTTTCTGTTTGCACAAAACTGGCCTATGCAGATTAATCATGATGGCTTCTACAACCTTTAACAAGCGTTTATTTCTTAGATTTGTCTGGGGAGGAGTTTGAGTTCAGTAATCAGCATCTCTACATTCAGGACATTCCTGTATGTCCTTCGTCCCTTTTTTCAGTAGCCAACAAAGAGTCCCCATGCTGGTGGCACCGGTGCACTTTCCCCTGTATGTTGAAAGTTGGCCAAACCCTCTACCCACTCCCCGCAGAGTCAGTCTCTTCCGGTGTGGATCCTCTTTCATGTTTTGCTGCACTTGCCACTAGGTCCCTGGGGAGAGTCTACACCAAGTCATCATCATCATGTGCCATGCTGATAAGTGTGGGTGGTCATGTTTCGCCATCTTACTTGATCATGAGTCGTGGATCCGCTCTGTGTTCTTGTCTCAACCATGCCATGTGGCCAAGCCATCCAGATATTTACTTATATGCCTTCCCCTTGTTCTTTTCCCCTTAATCTTGCCAGTTGTCACCAGTTTCACTAGTTTATTTTTGTTCTCATAGCGTGCCCAAAATGTGTTGACTGTCTGCATCTAATTTCTCCAATCAGTTTACGGTTTTCATTTGCTTCTTGTAGGACTTGCTCATCAGTTTTTCTGTCTTGCGGATATACCAACCAACTCGGAGTAACACTCAGGGTATCTTCCTCCTCTCTGTGACGCTTCACGGCAAAAGCACCAGGACAAAATAACAAAGAAGAAGACCCTGGGATGTATAGATGACTTCTGATCTTGTTACTTTTTTAAATTTCTCTCTTTGAACTCAAGCATAGTCCACACTGGGCTGATATTTTTCATGTGGGTTAGCTTTCCCTATTACCAGTACCCCCACCATCAGGTCAAATCACTCCGACTTCTAAGGTACTTGTAATTTACGTCCCCAAGACAAGGACAAGAAGTCAACATTTTAGTCCAACTGACCGGTGTAGTGGTTGAATCCGTTACCTCGCCATCAGTGCACTTGAAGTTTAAGAGCGAGCTCTCTTATCCATTTGACCATGATGAACTCCAAACAATAATTAATCCGTGTATCTTCTTTCCCAGGACACAATCCAAGGAAAGACTCCCCTGATGTTTGCCATTCAGTCCAGGGATGTCACTCTTGTGGAGAGAATTCTTCAGCAGGTGGGGGCAGAAAGGGCTCGTGTTCTCGTCAGCGACAGGGCCAAGAAGGAAATGACTTGTCTACATTTTGCTGCTGAGCTCCGGCTGGAGTCAGCCCTGAAGAAAAGACTGCTGCGATGTATTATTGTGGCTGGAGGTACGATTTCTTGGTCTGGGAAATTTTTTTATTTTGTTTTCATTTTGTAACTGTGTTATATTGCATATACATTGCCTCTGCCTTTGTTTTCTAGATTCATTAATTAGTGTCTGCGCTGAATGGTGGGGTTAAATGGTATGACAGAATCACTAATGTAGAGCTTATATAGAGAACTAAATAAATTCCAGTGAATCAAGACGTGAACAAAAGTGAGGAAAAGATGCTGATGCTAGATAGGACATTCATTGAGAAAACCTGAGGATACTAGACAGGACACACACTGAGAAAACCTGAGGACTCTAGATAGGATACTACATAGAACACAAGCTGAGAAAGCATGAGGACGCTAGATAGGACACACACTGAGAAAACCTGAGGATGCTAGATAGGACACATGCTGAAAAAACCTGGGGACATTGGATAGGACATACACTAAGAAAACCTGAGGACGCTAGATAGGACAGATTGAGAAAACCTGAGGACACTAGATAGGACATACACTGAGAAAATCTGAGGATGTTGGATAGGACATACACTGAGAAAATCTGAGGACATTAGATAGGAAATACACTGATAAAACCCGAGGATGCTAGATAGGACTTACACTGAGAATACCTGAGGACATTGGATAGGACATACACTGACTAAACCTAAGGACGCTGGATAGGACATACACTGATAAAATGTTAGGATGCTAGATAAGACACACACTGAGAAAACCTGAGGATGCTTGGTAGGAGATACTGAGAAAACCTGAGGACGCTAGACAGGACACACACTGAGAAAACTTGATAGTGCTGGATAGGGCATACACTGAGGAAACCTGAGGACGCTGGATAGGACACATACTGAGAAAACCTGAGGACCCTGGATAGGACATACACTGAGAAAATCTGAGGATGCTAGATAGGACACACACTGAGTGTACATGTTGTCCTTCCCAAGGTTTTATATGCAGTTATATTGCACTGTTTTATGTGCCAACATCTTTGATAGTATATCTTGTGTTAATAAAGCCTTGTGTGACATTATAGAAAATAGATGCAGCTAATGTCTGTTTTCATTTCTCAGGAGATCCTTCAGCCAAAAATTCGGAAGGAGAAACACCTCGCGACTGGGCCAAAGCAGATGTAAGCAGATGTGAATAGTTTAACTTACACGAATATGAAAATTTAGTTTTAACTTACTTGAATATAAAAACTCTCTCTCTCTCTCTCTCTCTCTCTCTCTCTCTCTCTCTCTCTCTCTCTCTCTCTCTCTCTCTCTCTCTCTCTCTCTCTCTCTCTCTCTCTCTCTCTCTCTCTCTCTCTCTCTCTCTCTCTCTCTCTCTCTCTCTCTCTGTGTCTGTCTGTCTGTATATGTGTGTGTGAGTGAGAGAGATTGCCTTTTTTGATTGATGACATCAAAGACAGTGTACAATCACACGGAATTACACTATCGAGTGCCGCCCATCTGGCACTGGATTTCAAATTATATCTTCCCATGAAGCTTGACGGCAGAAGTGGAAGATGACGATGATGACTATTTGAAGTAGTGTGTGTGGACTATGCTTGAGTTCAAAGCGAGTGAGCGCCAAAAACAAAGGAACAACAAAAAATGCCTCTTTTGACCTTTATCCCATATAGGGACATAGGCCCTTAACCAACTCATGCCTCTCAATCCTATCTTTTGCTATCCCCTGCAGCTCCCTCCGTGTTATCTCCATATTATGAATCTCTCTCTCTTTAATCCTCTTCTCTGCGTTTTCAGGTTTGCCACTATTTCTTTCGCCTTGTGGCTTCCGGGCAAGAGTGACTAGTTATATTATCCTCAGGTTTTCTCAACAAGTGTCCTGTCAAACACTACCATCTTTTTCTCACATCTTGATTCACTGGAATGTGTTTAGATCTCTTTATGATCTGTACACTGGTGACTGTCATACCATTTATTCTTCTTCTTTGTTGTTCATTCAGTATATTTATTTTTGTTTTGTGTCAGAGCTGCGGTATTTGCACCTTTCGGCCAGCACATCTGATTTCTGTGGGCGTTTGTTGACTGGGTTAGCCTTCCCAAGTTTTGTGGGGCTTTTCTCGGTCAGTAAGTGTTAACGTCATCATGGTCCTTCCATCCACCATTGGAACACCACTCACTGGCCTGTTGGGAACAGTCGTATGCAGGACAGTCGGTCCTCTAGGGAAGGCAGGAGCAGACCATGCACATTTCCCCCCATCCAAGAAGGCTTCCATGTGCACAGAGCCGACACATGATGCTCTGATACTGGGCTCACCCAAGAAATCATCACGCCCTGCACATGGCTGCTTAACCTCACTTTGTCATACCATTTTAGACTTACTATTATGCACAGGCACCTGTTATGTTTGTGGTTTATTAGTTATTCCTTTTAAGTTGTTCTCAGTGATTGTGATTGATGTGTAAGCATGTACCTCATTCCAAATATTTAATTATTTTAGTTTGGCTAAACATTACAAACAAGCAACCATGAGTCGTGTTGATTGGTTAAATATGTTTATCTTTAAGCTGTTTAGATTTTATGATGGTAACCAATGTTAAACATTACAAACAGGCAACCATGAGTCGTGTTGATTAGTTTAACATGTCTGTCTTTAAGCTGTTTAAATTTTTTGTTTGCAAGCTAATGATATTATGTTTATTTTCCTATTTAGCATTGGATATCTTTTGATTATTTCAGATAAATGAAGTGTTGCAAAATCTGGCAAGATTATTCAACCCGTGAACTGAGACAGATGCGGTGAATATGACAGAACATAATGGTTTCTCAGATTTTGCTTCATGAAGAGACAATAGATAAGGCTAATATTTTCAGACGAATGTACACCTGTTGGGTGCTGTGGTTTAAATCAAACAGGATGCCTTTAACTTCCCTGAAAATTTTCTGGTGCTGATTTTAATGATGCTCAGATCATTCTGTGAGCCTTGTGTTCTATTAAATAAATATCCCCAACGTGAATAGGTTTAAACCCAGGACAATTGGGCTGGGATATGTTGTTTTCAAACATAAGCCACAAAATACAGGCTGCACAATTTATTGCCTGACATTTTGCTGCATCTTGTCAGGTGGATACTGCAGTTATATATCGTGAAGTGAATAGAAGAACCCCTTTTTGGGCTGAAGTAGTCACAGAGCAACACAAAACGAAACATAAAAAATAACACGATGGCCATACTATGGCGATATATTGTCCTCCTGTCGGATGGGAGGTCAAATTTGGCGATATATTATCGCCATTGGAAAGCGGCCATGTGATTGATAGAGACAGTGCCTTTCGCATGTTGTTTAAGACACAAAATAGTCGCTTGTTAAAATTTGCAGAAGTCATAATGATTAATCTACATAGGCCAGTTTTGTGCAAACAGAAAGACATGTTAGTCAGTTTAAAATTACCATGGTAAACAATTGACATTACTGTGCGAGCATGTGTATATTTCAGCTTGAACGATTTATCTAGTTATTTTACTTTATGTTGTGTGAATTCTGCAGTATATACCTGACGAGATGCAGCGAAATATGCCAGGCAATAAATTGTGCAATCTATTGTTTGTGTCTTCATTATTCAGATATATTATCCTTCAGCACTGAATCAGGTAACCAGTACAGAGCTGGTGCGATCAGTTGATAGACACAGCCGGAGATGTTAATGAGGATATTGGAGCAGCTAGGGACATATCCGGGGTGTGATTAGATGATCCTTACTAATCCTGTTGTTTGTCCACCAAGAATGATGATGACCATTCATTTCATCCAATGGTGTTTGTCCACCAAGAATGATGATGACCATTCATTTCATCCAGTGGGGTAGAAAGTTTGGAGCTGTGAGTTCTAAGATGGCTGATAAGGCCTATTTTGGCTCGAAATGTTCTTTGACAATGTGGACAAAGAAGACTTGACGTTCCAGGAGGAGGATCTCCTGCAGTGGTTTTTCTGTCCAGTCTTTTTTTTAACAGCTCTTGCAGTCCTGTTTGTTTGTGTAATGATGTACGCCACGAATTTCGGTCTTTGGCAGCAGTCTCCCAAGTGTTGCGATGAATTACAAAAGCTTTTAGTGAGATCTTCAGAGTGTCTTTAAAGCGTTTCCTCTGGCCGCCTCAGGAGCGTTTACCACATCACAGCTTGCCGTAAAAAATTCATTTAGGGAGCCAATGATCTGGCATGCGAGTCAAATGACCAGCCCAGTGAATCTGATTCTTCATTTCTCACTAACCAGTAATAGCACTGATAGCCCGTTTAGTAGATGACATGTGGGCATTTGAACTGAAGTGTTATTCACGAGGATTCTTGTTCAGTGAACAGTTGAACCTAACAGTCATTTAGTACGAGTTCAGCATCTAGCACACTTGCCTGGCATACCGTGGAGAGACTTGGGTGCCCAGAAATACTCTGTGTAATGAAGATGGTCATCTTAACATTGACTCCATCACCCATGGCATACCAATTTGTCTATAAGTGGAACTAGCACCATATACCAAGTATGCCTCAAGGTATGGAAAAGGGTCCTTAAGCTTTGACTTGTCATGGGATGCTTGTGCTGGCAAACAACTGAACGTAAGCTTGCCAAGAAATCACAAACAGCCCAAAAATTTGCTGGGGTTGACTGCGGCTTCCTGTAAAGGTTATGCAACTAACAAACTTGTCCTGGTGGCAGGTTTGTAAGACAACACATAAGACACACCAAAAGTTCAGAAAAGTATTTTTAAACTATTTGTTCAAAACTGATTATCTCCCATCATATCTTCTTTTCGTATCCCCTATGACATCACACTATTCTTCTTCTTCTGCTTCATTCCTCCAATATTTTTACTTTTGACGTAATTGCATTGTGTCAGTTTACAGCAGAGCTGCGATACTGACATCTTTCAGCCGACACACCTTACTTCTGTGGGCATTTCTTGACTGGGTTAGCCTTCTCAGTGTCTCACTATTCTAGTTTTGCTGATCCTTTGCTGACCCAGTTTCTGCCTTTTCTTCTCTTGCTCATTTCTTGTATGTAATTATGTGTAGGCCGGTCTCCCTGGCACAGGAGATAACGACTTTCTCCATAATCCCGTATATCCACGTGAGGAACACAACTGTGTGAGATTTGGCAGCGGATCATGTCACATTGGTTACTTATGGGGTATGTGAGCCGGTCGCTCAGAAAGTAGTGGCAAACTACTGAACGTAATCTTGCCAAGAACATCAGCAGCAGCTGAAAAATGCTGATGTTGACTGCAACATCCTGTAAGGGATATGCAACTTTAAAAAAAAAATTAATATGTAGAGTTGATTTCAAGATCTACACCTTTGCTTCATTGACTACACAAAGGCTTTTGATAAAGTGAGACATGTCAACATGATAAGGATGCTTGAAGATCTACAAATTGATGGGAAAGACCTTAGACTTGTAAAAAACATATATTGGAAACAACAAGCTGCCATAAGAGTTGATAATGAAGTAAGCCAATATCAGCCTATTAAGAGAGGTGTGAGACAGGGATGGGTAATGTCTCCAGATCTGTTTTCCCTGTACAGTGAAAATATTTTCAGAAATATTGAAAATATGGAAGGAATCAACATTGGGGGACGATGCATCAATAACATTAGATATGCAGATGATACAGTCTTGATTGCAGACAATGAACAGGACCTGCAAAATTTAGTAGATGCGGTTGTTACACATAGTGAACAACAAGGGTTAGAATTAAATTGTAAAAAGACACAGATTATGGTCGTCACTAAGAAGAACGAAATACCACAGTGTAATATACAAGTAAATGGGAATACTCTTCAACAAGTGAATAGGTACAATTACCTCGGAACAGTAATAACATCTGATGGGAGAGGCCTTGAAGAGATTAGAACAAGAATCGCCATGGCAAAAGTAGCCTTTAGCAAGATGAAAAACATACTGACCAATAAAAAGATGTCAATTGAAACGAGAAAAAGAGTGTTGAGATGCTACATAGAACCTGTACTTTTATATGGATGTGAAGCTTGGACAATGAGCAGCCAGGCTGAAAAATATCTGATGGCTGTAGAAATGTGGTTTCTGAGGAAAATGCAAAGAATACCATGGACAGCCAGAAAGACCAATGAACAAGTCCTTCAAGAAACAAATGAAGATCGTAAACTGATCAGAGACATTAGACGTAGACAGTCACAATTTTTTGGGCATGTTATGAGAAGAAATGATTTGGAGAACTTGGTGACAACTGGTAAGATCGAGGGGAACAGACCAAGGGGAAGACCTAGAAACAAGTATCTGGATGGCTTGGCCTTGTGGCATGGTCGAGACAAAAACACGGAACTGATCCACGACTCTGTTGATCGAGTGAGATGGCAGAACATGACCGCCCACGCTTACCGGCATGGCACATGATGGATGGATGGAGAGTTGATTTCAAACAGTTATATTCCCAATATTCTAGTTTGCCAAGAATCTAAGCTTTTAAATCATCAAAATGCATCTGCTTTCCTACCATGATAAACATGTTATAATGTAGACACAGTAATTTCCTCACTTCTTGTTTAATTTCTTATTTGTTTCAACATGATGTTAATTGCTTTCTCTTAAACTTGCATTATTTTTATTTTTTAAAGTAGATTTCAATTCACTGCCAACTTTATAAATGATAGGAAGACAACATTGTATCTGTTTGTCGAAATCATATTATCGCTGTGGATGACAATCCAGATCAGATTAATAAGAAATGTGGCTGATCCTGTCACAGATTTATTAATCTGATGCTGAGATGGGCCCTAATTATAACTTCTCTATGAGGTTGAATGATGTGAGGGTAATGGAAATATGGAATTGTATATATGATCATTATAATATGTTAATGTATAATATGGCGGTTACTCTGGTAAATCTTATTATGCATGTTTAATATGATTGTTGATGTCAAAAAGGAAGTGTGCTTATAGTTTAGTTTAGTTGACAGATCAACATCACGGCACACGGGTGTAACCCATAAGTGCTCCGCTCTACTCCTAACTCAAGCCTGAGTCCAGAGAATCTTAGCTCAGTGCATGAACTCCGTAGCACCGGCGAGGATCCTGAAATACTTTGGGTAGATTTTTTACTCAAAATTTTGCCCGGGCAGCACCAAGTATGCTTATATACCAATCAATGCGACTGAAACATCCGATTATACCTATGTCTGCAAAACTACAGATTATAAAAAGCATATTCATGCCAACCCTGTGCTATCAGTGTCAAACTTTGACATTATCTAAATCACACTTGCAAAATCAGCATCTGCGAGATGAGTTGCTTGAGGAGAGCTACCAATCTAACTATCCAAGACCAAATTTTAAAACAAATGATGTTATCAGACAGAAAGTGGAATCAGCGCCTTGTGCCACATAGATTGAAATGCAGAAGATGAAATGGTTTGGCCATCTTGTTAAAATGCAACACCATTAACTACCAGCACTGGCGAAGAAGATCTGATACGAGAGCAAGAGGATGCCCAAGAAGAAAATGGATTGACATCATCAAAGACATTGTATAACCACACAGAATGACACTATCCAGTTCCATTCATCAGGCGCTGGAACATCAACTTTCGCTTGACAGTAAAAGTGGAAGACGATGAAGGGCAGAATGAAGATGGTCTTGTGTGACCAATTCTGAACACTTTTAAAATAAGGTTTGGTTAATTCATTTTGTTAATTCGTTCATTCTTCTTCCACCACACCTCACCTCACTACACTTCAGCCCACCCCACCACACCTCACCTCACTCCACTTCATCCCACCTCACCACACCTCACTTCAGCCCACCCCACTCCACTTGACCTGACCCCACCTCACTCCACCTCACTTAACTCCACCTCACCTCACTCCACGTCACCTCACTCCACCTTACCTCACTCCACCACACTTAACTCTACTTCACCTCACTCCACCACACTTCAATCCACCACACCACACCACACCTCACTCCACCCCTCACCACACCTTGTTGGTTGGTATCTTGTTTCACCTCCACCACCTTGAGAATTGTGTGTATGAAGTATGTATATACCTCTAAAGTCGGAGTGGGTTTGCCTGATGGTGAGGGACACTGTTACTAACCCACACGCACAATTCAGTCCATCACTACTATAAAAACAGTATTATGGACTACGCTTGAGTTCAAAAGCAAGCGAGCGCCCAAAAAAAAAATTATATATGAAGCTCTAGAAGCAAAATCTCTGCTTCTGTTTGTTTGCCTTCTGTGTGTGTTAATCAGTGCCTATAGTTGCATAAATCTTAAAACTTAGCACACTACTGTAATGTCTGTGATACGATTATTATTATTTGTTGTTGTTATTGTTCATGTGTACAATATATATATATATAATACTTTAAGCAGACAATGGAAGAATTTGTTCTGTTATTATTTTATGTGATGTGTTGAGACGAATGTTGCAAATTCCTTGTACTGCCAGAGTAACTAACTACGATTGCCTAAAAGATGCTAAGGAAATTAGAACACTATATACAACTAGAACTCTATATACAACAGTGGTTCTCAACCTTATTTGGCCCATGCACCCCTTCACCTTTTGTTCAGAATGTCATTCTCTCCCCCCCCCCCCCTCTTTCATATTTCCTCCCTATAAATTACCCCCTCCCCTACACAGTATATGTAAAAATGGAGCTAAATTTAATAACGCATACTAGAACAAGTCTAGATATCTACATAAAATATGATTTACGGGCCTACTTACGTTATGAAATGAATTTAAGAATAGCGAGAAGTAAGAACTGTAAAATATGGAGGGAAAAACATCAATTAATCGGTTCTTGTATTAACGCAATCTTGCAGTAATCTTAATTTCCCCGCTGGGGGGAATTCCCCACCGGTTGTGGTTAATAGCTTTCTTTGGTCGAGTGATGAGAAGAGAGGCTTTGGAGAACATCGTGACGACTGGAAAGATTGAGGAGAAGAGAGGCAGAGGCCGAACCAAGAGAAATAATGCTGGATGATTTGAGACGGTGGCATGGAGAAATATCAGCACCAAAGTTGATCTACAACACCAAAGACCGAGATCTGTGAAGAGACATGAATGCCTACGCTAGCTGGCAATGCACTTAATGATGATGATTGATGGGAATGGAGTTGTAGTGTCTTGCATGCTTGTCTGTCAGCCCTGTGGTCATGTGTTTAAATCTCATTTAAGGCGGACATTTTATTTAATTGATCTGGACTTTCCTGTCAACCCAGACATAAAAATGGTGCACCAAGAACTTTTATGAGAAGTAAAGGCAATAAATACTATATTGAGCACATCACCCATTGAATGCTGAATGACGTACAAATATGGAGCTAACATCACATACTCAACGCGTCTGTTCGTTTGAAAAGGGGTCCTTGACTTTTTTTTTTTATTGATGGGAAAGCTGCTGGTGAAAATGGTATCCAAACAGAAGCTGTTAAACACTACACCTAAATTACTGCTTAAATTATTTAGCATGCTCTGGGAGACTGAAGAAATACCAGCAACTTTGGAGAAGAATATTTGGCGAGGCTGCCAAAGAAAGAAGACATAAAAGAGTGAAAATAACAGAGGAATAATACTATTGTCAGTTTCTGGGAAAATGTTAAGCAGCATTCTAGAGAGACCACAATGTAATTGTCAGAGTCTTAAACTTGGCTCGCTTTCCTAACAAGTGTGAGACAGTACAAATACAACGTGATTTGAGGTAAGACTCAACGATACACCATTCAATGGATTTATTAACATATCAAATACAGAATGATGATCACAACAATATATAATGGATACTTTACAACTTACATCCACAATACAGTTCACAAGTCTGACTCGCAAGATGTCCAGACACTCGCCTTTCAATACAGAAACCATACAACGCCTTTCTCTCAATCACACGTCCGTCCTGTACCGTGTCCCCAGAGCTGTCTGGACCTGGTTCGCAACTTGCCTCCTGCCTGACGTGGCGTCACGCGGCAGGCGTGCGTCTTGCGTTGGCGGCCTGACCGCTGGTCATCCAGCGATCTCGCAGGCCGGTAACTCCTATTCGCCTGGCGGCGCAACGAAGTTGTTGCATCCCTTACTGGGAGCTAAGTCGCCTGGCGGTCGTAACGATGTCCCTGCATCGCTGTCCCCTGTTAGACTCTGACACGCTCCCCCGGTAAAATCCATGAAAGATGTCGTCTTTCATGTATAATGTCTGTACCTGTTGGGTTAATAGTATACCCTTGTCAGAGTCTACCTTTCTATTGTTATACACAACGTTATCAAAATACACACATGGCATAGAAATATATAAGCACTGGGAGTTGGGTACAAAGACATGTGGTGCTTCATGTTTAACACATATCAGGCTTCACCCTCTTGATGGCTGGTTACCTCAATTGTATTATCACCCAGTCAGATCAGTAGTACCAGCTTCACGCATCTACCTCGCAGCAATTTGAAAAAAAAGAATAATATGGTTTTTGGAACAAAAACCATCTAGCCAGACTGAAATACGGCTTTATATAAGTCGTATAAAACACTCCAACCCTGTCCCTACTTGGCCAGGAGTTCTTGTGTTGGCATACAATGTTTGCAACACTCTGCCATGCCCAGTAGATGCCTGCCTGTGGTGTCAACACTTTAACAACAACATGTTATATTACACACAACACATTAGCATATACATTTCAAATTATGGCCCTTTGTGTGAAAATGTAATAACAATAAATGAAAGGGAAGTAATTTTAACATTAGTGACACACAATAATTTACAATAACTATTTAATTTCTTAGTGTCATTGCTTGACGTTTCTTCATATTAACGAGAAAAAGGTAGGTAATATGAATACGTTAATCAAGATATGATTCTAAGATTACATTAGAGAAATAAATAAACACACAATTCGTGTATTCCATTTTATAGAATCCTAAACATTTTAGAATCGTCAAAACTTTTTATTCTTTTATATGTTGTCTGCTATTTTTGTTCTAAATTTCTAATTAATCCGGAAGTACACACGAACACTAAAATCAGCTGATGGTAAAGCTTGTAGAACACACCTGTTCCGGTTTGATGTAGTTTAAGGAAGGTACAATGTTCTCAAAGTTCGTGTTAGATGTTGCTACACAATCTTCTGGATTAGGATCGAATGTTCATGTGTTAGATGTTTCAGTCGAACATTAAAGATTTCGGTTCACTGCAGAGGTGTAGAAAAGTCGTCACTGTTCAGTTTTTACTTTCACACTCGTAATTAAAATGTTCCTGGAAGATTCCACACGAAGTTGTCACTGTGAAGTTGGATAATTCGCTTCAGGTAAGTGCGAATGTGACACTGTTCTTGTACGTATTATCTACAATTAATATAGTTCGCTTTCTACCACATACTGCACATTTATACACGACAATCATTACATGAACTAGTAAAATAAGAACACTATATATAATGGGAGTAATCCCTATCACAATATTGTAGACATTACACAGCTTTTTGTGAATGAAAAACCACTATTCACTGCTAAATGGCTGTGTCGGTCTGAGTGTATTTCTACATACTGCACTCAGACATTGGTGCTCACTGGGTCGGTCGGGCAACGTGACAAAAGATCGGCAATTGAATTGGTTTTGCCTGGGATGTGTCGAACCTCAAAGCTATAATCTTGGAGTTTCAAAGACCAACGCGCTACCATATGGTTCGAAGGCACTCCTAAATTCATCCATCGTAAAGGGCTGCTGTCCGATTCTACGATGAAATGGCGTCCTAGAAGAAATCTAGACAATTTTGTAATACCTACTACTAAAGCTAGGGCTTCCAATTGAGGAATGGACCATGCCCGCTCTCGGGCCTTCAGCTTCCTGGATATAAAATAAACGGGGTGGAGAATGTTGTTATACTCCTGCAACAGGACTGCTCCAATCGCCACGGAGCTAGCATCTGTGCGTAATCTGAAAGGTAAACGGATATCGGGCAATTTAAGGATAAGATTGCGTTCATTCTTATCAGAAAAACATGATAGAACTTTATGAAATGCAATTTTTAGGCATTGATCGTGTACAATTTTCTCTGGTTTATCTTTTGTTAGTAGATTAGTAAATACCTCGGTCAGTTCAGAAAAATCAGGAATAAACTGCCGGTAGTAATTTATTAAGCCCAACAAACTTCTGACTTGTTTTTTAGTAGTCGGAAGTGAGAGTTTTAGTATCTTGGACACAATTTTATCGTCTGTCGTGACAAAGCCATTGGATATTTTGTAACCCAAGAATGTTATTTCCTGGTAGGCTATGTCTACTTTTGCAGGCTTCACTGTCAGTCCGTGCTGTCTGATCCGTTCAAATGTCTGGTCTAAAGTATTAATGTGCTCAGTCATTGTCTCTGTGTGAATACATATGTCGTCGATATAGCAGATTATGTTAGGAATGTCTACTAGAAGTAGTCGTGTCATCCGTACAAATGTGGCTGGGGCGTTAACAAGCCCAAATGGAAGTTTGCACCATTCGTACAGTCCCCAAGGTGTGGCAAATGCTGTCAGATGTCTGCTCTGTTCGTCTACAGCAATCTGCCAATAACCTTTCGTCATGTCTACCGTTGTAAAGAACCTAGCGTCTGTCAGTTCTGTCAAAAGATCGTCAGTGTTTGCCATTGGCTCAAGATCTAGAACAGTTATTTTATTCAGTTTTCGGTAGTCGATGCAAAGTCTTATTGTATTGTCCTTTTTGCGTACTATGACCATGGAAGATGAGTAGTCTGATTGGGATCGTCTTATGATGTTATTTTTCTCTAAGTTGATGATTTCTAGATGTAAATGCTCTTTGTAATGTAATGGGATGGTGTATGGTCTGCATCTAATGGGTGTGTTTGATGTGAGTGTGATGTGATGCTGTACTAATTCTGTTTGTCCTGGGTTGTTGGAAAAGATGGTGTTGTACTGTTGTATAAGTTGTTTGCACCTGTCTGTCTCTGCTTGAGTTAACTTTGGGTTGATTTTGATCTCCTTCAAGCAGTCTGTCGTGTCTAATGCAGGTGTTGGAATTTCGTCACTAGCATCGTCGTCTTCGTGATCTATTATCACTGTACAAGCTGTCGTATCGTCCTGTTCGTTGTCTCTGTTGTGGTATGGTCTTAGCATATTTATGTGAAATATTTTGTGTTTGTCTTTTATAAGGATTTCGTAGTCTACAGGTGAAATCTGTCTCGTCACTTTAAAAGGTCCCTGCCAAGAATCAGTCAGTAGGTGTCTGTCACTAGGTAGTAGCAGAAGAATGTCCTGTCCAGGTGTCAATGTTATTGTCCGGTTACCTTTGTCAGCATACTGTCTATAAGTAGCACCAGATAGTTTTAGTGCATTCTTTGCAATAACACAAGATTTGATGATTCTTTCACGCAATGATGTGACATATAAGTATGATGATATGGGTTTAAGTACTGGTGTAGAGTCAGTTAACATTTGGTGGTAAATGGTCAATGGGCCACGTGGTTTGGCACCATAGATGAGTTCAAAAGGAGCGAAACCGGTGCTAGCATGTGGTACCTCGCGATAAGCGAAAAGAATAGCTGGTAGATATACATCCCAGTTGTTGGGGTGTTCTTGCGTTACTTTTGCAAGCATGTGCTTGAGATCCCCGTTAAACTTCTCTATTACTCCGCTACTGTGAGGATGGTAGGGTGAATTGAAACACTGCTTCACTCCCAACATTTTGGTGAAAGTTTGGGTGGATGCGGCAATAAACTGAGTGCCCCTATCAGATTGGATAGTATCTGGAAAACCTATCCTAGAAAAAATATGGAAGAACACTTCCATTATGTCATTGGCAGTTATGTTCTTTAACGGAATAGCTTCTGGCCAGCGACTACATGTATCAATAACAGTTAGAATAAATTTATTCCCTCTAGTTGTTGTATGACTAAGAGGGCCCACTATGTCAACCGATAACTTTTTAAAAGGTCGACTGGCTAAGTCGGTAACTTGTAACTTTGCCTGTGGGTGTTTACCTTTTTTAACCAGTTTCTGGCAGGTGTCACAACTTCTGCAATATTCTTTAATGTCATTGCAAAATTTTGGCCAGTGAAATTGTGTCAATAACCTTGATCTGGTCTTAACGTATGCCATATGTCCTGCAAGAGGTATATCGTGTGCAAGATGTAAGGCTTGCTTGCGATAACTAGTTGGCAAAACAGTTTGCTCTGTGGTATTGTCACCTCTGGTGTAATACCTGGTGAGTATATCATTTTTCATAGCAAAATGCCATTTTGCATTCTTGGTTACTTTTGGCTTTCGGCCGATCAGGTCAAAGTACTTTGACAATGAAGGATCAGCTTTTTGGGCTGTTACAAATGCTTCCTTCATGGTGTTAGTAGGTAGTGAAACTGGGCTGAGCAATTGTATCGCCTCAGTTTGATTTATTTCATCTTGCACTCTAGCAGTAGCTCTCGTTACTGCGTTCACACACTCAATGATGTCAGATGATGATGGAACAACAGTTTCAATGATGTCATGAGAACTTAGTGCTACATTAGCTACTTTACAATCAATAGGTGGTGTGACATTTTCAATGATGACATTTGATGGTGATGTTATGGTATCATCAATACATACAGATGTTATGTCATGAGGTTTATCATTTACCTCAGGTAAATTACCAATAATTATATCACAAACTGGACTGGTTAGTGCAGCGCACTTTACTTTCCCAGTGAGGAAAGGTGTTTCAATATATGCCCATGCTAATGGGTATTTCTCAATATTGCCTGAGAATGTTCTACATGTTACGTGTCTGCCTGTATAGTCTGTAGGCATTATGAACGTTCTCTTCAGGCCAATGAGTGAACTCCCCGTGTCGCGAAGGACTGTAGCAGATTTGCCATTTACATATCCGTGATGGATGTTTATTCTGCCTTTTGAGTCTACTACCAAATTAGCTTCTTCATTGGCAATAGGGATGGCATGACCGCATGTTAAAATACCATCTTCATAGAAGGTGTTAAAAACAGAGCAATGGTTTGCGTTGAATATGTCAAACGCCTGTGCTGAGTTCACAGGATGTTTCTCTGGCTCTTCTTCATCAGAAGACGAACTATCAAACAAGGCGGCATTTGCTTTGTTGGTCATATGCCTGCCCTTACAATCTTTCCGATGGTGTCCCCATGCCTTGCAGAGGAAACATTTTCGTGAGTTTTTAAAGGATTTACGTTCCTTGTCTTGTCTGTTTACCATGTTTAATAAGTAAGTATGGTACCCTGGGTTCTGATCGCACATTTCACCCTGATGATGTGAATATTTACAATAAATGCAATGATTAAATTTCTCAGAGGTAGGCCTATAAGGTTTCTGCCTACTATAGGGTTGTTTGTCATAATTAGCCGCTGCTACAAAGTTAATGTTAGTATCTTCAGTAGCAAAGCAATGTTTGTTGGCTGTGTAGTAAGCCGACCCACGTCTTTCAATCTCATCCACACTAGAGCATTCATTCTCTAACAAAAATTTAGCAAAGGCTGAAGGAATAGATGATACAATTTTGTCTCTAATGATTAGATCTTCCAATCTCTGATAACTTTTTTCAATTTTGGCTGCTGACGTCCATTTGGTGAAAATATCTCGGACTAAGCAGAGGTAGTCAGAGAACGTTTGAGTCGGTTTTGGGCTCAATTTACTGAATTGTTCTCTGTAACCTGCCTCATGTAACATAAAATGTGCCATAATCTTGGATTTCAGATAATGGTAATCTTTTCTGAGGTCTTTGGGGATGGTTTCAATAACTTTAAGAGGTTCCCCTGACAAACTCCTCATGTACACAATATTCCATTTAGACAGTGGAACTTGATAATGTTCCATTAAAGTTTCAAAATTTTGGGTAAAGGCTGCGATGCAGTCACCCGAGGTATAATTACGTACAATACCTTGATATTTCTTATACTGGTTTTCTTTCTCCAGTCTTTCAGATTTCTTAGACTCCTTGTTAATGGCAGTCTCAGTGTCAAGTTGTTTTATCTTCAACTGTAACTCCAGTTCTTCTCTCTTACTCTGAGCTGCTATTTCTGCCTTCTTCAGCTCTGTTTCCATTTCAGCTTGCTTTAAGGCTGTTTCTGCCTTCTTTTGTTCGCTATCCATCTCAGCTTGCTTGGCAGCCCTTTCTGCTGCTCTTTCTTCGCGTTCTGCTGCCCTGTCATCGCGTTCGGTAGCTTTCTCCTGTACTAGTAGATATTCAGCGTACTTCTGCTCACTCCAACGTGTTAGTTCATCACCATGTAACTGTAACTTTATGCCCATATCAATGAAATCAAATAATGAAGACATGATGGAAAAATGTCAATGAAATACCAGCCACACACAATATGTAATAAGTGGTTAGTAATCAACAATTTACAATTTGTTTATATGGACGATATGTGCCTAAAAATGCATTTTTAAAGTATACGAAAAGAAAAAAATTATACTCAAGTGCCCTGGATGCGGTGAAGAACGGTTGGAAAATCGGGCTAGGAAATGTAGGGTCGCTACTTCAGACTACAACTGACCTCTACGGCAAGGTTTCGGATGGTACGGAAAAACCTGCTTTTATTTTGGAAGAAGATAAATTAGCGTCTATTTGTTGGTGTGTGCCTGCTTGTCACTAAGTGTTGATTAGGTTTGTATGGCGTTGAGTGTAATTGTATGTCGTAAGTTTGTCCGTCAACAGTTTTTTTACAATACACGTTACTTTCTTTCCAAACACTTTTCGCGTTCCACAAACTCAATGCACAAAGACAATCTACAAGTATCTTCACACTCTACAACATTGATGACACATCACTTACATCAAGATGACATTCAGTAAGGACATAGACATCAAGTTTACAAGATGGCGACAAGGTCAAAATGGCGAAAGATCACAATGTCGACAAGGTCAAAACAGTGACAAGTTTCACAAATCACAAATGTTTTACACGCTTACAGGATCAAACAAAATGTATGCATTGTACGTTTACAAATGGTCTTACACATGTTTAAATAATGTAGTAACAATCAAAATGAGCCTTCCATGATCACATTTAGGTTTAAATCTAACTAAATTAAAGCTGGACGAGACCTTCACGTTCAAAAAGGACGAGCTACGTTCAACAAGGACGAGCTACCCACGTTCAACAAGGACGAGCTACCCACGTTCACACATGTCAGAGTCTTAAACTTGGCTCGCTTTCCTAACAAGTGTGAGACAGTACAAATACAACGTGATTTGAGGTAAGACTCAACGATACACCATTCAATGGATTTATTAACATATCAAATACAGAATGATGATCACAACAATATATAATGGATACTTTACAACTTACATCCACAATACAGTTCACAAGTCTGACTCGCAAGATGTCCAGACACTCGCCTTTCAATACAGAAACCATACAACGCCTTTCTCTCAATCACACGTCCGTCCTGTACCGTGTCCCCAGAGCTGTCTGGACCTGGTTCGCAACTTGCCTCCTGCCTGACGTGGCGTCACGCGGCAGGCGTGCGTCTTGCGTTGGCGGCCTGACCGCTGGTCAGCCAGCGATCTCGCAGGCCGGTAACTCCTATTCGCCTGGCGGCGCAACGAAGTTGTTGCATCCCTTACTGGGAGCTAAGTCGCCTGGCGGTCGTAACGATGTCCCTGCATCGCTGTCCCCTGTTAGACTCTGACAGTAATATATGGGAATATTCTTAAATAAGTGAATTGGTACAACTATCTAGCAACACTCATAACATCTGAAGAGATTACAACAAGAAGCACTATGGCAAAGGTAGCTTTTTGCAAGATGGAAAACATACTGATCAATAAAAAGATGTCATCTGCAAAGGGACAATGAGTGCCTAAGTGCTAGAACCTGTACTTTTTGTATGGATGGTGGACAGTGAATAGACAAGCTGAAAAACATTTAATGGCAGTGGAAATGTGGTTTCTGGGGGGGGGGGGGGGGGGAGAGAATGTAAAGGGTACTATAGAAAAGATAGAGGAACCATTCCACAAAAGAAACACATTAAAACTAAACTGATTAGAGAAATTAGACGTAGACAGTCAAGATTTTTTGGGCTCGTTATGAGAATAAATAAATTGGAGAACTTGGTGACAACTGGCAAGATTGAGGGGAAGAAAAGGGGGAAGGGACAGAGAGGTAAATGTCAAGATGGCTTTGGCACACGGCATGGTCGAGACAAAAACACAGAACTGATCTATGACTCTGATGATCGTGTGAGATGGCGAAACATGACCGCCCACACTTGTCGGCATGGTACACAATGATGATGATGATGAATATTCTAGACAAACTAAGAGATGCCACTGACAAACAATTAAGGGGAACGAACGAACGGACTTTATTTTCAAAGGGTAACAAATTGGGCACGCAGGCCCATCTTACATTCGGCCCTTCTAATCACTCATCATTCGTTCAACATGAAAAGGCAGGCTTCCTACCAAATAAATCCTAAACCGACAATACAGCCACATTATGTATAATATTACAACAAAGGATCTCATCTCATCTCATCATGTTCCTCTTGTACCTTGTGGTGTCGAGGTGAAGTATAAACAGTGGGAGAGTGCCCGCCTATGGGCTTCATGTATTCGATATTCCCATGGACTCTGTTATTCCCTGCATCTATCGTTTACGTGGTCGGCTTCTTCCTCTATTTCCCTCTGGTCTGTACATCATTGTTTGTTGTGGTATACTGTTAGTTGGTAACCTACTTGCGTGGCAAAACATTTGACTTGCTGCGTTCTAATAAAATCTAGCGCAGCTGTAACCCCCATTTTAGTGCTGATTTCTTCATTTCTGATCTTATCTCTTCTTGATACATTGAGTATTCTTCTCAGGAATCTCATTTCTGTTGTTGTGATTTTTCTTTTCTCTTTTTCTGTCAATGTCCAGGTTTGGCATTGGTAACATAGAGTTGGTAGGAAGATTGTGTTGTAAAGTGCTTTCTTAGTAGTTATTGATACATGTTTGTTCTTTAGTATTGGTGCCATTTGTCCAATGAGTTGGTTTGCCTTATTGCATCTATTATCGATCTCGTCTTTTGATTTGTCATCTGATGATATTATACTTCCCAGGTACTTTAAAACTCTTTACTTGTTTCAAGGGATGTTCATTTAGGTGAATTGTTGTTGTTGTTTCTTCTTTAGTTATAGTCATTACCTCTGTTTTACTTGTAATAAATGAATAAGAGTTGAGTTGTTGAGTTGAGCTACGAACTGGCATTGTGTCTATGAAGCAGTTTTTGACAGCATTTTTAGGGAATCGCTTTTGAAACTGACATATGGGACCAGGTGGAGAAGGTCGGGGTACAGATTGAAAACCCGTATGTGGAAATGATGAGATTGCGGGGGGATTGGCAGGGGTGATCTGGAAGAATCTCAAAACTTGGAGGGAAGACCAGGAGAAATTTCAATCAGATAGCGGTGGTAACGATTAGTAGTGTGACTCTTCGCTGGCTGTTGAACGAGGGGACGGATCACGTATGGGACTGTTCTGGATGCAGTGATGTCGGTTCTTAACCCAACTCTTAACTGTCAAGGCATACCGTGAAAAACAAATATAATGCCCACGGTCAAAATATATGCCAAGCAAAAATCACAACCAGCAATGAGGAAATTGAAATTTTAGCACACTTTGATTGTCGTGTTTGGGTCGAACAGCACAGAGATGGACATCGGAGACTGCAGATACCTTGAACTTGTGGCTGCAAAAGCCGGAGAGATGGACATCGGAGACTGCAGATACCTTGAACTTGTGGCTGCAGAAGCCGGAGAGATGGACATCGGAGACTGCAGATACCTTGAACTTGTGGCTGCAGAAGCCGGAGAGATGGTCAGAGATCGAAACACTTTTCGGCTGGCCGTGATGAGAGCGAGTCTCTGCAAAGGACCTGGTTTTAAAAAGTTTGTTGCATATCTTTTGCAGTCAACCCCAACATTTTGTGACTGTTTATGATCTCTTGGCAAGTTTACGTTCAGTGGTTTACCATTGCGTTCTGAACGAGCGGCACCCATATCATTTTATAAAAAGTGCAATGCAAGGCGGTCTGCTGCCAAATTGCCCGCAGCTGTAAAGGACCCGGTAATTATAATATGAACAAATGGGACGCAGAAGTGTTTCCAAGACACCAGGGCCAGGTTCTATACTGGCCAAGACCTACTGATACGTTCTTGTCGTGCATCCTGGGCAACAGGTCCCTTCGGGGTCCTGGCTAACGTCAGTAGGATCGCTGAGTGCCGATTCTTCCGTAGTCGGAGAGTATCTGCCTGCACGGCGAGGAATCACCAGTCTGCACACTAATAATCCAGACATGGGACAACGGATACTCACGCAAACCTCAGTCCGGAATGACATCACACTGATGTTAGACAACAGGATGTCTTCATCTGACATACAGGAGGACTTCTCGCTGGAGTTCACAGCCAGCGAACGCAAGCATATGAACAAATACTGTCTATTTACTTTTACAATGGTAGTTTGTTTGTGAATCATGTTTTAGATTGTGAAGTCCGACTTTGGCTTTGAGATCGTCGTCGTCATCTATAATCATCATCTTCCGTTTTTACCGCAGGGAGGAATATTTGATTTCCAGCGCCGCATGGGTGGCACTGGGTGGTGTCGTTTCCTGTGATTGTACAATGTCTTTGATGTAGTAACTTCATGTTATTTTCGGATTTCCTCTTGCTCTCGTATCTGATTTTCTTTAATGTATTTAAATTCTTTAACTTGTTTCAGATGTGTACTACGAGGGTAGGCCAGGAAGTTGTGCACACAATTATTATCTCTTTAACCGTTAATAACATACAAATGAAATTTAGTCAAAATCTGTATGCATATGAACAACAATCATTTCTACTTCTCAACATAATCCCCATCAACTTTAACGGCTTTACGCCATCTTGAAACTAGAGCATGTATCCCAGATCTGTGCCACATTTTGTCCTGTTCTCGTAGCCATTTCTTCACTGCATTAATCACTCCTTCGTTGTCTTTAAACTTTGTCCCACGGATGGCATTCTTAAGGGGACCGAAAAGATGGATGTTAGTTAGTCGACAGATCATCCTCATTGCACATCGAACCATTCAGTCCATAAGTGCTCGGATCCCCTCCTCAGCAAATCCCGCAGCGTGTAGCGGCCAACAACACCAGTTCTGTGTTGGTTTATCAATCTTCTTTGGCTTCCTGCATAGACTATAGTATTCTTGTTTGGCCACATCCCTTTTTACTTGCTGTTCTCGCAGTCTGACCATGGTTGTAGATTCACAGTCATCATTTGTTCTCGCAAAAGTCTTACTTCTCGTAGAGCATTCAGAATGTCAGCCTGGTCCATGGCGCGTCCGAAAAGATGGAAATCAGATGATGAGAGGTCTGGACTGTAAGGTGTATGGGTGTATGGATACATTCCACCACAATTTGTCAATTGCCTCTCTTGTTTGCAAATTTATGTGAGGACGAGCGTTGTCGTGAAGGAGAAACATTTGCTCTTGATTCTTGTGAGGCCTAGCCCTGCAGTAACAATGATTGAGCTTTGTGAGTGTTTGGTATAAATTGATAAATTGATGGTTCCACATTTTGTCAGCACATCCGCGAGAATAACTCCATCAATGTCCCAAACAAAAACCAAAATAAATAAATAAATAAATAAAAAGGGATAATGACTTACTAGCTGATGGAGTTATTTTGAATTTTACCTCAATAGTGTTTGAGGATGGTGCCACTCCATTGACTGTCTTTTTGTCTCCGGCTCAAAATGATGAACTCAAGTTTCGTCTCCTGTCACAATGTTTGACCCCCCCCCCCCCCCCCCCAAAAAAAAAAAAATGTGTTTCATCTGTCTCAAACCGCCGCAATAATTCAGAACAAATCGTTTTCCTTTGAGCCTTATGGTGAGAGCTCTAGGAACCCATCTTGCACAAACCTTTGAATATCCCAGGTTTTTGAAAATTCCAATCGCACTACATTTGCTTATTAAAAGCTGCATGGATAATTCCTGACTTGTGATTCGCCTAGTTCTTCGAATCATGACGTCAGCACGTTCCAACATGCTCTGGCTGGTGGCTGTGGCAGGACGTCCAGTGCGCGGCTTATCAGCCAGCTCAACGTCTCCACTTGCAGAAACCAGAACTCTCTGCGCCCAGCGACTAACCGTGCTTCTATCGATTGCAAAAGTGCCATAAACAGCACACAAATGTTTGTGAATGTTAACACCAGTTTCTTTTTATGCGATAACAAATTCTATAACAACCCTCTGATTGTAATGTCCGTCATTAATATCTGCCTGAACTAATAATATCTGCTTGAACTAATAATATCTGCCTGAACTAATAATATCTGTTTGAACGGTTTTGTGTCGCGGTTAGAATTTTTTTCTTTTTGCATATCCTTTACGGGGCATTCCAGTCAACACCAGCATTTTTCAGCTGCTTTTGATGTCTTGGCAATTTTTACGTTCCGTAGTTTGCCATTGCTTTCTGAACGACCTGCTCACATACCTCCGTAAGTAATCAACGCGACGCGATCCGCTGCCGAATCTCGCGCAACTGTGTTTTGTACGAGAGTATACGGTATTACGAACAACGTCCTTAATCCCTTCGCCAGGGTGGCGGCAGAATTGGTTTTCAAAGGTGCAATTTAGTATACACCTTCAATAGATTATAATCTTAAACTTGTGCAAATTTAATGATTCTATCTTAATTATTAATATTAGCTGTGATAATAATTATTGTTCATAATTAGTGGGCCAGGAGATCTGCTAACTTGCATTACTTCAGTTTTTAATGTATTTATCTTCATATTGCATCTACTGCATGATAAACTCCGCTTAGTAAGATGATTTTGCAGTCTGCCCTCGTCGTTGTAAAACAGGTCAACCTAGCTCCGAAAAAGAGTGCATCTATCATGGTTGGAGATTTTATCGACATTTTTCTCCTGATCCGGTACAGAAATAGCCTACCAGCCCCCCGATTACTGTGTTGTACAAGGTGTATTTTTTAATGACTGTGCAGTGTTTGAAAATATTGTAGGTCCAAGTTTTGTTATTTACCAATAATGTTGCATGAACTGTACAGAAGGTGAATACAAAACTTGGACCAGCAATATGTTCAGACACTGCACAGGACAGGACATCGCTGTCAACATCAGCATCATTCAGCTGATTGTTGATTTCTTGGCAAGATTGCGCTCAGTAGTTTGCCATTGCTTTCTGAGCGACCGGCTCCATACTCTCATAAGTCACTGGCGCAACTCGAAAAACTTCAAATTCTCGTGCGCTCACGTCAACCACGAGAGTATTCGGGGTTACGGAGAAATTTAAATATTGAGCACAACCCACTACTGGCAACACCGATCGCATTCTGGTATGAACCTAAGGCCTATCCACGTCAATATAGAAGCACTATACTCGAGTTTCGCCCTCGTTTGAGCTCGACAGTAGTGCATATCCCTGACCGGATCCGGAAACAAGCCCCGGATTACTGGCGTGTGAAGCGGGTGTGTAACCACGCGGCACACACTGGACACACCAAATTGTCACAACAGAACATCACAACGCTACCCATCGTAGGCTATGCTCAAGATTGCCCAATCGCCGCGACCGACGTCCGTCAATCGATGGGACCCGAACGATCAGGACTTCTCACTGGCAAGGAACACCAGGCCTCCTAAATCCAGTGAGCAATAATCAATTGATTATGTGGTTGTTTCGGGATTTGAAATTTAAATATTGAGCACAACCCACTACTGGCAACGCCGATCGCATTCTGATATGAACCTAAGGCCTATCCACGTCAATATAGAAGCACTATACTCGAGTTTCGCCCTCGTTTGAGCTCGTCAGTAGTGCATAGTGCAGTAGTGAGAGAAAATGCAACCTGAGGCTAAATGTCATGGCAGACCAGGCGCTAAGGCTAAGCCTTGATCGGCAACTGGTCTAGAATCGAAGCTCCGACAGACGGATAGCTTGAGTATTGGTTTGCTGATCCGGCAACTTGGTCAGCTTGTCTTGTTCCAGATTTATTGATGTTACCTTTCCTCTGGAGTAAACTATGCAGGCCGAGAGAGAGAGAGAGAGAGAGAGAGAGAGAGAGAGAGAGAGAGACAGAGACAGAGAGACAGACAGAGAGAGGGAGATCATGCTGCATGGGCAACACACTACAATTCAGCCCAGTTATATTCCATGGAGAGGTATAACTCCACCCCATGGTCTGGTTGTTAATTATTGTGACATTTTTGAAGCACAGTGTAACAAACTATCGTCTGTGAACACTGAAGACGACATGGTGCCAGTGATTGAGATTATGATTGAATTCATCTCAGCATCTGGGTTCCAAATGTTGCTGTTTGTTATGTAGCCGGGGGTGCAGAGTTTGAGTGAGCGTTCAATCTTGCATAAATACTCCATGGCTCGTGCATTCATCACCTCTACAGCAAAAGTCAAACTCCTGGCCTTCACGCGGGGGACATGTCACAGGAGAAGGGGCGGCGGCTAGTCTCTGGCGCCGAAAAATAACCAGAACGCTCTAGATGTGTATGCTAGTACATACATGCTCAGACACGTGTGTGCGTGCCTACACATCTAAACTTGAGTAAGACACATGTAAGACCACAGTCTGCTCTAGCAAAGGAAAGGTGTTGAAGACGGAGGCAACCAACCAAGAGGCGCATTACAGAAATCAGGATGCCACGCAATTACGCCATGAAATATGTCGACTACTGCAAAATGTGATGGTGCTCGCCCTGATTTGGACCCCCAGGCAGGTGCAGTGCCGGGCCCTATGTCTCAGAATCCCCCCCCCCCCCCCCCCCCAAAAAAAAAAAAAAAACCCAGTTAAATTCATACAAGAGACAACATTGCAGTTATAGACATATTTCAAGCGAAAGAAAGAGAAGAAGAAGAAGCACAGCATCTACGGACTAGCTGGTATTATACATAGGTTGGTAAATGATTCCTAAATGCGTTTGATGTATTCCGTTCCTTCCCAACCCCAAGCCCTGTAGAAAACCTAAGAGTTAACTTCGCATCCTGACACGCTTAGCTGCTCTTGGCAAGAAACCTGCCATGTTTGAGTTGTCCTTTACCCGACAACATGGCCGCCTTAAGGGCAGTGTTGAAGAGGGGCTCTCTCGCTGCAAGTTTCTTAGACCGGATAGTTCATTTTAATGCTGCATCTTGCACCGCTGTACGGTAGGTTTGATTTTGATCGAAATATGATATAATAATCTGATTAGCATGCGCTGGCGCTTCCTTGAATTATTGTTACTGAAATGTTTCTTTCGTTCGCTCTGTGTTGTTCTGTCCTTGACATTTTGGAAACGATACAAAATGAAATCTTCACCACAGTTTTCGGTTGTGATTAATTAACTTAATAGTGAGTGGTAATAAGAATAAACAGAGTATTTCCATGGGTTTTGAAAGTACATAACAGGTTTAATAGAAGGTAGGCCGTAACTGCATTTGGATACAAACAGTCAAACAGTATAGTAAGAAGTAGTTTGCCATTGCGTTCTGAGCGGCCGACTCACATGACATACCCTGTAAGTAAGTTGCCAACGCGGCAAGAACCGCTACCGATTCTTGCGCAGGTTACGTTACTCACGAGAGTGTACAGGATTATGGAGAAAAACATTAACTCCTAGGCCAGGGAGACAGTTATTTGAATACAATTTGAATTTCGATAACTTAAAAGGGGTTACTGGTGCAGTTCGGTAATCTCTCATACGCTCGAAACACAGCTGTGGGCGATTTGGCAGCAGACCGCCTCACGTTGGTTTTTTATTAAATGGTATGGGTGCCAGCCAGTTGTTAAGAAAGCAATGGCAAACTACTGAACGTAAACTTGCCAAGCGATCACAGATCTGTCAGATCATCATCAATCATCAAGTGCCCTGCTGGCTGGCGTAGGTGTTCATGGCTCTCCACAGATCTCGGTCTTTGGTGTTCTGGATCAACTCTGTTGATCATATTCCTCCATGCCACCATCTCAATCCATCCAGCATTATTTCTCTTGGTCTGCCTCTGCCTCTCTTCCCCTCGATCTTTCCAGTTGTCACGATGTTCTCCAATGTCTCTCTTCTCATCACATGATCAAAGTAAGATCACAAAGATCACAGATGATCAGTTAAAAAATGCTGGGGTTGACTGCAATGTCCTGTAACAAAGAATATGCAACTAACTTTAACTCTTAGCAAGTACTCTGCAAAACATCACTGTCATCACAATCTGTCAGTAGGATTCTCAATTCGTTACCAGTTCTTTGCCTCAAGGATTGTCGTGCCCAGGGTGTAATTAAAGTCCTGTATCCATTGTCATGTTGGCCCTCCCCTGCTTCTTCTCCAGGAAGTATGTTTCATTTTTGTCCTTTCTAACCAAGTGGGAGGGTCAGGGTCAGAAGGTGCTGAGTTCGATCCCAGCATAAGGCCGGGAATTGTCCCAAGAACAAGCGGTATCTAATAATATCACGCATCATCCTGGGGCTGCCGAAAGTGTGGCACAAAGCACGAACTCTGTAGCTCCAGTGATGACCTCCAGGAGTCTCAGAAAAAATTCACTCGTAAACTGAAGGATGCCGCCAGGTATCTAACCTCCAACCTTCAGAGCCTGAGTCAGACAGCTTGACCACATCACCATGGAGACTCTGAGGTAGAGAGATAGGATGCCTAGTCTTCTAGGATAAGGTTGAAAAACAGGAGGTTCCATGTACAAGGTGTGAATGCTAAAAAATCCCACGGCAGTTGGAAATAGCAAAGCGTAGGCTATAAGATCACTGCTCTGGTAGGATTATGAGGAAAGAAAACCAACCCATGGGTAGATAGAGCTCATGACCTGTGATGAAATCTGTCTAGAGCAGTGGTTACCAACCAGTGGGGAATTCTCCTGGGAGGGGGGGGGGGGGGGTTAAGACCACAGATTGGCAGACTCAGAATGGCTTCAGGCACAATATCCTGGTTTTCTATGGAGCATTTAGTTTGATGAAGCACACTTTTCTGGCATTTTGATGTCGTTTATTAAGTGACAATTCTTTGATGTTTTTAACTTTGTTTGTTTGTTGTAATATGATTAATTTGGTGTGTTAATAAAATATTGTGAATATAAAAAATGCACCTTTTGAAGCTGACAATTTTGGAAAGGGGGAAATTCTTCTTTCGTTTATCTGGAAAGTGGGAAATGATATCCTGATATATGGTGAAAGGGTGCATGGGCCAAAAAATGTTGAGAACCATTGGTCTAGAGGCAGGAAGGGGGAATTTCTTCTTCTTTCGTTCACTGGAAAGGGGGGAATGACATCCTGACGTATGGTGAAAGGGTGCATGGGCCAAAAAAGATTGAGAACCACTGGTCTAGAGGTAGCAAACTCTTACACATTTACAAGCTGAAGTCTGACACTTTGACCTTTGAGGTAACACTCAGGAAGATGGACTGTGTACAGTTACTGAATTTAACATATTTTCTTTCTGTTCCTGTAGGCACTGAATGTAGCATATTTTCTTTCTGTTCCTGTAGGCACTGAATGTAGCATATTTTCTTTCTGTTCCTGTAGGCACTGAATGTAGCATATTTTCTTTCTGTTCCTGTAGGCACTGAATGTAGCATATTTTCTTTCTGTTCCTGTAGGCACTGAATGTAGCATATTTTCTTTCTGTTCCTGTAGGCACTGAATTTACCATATTTTCTTTCTGTTCCTGTAGGCACTGAATGTAGCATATTTTCTTTCTGTTCCTGTAGGCACTGAATGTAGCATATTTTCTTTCTGTTCCCGCAGGCACATAAGTGATGTCTGGATGCCAGATGTTGCATATTTTCTTTCTGTTCCTGTAGGCACTGAATTTACCATATTTTCTTTCTGTTCCTGTAGGCACTGAATATAGCATATTTTCTTTCTGTTCCTGTAAGCACTGAATGTAGCATATTTTCTTTCTGTTCCTGTAGGCACTGAATGTAGCATATTTTCTTTCTGTTCCTGTAGGCACGTAAGTGATGTCTGGATGCCAGATGCAGACTACCAGAAACAGTTTAAAGGGGCATACATGGTACCTGGGGATAGAGATGTACCTTACAACTGTGAGTAATTTACTGTACAAGTAATGGCACAGCGTTTATTGTAGTTTTTTTGCTTTGCACTTGTCCAGTCACAGTCGATATGTTAATCCACCTAAGGGGGGTTTCCTATATTATGGCTGCTGTTTGTTTGTTTGTTTGTTTGTTTGTTTGTTTGTTCGCTCACTTTGAATTCAAGCATAGTCCACACATGTGCTATGACCTCTAGTGCACTGAACTGATTTTTGCATGTGGATTAGCTTTCCCTAATACCAGTGTCCCTCGCCATCAGGCGAACCCACTCTGACTTCTGAGGTACTTGTAATTTACATCTCCAAGTCAAGGACGAGAAGTCAACATTTCAGTCCTGACTGGTGTAGGGGTTGAATCTGTTACCTCGGCATCAGCACATCAGATGTTTAAGAACCATCCTTCTTATTCATTTGTATTCATCGTTGTATAGAGCCCATTGGGGGGAGCCGTGGCTGAGGTTATGGTGTCCGCCTCAAGCTCTGAAGGGGCTGGATTTTGATTAGTCCAAGAACCTTTTGTATCTAATGAAATGACATCTCCTTGATCTCTTAGGTAGTGCGACAGGATACCTTGCTTTCTCGGATAAAGGCCAAAACAGGAGGCCTCATGGGCAAGTTGTGCATGCTAAAAGTCCCATGGCATTTGAAAATCACAGAGAGTAGACTTGCCCTGACAAATTTGTTAGAAAAAATCATCCTATCCACTGGTAGATAGAGCCTGTTACCTCGGTTGGAGTCTTGTCTAGATGAAGTAAATCTGACACAAATGTATGCCGAAGTCAGACAGACAACCTGACCTTCACGGTACATAACTAGATGAATACAATTCCCTCAATAGAGGAAGAAGAAGAAGAGCCCATTGGTTAAAAATAGTGTTGAAATTTTGTGTTGGATCGTCGCTGGAGTTACGGAGTTTGTGCTTTGTGCAACGGCTTTCCGCGCTGCGGAAAGAAACTGAGCCAGATGGGATAAACCTGGTGTAATGAAGTTGACCCTGTCGACTTTTAAGTGACCTTTAAGCGTGGATTGTCATTATCAAACACCGGACAGGTGCAGAGGTACTTGAGTGATATCCATCGGTGTCCAGCAGCTTACTTCTTATAGTCCATGCCATGGGGCATTGGTGATCATGCCCATCCTCAGCCTTCTGTCTCTTGTGTAACCAATCTTCTTATAGTCCACGCGGGGGGACATTGATCATGTCTGGCCTCAGCCTTCTGTCTCTTGTGCAGCCAATCTTCTGATAGACCACGCGGTGGGACATTGATCATGTCTGGCCTCAGCCTTCTGTCTCTTGTGCAGCCAATCTTCTGATAGTCCATGCCGTGGGGCGTTGGTGATCATGTCCATCCTCAGCCTTCTGTCTCTTGTGCAGCCAATTTTCTGATAGTCCACGCGGTGGGACATTGATCATGTCTGGCCTCAGCCTTCTGTCTCTTGTGCAGCCAATCTTCTGATAGTCCATGCCGCGGGGCGTTGGTGATCATGTTCATCCTCAGCCTTCTGTCTCTTGTGCAGCCAATCTTCTGATAGTCCACGCGGGGGGACATTGATCATGTCCGTCCTCAGCCTTCTGTCTCTTGTGCAGCCAATCTTCTGATAGTCCATGCCGTGGGGCATTGGTGATCATGTCCATCCTCAGCCTTCTGTCTCTTGTGCAGCCATTCTTCTTATAGTCCACGCGGGGGGACATTGATCATGTCTGGCCTCAGCCTTCTGTCTCTTGTGCAGCCATTCTTCTTATAGTCCACGCGGGGGGACATTGATCATGTCCGGTCTCAGCCTTCTGTCTCTTGTGCAGCCAACCTTCTGATAGTCCACGCGGTGGGACATTGATCATGTCCATCCTCAGCCTTCTGTCTCTTGTGCAGCCATTCTTCTTATAGTCCACGCGGGGGGACATTGATCATGTCTGGCCTCAGCCTTCTGTCTCTTGTGCAGCCAATCTTCTGATAGACCACGCGGTGGGACATTGATCATGTCTGGCCTCAGCCTTCTGTCTCTTGTGCAGCCAATCTTCTGATAGTCCATGCCGTGGGGCGTTGGTGATCATGTCCATCCTCAGCCTTCTGTCTCTTGTGCAGCCAATTTTCTGATAGTCCACGCGGTGGGACATTGATCATGTCTGGCCTCAGCCTTCTGTCTCTTGTGCAGCCAATCTTCTGATAGTCCATGCCGCGGGGCGTTGGTGATCATGTTCATCCTCAGCCTTCTGTCTCTTGTGCAGCCAATCTTCTGATAGTCCACGCGGGGGGACATTGATCATGTCCGTCCTCAGCCTTCTGTCTCTTGTGCAGCCAATCTTCTGATAGTCCATGCCGTGGGGCATTGGTGATCATGTCCATCCTCAGCCTTCTGTCTCTTGTGCAGCCATTCTTCTTATAGTCCACGCGGGGGGACATTGATCATGTCCGGTCTCAGCCTTCTGTCTCTTGTGCAGCCAACCTTCTGATAGTCCACGCGGTGGGACATTGATCATGTCCATCCTCAGCCTTCTGTCTCTTGTGCAGCCATTCTTCTTATAGTCCACGCGGGGGGACATTGATCATGTCTGGCCTCAGCCTTCTGTCTCTTGTGCAGCCAATCTTCTGATAGACCACGCGGTGGGACATTGATCATGTCTGGCCTCAGCCTTCTGTCTCTTGTGCAGCCAATCTTCTGATAGTCCATGCCGTGGGGCGTTGGTGATCATGTCCATCCTCAGCCTTCTGTCTCTTGTGCAGCCAATTTTCTGATAGTCCACGCGGTGGGACATTGATCATGTCTGGCCTCAGCCTTCTGTCTCTTGTGCAGCCAATCTTCTGATAGTCCATGCCGCGGGGCGTTGGTGATCATGTTCATCCTCAGCCTTCTGTCTCTTGTGCAGCCAATCTTCTGATAGTCCACGCGGGGGGACATTGATCATGTCCGTCCTCAGCCTTCTGTCTCTTGTGCAGCCAATCTTCTGATAGTCCATGCCGTGGGGCATTGGTGATCATGTCCATCCTCAGCCTTCTGTCTCTTGTGCAGCCATTCTTCTTATAGTCCACGCGGGGGGACATTGATCATGTCCGATCTCAGCCTTCTGTCTCTTGTGCAGCCAACCTTCTGATAGTCCACGCGGTGGGACATTGATCATGTCCATCCTCAGCCTTCTGTCTCTTGTGCAGCCATTCTTCTTATAGTCCATGCGGGGGGACATTGATCATGTCTGGCCTCAGCCTTCTGTCTCTTGTGCAGCCAACCTTCTGATAGTCCACACGGTGGGACATTGATCATGTCTGGCCTCAGCCTTCTGTCTCTTGTGCAGCCAATCTTCTGATAGTCCATGCCGTGGGGCGTTGGTGATCATGTCCATCCTCAGCCTTCTATCTCTTGTGCAGCCATTCTTCTTATAGTCCACGCGGGTGGACATTGATCATGCCTGGCCTCAGCCTTCTGTCTCTTGTGCAGCCATTCTTCTTATAGTCCACACGGGGGGACATTGATCATGGCCGGTCTCAGCCTTCTGTCTCTTGTGCAGCCAACCTTCTGATAGTCCACGCGGTGGGACATTGATCATGTCCATCCTCAGCCTTCTGTCTCTTGTGCAGCCAATCTTCTGATAGTCCACGCGGTGGGACATTGATCATGTCTGGCCTCAGCCTTCTGTCTCTTGTGCAGCCAACCTTCTGATAGTCCACGCGGTGGGACATTGATCATGTCTGGCCTCAGCCTTCTGTCTCTTGTGCAGCCAATCTTCTGATAGTCCATGCCGTGGGGCGTTGGTGATCATGTCCATCCTCAGCCTTCTGTCTCTTGTGCAGCCATTCTTCTTATAGTCCACGCGGGGGGACATTGATCATGTCTGGCCTCAGCCTTCTGTCTCTTGTGCAGCCTTCTTCTTATAGTCCACACGGGGGGACATTGATCATGTCCGGTCTCAGCCTTCTGTCTCTTGTGCAGCCAACCTTCTGATAGTCCACGCGGTGGGACATTGATCATGTCCATCCTCAGCCTTCTGTCTCTTGAGCAGCCATTCTTCTTATAGTCCACGCAGGGGGACATTGATCATGTCCGGTCTCAGCCTTCTGTCTCTTGTGCAGCCATTCTTCTTATAGTCCACGCGGGGGGACATTGATCATGTCTGGCCTCAGCCTTCTGTCTCTTGTGCAGCCAACCTTCTGATAGTCCACGTGGTGGGACATTGATCATGTCCATCCTCAGCCTTCTGTCTCTTGTGCAGCCAATCTTCTGATAGTCCATGCCGTGGGGCGTTGGTGATCATGTCCATCCTCAGCCTTCTGTCTCTTGTGCAGCCAATTTTCTGATAGTCCACGCGGGGGGACATTGATCATGTCCATCCTCAGCCTTCTGTCTCTTGTGCTGCCAATCATTTTTGATACCAATGTTGTCACGCTTTCCAGTATCTTCAGTCTGTCTCCCCATGTCTCCCCCCCCCCCCCTCGCAATTTCCCTCCCCCTTTCAACTTTCCTGTTGTGACGACATACTCCAGTTTTCCCTTTCTCCTGATTAACACAAGAAATGGGACCTATATTTGATTGCACCTATATATATATATTGCGCTTGCTCTTAAACTTCCGTTGCACTAACGAGAGAGGGGTGGAGGGGTTGGTTATTAGATGTAAATGTTGACTTCTTATTCAGATGGTAATGGTAAACTGCTGGACATACATCAATCAATCAGGTGCCATCTCCACAATGAAGGTTGGCTGCAGTGGATTTCCAACAGTCTGTCTCTCTCACCTTGATTGTACATTCTGTCAGGCTGCTGTTCGTCCATCTCTTGATATTATTTTATCATTTGTATAATTGTCTACACCTTGCTCGCTTGCCTTATACCTTACCCTCCAGTATGGTTTTTATAAGCGTGTTACATAAATATGTCCAGTAAATCAACTTGGGGTTGGTGTTCATCTCAGTGTCCTGCTGAGAACCTGCCTGACTGACTGACTGACTGGCACCTGGCCGTCTTGACACACGAAAGTTTGTAAAATGGAGTTATACCTCTCCATAACACAAAGCCTGGGCTCAATTTAGATACCATGTGTTGCCCACTTTGCATGATCCCTATCTTGGCCTGCCTAGTTTACTCCAGAGAAAAGGTAACCCAATATGTCTGGAACTAGACAAGCTGCATAAGCTGTCGGATCAGCAAAGCAATACTCTACTGTCCACCTGTTGGAGCTTCCATCCTAGACCAGTTGCCAACCAAGGCTTAGGGCCTGGTCTGCCTTGCCATGACATTTAGTCTTTAGGTTGCATTTGTTTGCACTAAGGTAAGTCTTGCATCCTCCCAAATGAGCTCCTCCGCCCGAAGCTGTTGGCACAATGTGGGTATCAGATTTGACGAGCGCTGCTCAACATCCGTCACTAAGAGAAAATGATAGTGTTGACTACTGTCATATGGTAGCTCAATCATATCTGACTAAGACCTGACACAATAAGACCATGCAACATATTGTAAAATGGTATTCTCGTCATTCTTCTATAAAACCGCATCTCCATAATCAATCAATCATGGAAGGATTAGCTTTTAGAATTAAATAGAAACAAATTCTTTTCCAGTGCGGATACCTGTGCAGGAAAGGCTTGTGGAAAATCTTGTTTTGAATTTTGGACCCCAGCACCCAGCCGCCCATGGAGTTCTTCGTCTGATCCTGACGCTGTCTGGGGAATCTGTGGTCCGGGCAGATCCACACATCGGACTTCTCCATCGAGGCACAGAGAAGCTGATTGAGTACAAGACATACACGCAGGTCAGTGGGCTGTATGTGCAGCTGTGGATAAGGTCGTGAGACAGGTGGTTGTGGATAAGGTCATGAGATATGTGGTTGTGGATAAAGTTATGAGACAAGTGTTTGTGGATAAGGTCATGTGACAAGTGGTTGTGGATAAGGTCTTGTGACAAGTGGTTGTGGATAAGGTCATGAGACAAGTGGTTGTGGATAAGGTCATGAGATAAGTGGTTGTGGATAAGGTCATGAGACAAGTGGTTGTGGATAAAGTCATGAGTCAAGTGGTTGTGGATAAAGTCATGAGATAAGTGGTTGTGGATAAGGTCATGAGACAAGTGGTTGTGGATAAGGTCATGAGTCAAGTGGTTGTGGATAAGGTCATATCATGTTAGTTAGTCACAGTTCCAACTTCACGGTAAGGCAAAGGGACGACCCCATAATGCTCCGTTCCTGTGCCAGTGAATATCACACAAAATGCTTCTCAATGCCCCATGTGAAAGGTGAACAGACAGGAGTCTCGACAAAGTAACAGCCCGCACAGGTATACTATACATAAGGCTGCTGCCAGAATATACTGTGCTGGGAGCTAAGGGTAAGGTCATGTGGCAGACAGGTGTAGCTGCGGATAAGGTCATTATAGCATGGATAGCTATGGATAAGCTATTTATTTAACAAATGTGAAAAGGATTGAAAGGTATATGCTATTACATCTAGCATGAGAATGGAAGTTGAGACTTTGGCGGTCACCTTCTGATGGTTGGCGGTCATAGAGTGAGTGAGTGAGATTGTTTGTTATCTGTTGGGGTATCATCCTTGTACTCTGGACAAGTCCATAGGTGCTTAGATCCTCTTCCCCCACGCCCCCCAACATATGCATCAGCATCTGGAGGCTAATAGTACCAGTTCTGTGTTGGTTGGTGAGGCCCCTTATTCTTCCAATTTGTCTCTAGTGTCTGGCTGTGCCAGTTCTTACCCCCAAGTCTCTCATTCTGGAAAATGATGTGGATTCACTGGCGTCAAAGTCCTCCACTATGAATATCTCTCTGAGGGCATTAATAACATCAGCACTACCCATAGGCTGGCCACCTGAAAGGAGCGCAGAGCCAGCAAGTTTATCAGTTTATTCATATTTCTCAACTCTCACGTATCCCGGAACAAAAGTGAAGGTGACTACGGACAACAGACCTCAGCAATGATTCAATCCAGTGCCTATGTACAAAACCTGCTTCGACCTTTCGGAAGGAGCTCGTTGAATCACTTAGTACACAAACGTTGGTATAGTTCTGTGATTCCAGCCAGATGAAAGACCGTGTTACTGAAATCTATTCATAGAGGAGGTACTCACAGAGCATGCTTCAGAAAGTAGAAACTGGTATGTTCTAGGTGGGGTGGCTATCATGGATTGTCTGCTACGGGCATGGAGTTGTGCGAGATAATGAACAGTCTGGTAGATTGGCTGCTGCTCCATTCTGGGCGGAGAGCTACTTTTCAATAAAGGTGATGTGAAATTAGCGGATGACTAGATCTGAAACCAGTCATGCACTTCATTAAAGAACAGCAGTTTAAATGGTTTGGCTACCACACAAAAATGCCCTGGAACCACCTGCCATGTAAAAAATATCTTTTTCTTGTAAATATTCTGGCACATACATGGGCTGCATACCTTTGAGCCAGATTTCCATTCCCCCTCCCTCCTTGTCAAAACCTGGGCTGTAGAGTGAACTTTGCAGACTACTGGAGCTTTCAACAGATGCAGGTGCCAGGGTTATGGAGCCCCATCCGGTGCAGGCATGCTCGTAATTTGCAGAATCTCATTCTGAGTGTGAAAATATTAGTTGCTTATTTCTATTCGATTCGATATTTACGAGAAAAAAACATTAGAAAATTGGACCTCGTTCAACCTGCTTCTACAGCAACAGTTATAATTGAGGTCCGTTTTTCCCCCCAGATTTTGATTACCTTTCCTCCCAGATTTTGATTATCTTTCTGTTCTCTGCTCTTGTTTGAGTTAATCCTAAACAGGACTGGTTATATGTTTCTCCATGTGGTCGTCTAGTTCGGTTGAGTCTTATGGGGGATCTTGCTGAATTATTTCTGGCAGTTTGTTTTTATTAATGGACTTTAGCTCCTAATTCTCATTTTGTTTCCTACGTGTCATTTTCACAGAATGTTTTAAGAGTGTCTTTGTCTCTTTAAAGCGCAATGTTGCAATAGTATAGTGGGATATCCAAGCTGTACACGTCTTGAGGCATTTGGTTATGTAGTGTTCCGCTTTTCATACGAGGCAGTGAGGAGCATTTTGCACGATATTCACTGACGCAGGAAAGGAGCATTATGGGGTGACCATTTGCCGTGAAGTTGGAACTGTGACTAACTATTTAATATGGAGTTAGCTCCATATTTCTCTAGATCCAATAGAGGTTATCAGGAGTGGGCAAGACACACTCACTCTACAGATCCACCAGCTAATAGAGCTATGCTGGCGAGAAGGACAAGTCCCACAGGATTTCAAAGATTCAAGCATCATAACACTGTACAAGAACAAGGGTGATCGGACCGACTGTAACAACTATAGGGGTATCTCACTTCTGTGTATTGTTGGGAAAGTATGGCCAGAATTGTTCTGCGCAGACTTCAAGTCCTAGGAGATCAAGTCTACCCCGAATCACAGTGTGGCTTCTGACAGAACCGGTCTACCACTGATATGATATTCTCATTGCGACAAATGCAAGAAAAATGCCGTGAACAGAATAAACCACCGTTTATTGCGTTCATCGACCCCACAAAGGCATTTGATTTGGTCAGTCATGAGGGTCTGTTCAAGGCACTAAAGAAGATTGGCTGCCCACCAACTCTTCTGTCCATTGTGAAATCATTCCACACAGGCATGAAGGGTATAATCAAGTTTGAGTTAAGCAAGATTGTGTACTAGCTTCCACCCTCTTTGGAATATACTTTTCACGTCTACTGAAATATGCCTTTCGTGATCAGGATGGTGGTACATACATTCACTCACGCTCAGATGGCGGCCGCTACAATGTGCAGAGATTGAAGGCCAAGACCAAAATTAGGAGGGTACTGAGCAGAGAGTTGCTTTTTTGCAGTTACGACCCACTCTGAGGAAGAATTACAGCGTCTACTATCTGCATTCTCCAATGCTTGTTTTGAATTTGGTTTAACAATTAGCAAAAAGAAGACACATATTATGTCACAAGGTGAACATGAGGTACCATCAATCTTTATTGACGATGCTGAACTAGAGATAGTAGACCATTTTACATATCTAGGATTAGAGGTAAATGGCAAATTATCCCTAGATCAGGAAATCAACATCAGGATTGGTAAGGCAGCAACAACAATGAACAGGTTAAGAAAAAGAGTCTGGGAGAACATAAGCTTACTGCCAAAACAAAAGTCCTTGTCTATCAAGCCTGTGTCCTTAGTATTCTTCTTTTATGGCAGTGAAGCCTGGACAACTTACTCACACCAAGAAAAACGTTTAAACAGCTTTCATATGGTGTGTCTGCGAAGAATACTTGGTATTAAGTGGCAAGACAGAATTACAAATACTGAAGTATTGGAAAGATCAGGTTGTGTGACGGTGTGTTCCATGCTCAGTCTTCGTAGACTTAAATATATAGGCACGTTAGGAGGATGGATGATGGTAGAATACCAAAGAACATCGTTTTTGGTGAATTACAGACGGGTAGGAGATCTTAGGGTCGGCCCCTGCTACGATACAAAGATGTGTGTAAGTGGGACTTGAATGATACAGGCATTGATTATGCACAAGTCGCCGTTGAACGTGTTGCATGAAGGGCAAATATCAGAAATGGAATAAAGACAAAGGAGAAAATTATTGCAGATAAGTCACACGCCGAGTGTGTGAGACATAAGATGGTGCATGATGGTGAAAATAACCATTTCTTCACATGTATCCACTGTGGGCGAACATTTACAGCGCGAACTGGCCTTATCAGTCACATTTTCCACCGCCATGGGTTGTAGTTATTAAGCCTTTTTGAAGCACAATGTAACAAACTATCATCTGTCAAGACGGCAAGGTGCCAATATCCAATATATAATAACATACAATATAGGTTGTTTATAGAATCTGTTTTGCTGTATGGCTGCGAATCATGAAATGTTAATGAACAAATTAGGAAAAACTTGGAAGCAAGGGAGATGTGGGTCCTGAAATGAATGTTGAGAATTTCTTGGACTGCCAGAGTAACTAACAACCATTGCCTGGAAAAGGCTAATGAACCAGAACAATATATACAACAATAAGAAAGAGACAAACAGCTTTCTTTGGTCATGTGATGAGAAGAGAGGCATTGTGAGAATATTGTGGCAACTGGAAAGATCAGTATGAAAAGAAGTAGAGGCAGACCAAGAGACCAAGAGAAATGATGCTGGATGGACTGAAATGGTGGCATGGATGAATATCATCAGCAGAGTCGATTCAGAGGACCAAGATTTGTGGAAAGACATGAACGCCTAAGCTAGCTGGCAAGGCACTTGATGATTAATAGGTTGTTTGAAAGACTTGTTGATAATGAATATTTCTGATGTTGGTATATTCAATGTGTTCTTTTAAGGCCTTGCCATATTTTGATCGGTTGGATTACGTATCCATGATGTGCAACGAGCAAGCCTACTGCCTAGCCATTGAGAGGCTTCTTAACATTGAGGTGCCTCCAAGAGCCAAATGGATTAGAAGTAAGTATGTCCTTATATAGATATTTGTCTTAGAAGTAAGTATGTCCTTATATAGATATTTGTCTTAGAAGTAAGTATGTCCACATATAAACATCTTAGAAGTAGATATGTCCTTATATAGATAGTTGTCTTAGAAGTAGGTATGTCCATATATAGACATCTTAGAAGTAAGTATGTCCTTATATAGATAGTTGTCTTAGAAGTAGGTATGTCGATATATAAACATCTTAGAAGTAGGTATGTCCTTATATAGATAGTTGTCTTAGAAGTAGGTATGTCCATATATAGACATCTTAGAAGTAAGTATGTCCTTATATAGATAGTTGTCTTAGAAGTAGGTATGTCCACATATAAACATCTTAGAAGTAGATATGTCCTTATATAGATAGTTGTCTTAGAAGTAGGTATGTCCATATATAGACATCTTAGAAGTAAGTATGTCCTTATATAGATAGTTGTCTTAGAAGTAGGTATGTCCACATATAAACATCTTAGAAGTAGATATGTCCTTATATAGATAGTTGTCTTAGAAGTAGGTATGTCCATATATAGACATCTTAGAAGTAAGTATGTCCTTATATAGATAGTTGTCTTAGAAGTAAGTATGTCCACATATAAACATCTTAGAAGTAGGTATGTCCTTATATAGATAGTTGTCTTAGAAGTAGGTATGTCCATATATAGACATCTTAGAAGTAAGTATGTCCTTATATAGATAGTTGTCTTAGAAGTAGGTATGTCCATATATAAACATCTTAGAAGTAGGTATGTCCTTACATAGATAGTTGTCTTAGAAGTAAGTATGTCCTTATATAGATAGTTGTCTTAGAAGTATGTTTGTCCTTATATAGATGTTGTAGAAGTCGTTGACACCTTGCAGTCTTGACAGACCAAAGTATGTGAGTGGAATGTGGCCAATATTCCATCACAATGTCTGGGCAGAGCTTCAGAGAATCATGTGACGCCCAAACGACATGACCCCTCTCTCGGCCTAGTCTTGTGTATTCCAGAGGAATGGGTAACCAATACGTCTGGCACAAGGTAGGCTGCAGACGCTGGCGGCTCAGCGTCAATCCACCGAGACCTCACCACCACGAGCCGGTGGCGAGTTATGGCCAGACCCTGACACCCAAGGGACCCGGCTTAGAGGCGTTCAGCCATGTCCCACAGGTGAGGGCCTTGTACGAGCCCGGACCATGAGGGCGCGCACATCTGTCGATCACAAGTGTCCGGACCTGTGTAAAGCGTGCACTATCGTCAGACTCCCCACCTGACTTTTAGCGGTCCCCGCGACTAGCGGGAATAGGCCCGCCATAGCTACCGCAGGAGATATTGCCTGTCTATTTGCAAGCAAATCTCCCATACTTCCACTGTGCGGATCTCGCGACCAGCGAGAATAGGCCCGCCGGAGATTATGCTCGTCTGCTGCGAACAAATCTCTACCGAGAGACTGAATAAGTAAAGAAACGATAAAAGTAGTGGTATTTCAATTGCGCTTGCGCTCCCACCTATGCTACACCCTTCATGTGTCTTCACAAAGTCGGACTAGAGTCAAGCTCAACAGGGTCTAAACAGAAGTAGAAGTTGTAGAAGTATGCATGTCTTTATATAGATATCTTAGAAGTATGCATGCCCTTATATAGATGTCTTAGAAGTAGATATGCCCTTATATAGATGTCTAAGAAGTAGATATGTCCTTATATAGATGTCTTAGAAGTAGATATGTCCTTATATAGATGTCTTAGAAGTATGCATGTCTTTATATAGATATCTTAAAAGTATGCATGTCTTTATATAGATATCTTAGAAGTATGTATGTCCTTATATATATGTTTTAGAAGTATGTCCTTATATATCTAGATGCCTTAGAAGTATGCCCTTGTTTAGATGTTGACGTGGGCAAAGGGATAAGAGCGCACGCCCTTAAACTTCCGGGAATACTGATGGCGGAATAGTTTATTCAGCCTTTACACCAGCGAAAGAGGCTAATGAAACTAGAATGTTACATACAACTAAAGAAAGAGGCAAACAGCATTTTTTGGTCATGCGATGAGAAGAGAGGCATTGGAGAACATCGTGACAGCTGGAAAGATCGAGGGGAAGAGAGGCAGAGGCAGACCAAGAAAATGATGTTGGATGGATTGAGATGGTGGCATGGAGTAATATCAACAGCAGAGTTGATTCTGAAAACCAAAGACCAAGATCTGTGGGGAGTCATACACGCTTATGCCTATGTATTTATAGACGAGGCCTGTATTCATGGAGCTTATCCTGTTTCTTTTCCCGTCCACCGGGTGGCAGATGGTGGAATAGATTAGAGGTTACGGATATAAAAAAGTTGTTTAAAAGGCGACAGGGTTGACTTCATTGCACCAGGTTTTTATCCCATATGGCTCAGTCCCTTTCCGAAGCGAAGTGCTGAAAGCGTCGCACAAAGCACAAACTCTGCAGCTCCAGCGACGACCCAATGAGTCTTAAAAAAAACGCACTCGTGAACCGAAGGACGTGGCCCAGAATCGAACCCACAACCATCGGAGCCCGAGTCAGATGGCTTGACCACTTTGCCGAGGAGACTCCCAAATCAGCTATGATGAGTTGGTGGCTGTGGTTAACACAAGCGGTAGTAATTGAGAGGAGGTGAGGTGGGGTGGGGGACATCTGTTTCTGTAAGGACTTCCTGGCCAACACGATGGATAGGCTGGTGACCGGTTAGCTCTTGGAGAGCTGATTGTCTCAGGCATGGTTTGCTATTGCATTCTCTCCCATATTTGGACTTGTAGGAACTGATTTCATCGCCCTGCTACTTGGTGAGACACTGAGCTGTGAGTTTCTTTCAAGATGCTTTTTATTTTTGTTCACGTTGGCTTTGTTTTAAAATGCAGATTCAGAAGCTGGTAGACGGCTAGTTGCCTTGCACTCTGGCGGCTGCCTTATTCGATGATGTTTGTGTCTGTATGGCCATCTTTTTCAACAATGAACTTCTCATTCAAATAAAGCATAGCTTGTCAGTGCTTTTGCAATTTGGTCTTGTCATAGCCACTGTTTCCTTCACGAGTTCAGATGGGATGGTGATGAGCATTTCATGTGGTTTTCACTGGCACAGGAATGGAGCAGTTATGGGTTGACTCATTGCTATGAAGTTGGAGCTGTACAACTATTAATACTATTATTGCCATCTTTTTAAAATACATCAAAACTATTTGACATGGCTGGTAAGAGGCACTATACATAAGCTTTCATTCCTGATTCCTAATGGGATTAATCTCTAGATAAAGGCTTGTGAAACTACCATTGCACATCCCCATACCACATATCATTGCATCCACGGATAGCCGTTCAAACTAGGACACAGATAAGTGAAATTAATACTTTCATGTAGTGTTTTTCATGTATTTGTTAGTCTATTTTTGTTTGTTTGTTCTGTGCTGACGAAGGCTTTGGCCGCAACGTCCATTGTGTTTTTTGTAGTCATGCTTTGGTAAAGCTCACAATCTACTTCTCGTTTTTCAGTGATTCATTCATTGCACATCCCTAGAACATTATGATTTGACAGCTCACACATTTTCAGATAAGGCTCGCTCGGTAGGGAAAGTCATGTGCACCTGGTAATACAAGTTGTAATATACAGCACACTTATTTCCACAGTAATTTTTACAGACTATCATGTCTTTTTGTTTACACAGCAAAGGCTTAGGCATTTGAATTGCAACTGCTTCAGTGTGAGCTCCCTTGAGCAAGATGGCGGGACATTTTTTCGTCCCGTAAAATGGAACGTGTTTTTTCAGAAATGTGTATGGATTAAGTGTGTTTTTCGTGGTGAAATGGAGTTCGGACCGTGCAACGGAGTTCGTGCACGCGCTCCCGGACTCCCTTCGGCGTATCATCGGCGCCCGGTGGCGATAGTTAAGCCTAACATGATGACCAGACGACCGACAAGAACACGGCGTGGTAAGAGGGCGGGCACACGCAGAAGGCGTTTAAAATGTGACAGATTGGGCATCGGACACGTTCGAGTACTGTACTGGAACTGTGCATCATTTAGTCAACGCCGACCTATTCTTAAAAAACTACTGTACAGAAACGATATTGTAGTCTTACAAGAAACACAGCTCGGCGACGGAACAGTCAATGTCGCGGGATTTCAGGGATTCTTTAACAGGCGGCACCTCGGACAGGCCATTCTGGTCCGCGACAACATACTAGTATCTGAGATCGATATGTCTTCCTGGAACAGTGATGCCCTGCAAGTGCAGGCATTAAGAATAATGACACCAGTGCAGCTTGTAATCGTGAACGTTTATGCGCGAAATGAGAAGGTCGACGTGGGACAATGGCAGAGTTTGTTCGATATGGATGAAAGGCATATAATCTACTGTGGGGACTTCAATGCCAGAGGCAGTCAATGGGGGAATTGCATCACCAATAGACAGGGAGAAGATCTGGAGGACGCCCTGGCATCTGCTGCCCTAATCTGTCTGAATGATGGGAAGGTCACTAGAATAGCCACTCGACCAGGTGACTCTGACAGCGTCATTGACTTGGCTCTGGTGTCGCCCACCATCGCACCAAGGTGCCGGTGGGGCACACTGGGATACCACGATAGTGACCACTACCCTTGTGTCATCTTGATCAAGAAAGACGGGGCCATGAGTCAAAGAAACAAGACAAATGCCTTCCCGTACGACTACACTGGTCAAGACGCCATAAGCAAGATCAGAAGAAGAAAACTAACTTCCTCCCGCAGGAGACAAGAAAGATGGTTGCAGCCACCATGGTGGAATGGAGAGGTCGAGAAGGCATGGCTGGGAAAGAGGCAGGCTGTCAAAGACTGGCAAAAGGCCAGAAAGGCTAACATGCCACAGGTTGAGTTGGCGAACCTGAAGACTGAGGTCGATAGGACGATGACTTTATTAAAATCCTGCGCCAAACAGGCCAAGGCCGAGAAATGGGACGAGTTCTGCAGGAAGGTGTGCTCCGAGCGATCTCTTACAACATTCTGGCGCCTCCACAAGAGCATGAACGGTGCTGCACAACGTAGGGGTATTCCAGACTTTCAAGGCACAGACCTCGCATGGAAAAAGTCGGATGCGGATAAAGGCCATTCTAGCACGCTACATAGAACAGACTGACCAGAAAGACGAGCTCGCCAGACAGAGTACCACAACGACACTCTCTCAGTTGTGCGAGGAGGTCGGGACAGACGAAGAATGGACAATCACAGCTGAGATATTGCGTGCGATGCTCAAGAAATCACCTAACTCTGCCCCAGGCCCAGACGGCATCCGATATGGTGACCTACTGGTGATATCAGATGATGACATGGAAGAACTGGCCAGAGAATTCAACACCAGTATCCAGAGGGGTCAGGTCAAAGAAGAATGGCTACACAGCTACTTGCTGCCGCTGCCAAAAACGAACAAAGACCATTCCAAGATAAGCGGCTTCAGAATCATTACGATGCAGAATACTGTTGGCAAGCTACTGGAGAAAATTGTAGCACAAAGACTTGCTTGGGACTTGGAACAGCTCGGCTGCTTCCCGCCCACACTTGGAGGATACAGACGCAACAAAGAGTCATGGCTGAATGCGGCGGTCTTTGCTCAAGATGTTTACGAAGGATTTCAGGTCAGAGAAGAGACATGTGCGGCCGCCATAGACTTAGAGGACGCATATAACAGAGTATCTTTCGAGCACTTGATGCAAACCCTCCTCAGACTGAAAGTGCACCCTCACCTTGTACGATGGATAGCTGCAGTTCTGCTCCAAAGGAAGGTGGTACTAAGATGCGGGAGTTGGTCTTCTGAGCCGATAACGATATGTCCAGGATTGCCGCAGGGTTCACCACTGTCACCAGTACTATTCAACGTGTATACGGTGCCGATCACTGAACAACAGTTGGACGGGAGGGGGTCAAGATAGACAGGCGGTTGCCAATGATATGCAGGGCGAACTAGATAGAATTTCCTCATGGTGTGCTGATGCCGATGCCCTTGTCAACCCTGCAAAGGCAACGGTTACATGGTTCTCACTAAACAACCATATTGTGAAAACAGACCTGCCGGCAGTAAGAATGGATGGGAGCAGTTTGAGTAGAACCCAGTCAATGACATATCTTGGCGTGAGGCTTGATCGTAGCCTGTCCTTCAGAGATCATGTCGATTATGTCATAACGAAGGCTCGAAAAGGTCAGCAATGAGAGTCATGGCGACTGCCAATATCGAGCAAAGACTGCTAATACTTCTGTTCCAAGGACTTGTGCTTTCACGCATCGAGTATGCCCTGGCCATCCTCACTGTCAGTCCTACACAAATTGGAAGACTTGAAAAGGTACAAAACGAAGCCATGCGCATCATTTTGGGCTGCACGAGAGACACCAGCTGTGTAGCAATGAGATACCTCCTTGACTTCCCGACAATGGAACACAGGATCAAGATCTGGAGAGCTCGTGCATACTTAAAAATAAGTGCAGATGAGCAGCACCCTCTGCATGACGCTATATTCAGAGAAAAGGGTGACAGGCTAAAGAGGGGCAAATCATGGATGGGTCGGGCGGAAGATGTCGTCAGACAGGTCTGCAGTCTTACCAGTATCAACCCCGGCAAGGAATGGGTGCCGATGCCTCCAGCTTTTAAGTGCACTTTCTCCTGCATTATCACACTCGACAGACGGTGCAGAGAGCAGAACCCTGCCACTGTCATTCAGAGGTTAACGCGCTCATCTATGAACACTCAGATAGCCCCGAAGTGCTCATCTGTACAGATGGATCTGTTGTAAAGCAGCAGAGAAGTGCGTGGGCATTTACAGCCCGTTCAGCGGGCCGAACCGTTCAAGAATCCAGTGGTGCCCACTCTATGACCACGAGCAGCATGACGATGGAGGTGATGGCAGGAATCACAGCTTTATACCAATGTGTGTGTACTAAGTGATTCAATGAGCATGATTCAGAAGGTCGAAGCTGGATCTGTACGTAGACAGTGGACTGAATCGCTGCGGAAGTCTGTTGTCCGTAAAGTCACCTTCATCTTCGTCCCGGGACATGCGGGAGTCGAGGGAAATGAACGAGCTGACAAACTGGCTGGCTCTGCACCCCCTGTAGATGGCCAGCCCATGGATCGTGCCGATGTTATTAACGTCCTTAAAGATATGGCGAGAACAGAGGACTTTGACGTCAGTGATTCCACATCGCTGTCCAGGATGAAAGACCTGGGAGTAAGAATCGGCACAGCCAGACGCGAGAGGTACATCGGGAAAACAAAGCGCCTCGTCAACCAACACAGAACTGGCACTATTAGCCACCGGACGCTGATGCATATGCTGGGGGGAGGATCTGAGCACCTATGGACATGTCCGGAGTGCAATGAAGATACCCCAACTGATAACTGATAACTGCTTCAGCATATAATAACGTTCGGCCATTTTGTGCGTTAAACAATTTAAATAAGTAGTTATTTTTTTGTTTACACAACAAAGGCTTATCCATTTGAATTGCAGCTGCTTCAACATATCATAACATTAATCCATTTTATGCATTAAAGTTAAAATCCATCCATCCATCATGTACCATGCCGGTAAGCGTGGGCGGTCATGTTTTGCCATCTCACTCGATCACCAGAGTTGTGGATCAGCTCCGTGTTTCTGTCTCGACCATGCCACAAAGCCAAGCCATAAGTAAGTTAAAATAAGTAGTTATAAAATCACATGTTTTTTCTAGTTTACAGCCACACTTTGGGAGATAACAGAATATAATTAGTTAGTTTGTTATTAGGTGATACTGTTTAGTCTGGTCCGCAGCAATGTTTAGGGAGTTCAGTTACGTTGTTCTTTGTAGATTAAGTAATCACGTTTTTATCTGATTTACAGCCCTGTTTGGGGAGATCACCCGTATCCTGAACCATCTGATGTCGGTTGGCACTCATGCCCTTGATGTAGGTGCTATGACTCCACTCTTCTGGCTGTTTGAGGAGCGAGAGAAGGTATGTTTTGTATCTCTTCACTCTTACTTGACGCTTTCATTGCATTCGGATATCTCCTTGGGTGCTTGTGTCTCCTTCCATAGACCACACAAGAAGAATCTCATAACAGTGCATAAACTCCATAGCGTCAGCAAGTATCCAGATGTGTATAGATGAGAATCACACGTGATATAATTATTCTTTTGTATGTAGGTTAATCAAAGATAATGCATACAGATAAAACTAATATGGAGAAAGAAATATATGTTAATGAAGAAAAATTTGAGGTGGTGGACAGTTTTTGGATATCTTAGGTAATTGATTACCAACGATGATGACACAATGAAAGAAATTAAAAGAAAAATATCTATTGCTCTTCACAATCTACTAAACTACTAAAACAACGGAATAAATTGAGGCGTGGGACAGATAGACCTACAAAAATTAGATTTTTAAGAGCATGCATCTTTCCCATTGCAACATACGCCTGTGAGACCTGGGCCTTTGAATATAAATGTTATAGATGGGTTCTAAGAATATCTTGGATACAGAAAAGAACAAATGCATCTATATGACAAGAGTTAAATATTGTAGAAGGTTAGCTACTAAAGATGATAAAACAAAAAAAATTGAAATATTTTGGTCACTTGAAACATCATGAAAGTTTAGAGAGAAGAATAATGGAGGGGTATATACCTGGGAAGAGAGGAAGAGAAAAGCCAAAGAGAACACGGGTGCAGGATGTGGCAGATGATCTCCAGATGGGTGTATTGGGCGCGGGACATCTTTCTTATGACTGAGAAGTTTTCCGGAAGGTTGTTATGGGAGCGAGGTTCTTAAAATAATCGTCGTCATTCTTCTTCTGTGATTCTCTTGACATTTTTTGTCTATATCTGCAATGTTATCTATTGTATAGATTTAAATCTTTGTTTTAGTCCACTCAGTGGTCCATAGAGTTTTACATCATTGTTGGTGATTGTTTTTTTCCCCCAATGTAAATGAAACATTCATGATAAAAGCCATCTCAGCAAAATATAAAAGAACAGTAAATCAAACAACAAGAGATTGTTGGAGGGAAAAAACAGAAAACCTGAATTTTGACAGGGATGGAAACAAACTATGGAAACTAGTGAAAGCCATGAACAATGAAGGACCTAGCAACAAACAAATAACAATTAAACAAGGAAATGCCTTGCTTACAGGAAAAAAGGCTGCAAATGCACTAATGGAACACTATGCAAATGCAAACCACATTGATATTACAACCGAACAGAAGAAAGCAATCAAAGATAAACAGATACATCATACAAATACAGAGACAGCAGCAGAATATATGATGGCAAATCTAACAATGGAAGAAATGGAACAGGCAATGAATACCCTAAAAAAGAAGAAATCACCAGGAAAGGATGGAATCACAAATGAAATGCTAATAGGACTAGGCACTAAGGCAAAAAAGAAACTACTAGCAGTCCTAAATTACAGCTGGAAGAGGGGAATAGTCCCACAGGCATGGAAAGAAGCTATACTAATACCAATCCCAAAGAAAGGAAAAGACCTGGAAGAACCAAATGGCTATCGACCTATCAGTCTACTTAGCTGCGTAGGAAAATTAATGGAACGCATTATCAATGGCAGGCTAACATGGCATCTGGAAGAAAACAAACTCTTAACACCACACCAAGCAGGATTCAGAAAGTACAGATCCACTGAAGATCAAATAACCTATATAGCTCAGGAAATAGAGGATGCCTTCCAAGAGAAAAAGCACACACTAGCAGTCTGGATAGATTTAGAAAAAGCATTTGATAAAGTATGGAAGGAAGGACTGAAAGTAAAACTGCAAAACATGCATGTTTGTGGAAAAATGTATAAATGGATCAGCCACTACCTTGAGAACAGAACTGCCAGGACAAAAGTACAAGGACAAACCAGCAAAATGATGCTGTTGGAGCAAGGTGTTGCCCAAGGAGGAGTTCTTTCACCAACATTATTCCTAGCATATATAAACGACATCACAGAAAATTTTCCAGCCAGAGTACACACATCATCCTTTGCAGATGACCTAGCCATATGGACATCTGAAGAATATATTAGTACAGCTAACAGCAGAATACAGCAAGCCTTATTAGCACTAGAGGACTGGTCAAAATCATGGCTAGTGAAGATAAGTGAGGAGAAAACAACATGCACAGTGTTCTCCCTCTCAAATAAAACTCAACAACCTAAGCTGGTATTGAATGGAAAAATATTGCGCCATGAAGAAAATCCAAACTATCCCGGAGTCACCTTTGATCGTCGCCTGACATGGAAAACACAGGTTGAGAACAATCGAACAAGAGCAAGGCAAAGAATGGCAATCATGAAAAAGCTTGCTGGTACAACGTGGGGAGCAGATGAGAAAGTTCTCAAGAAGTTATATACTGGACGGGTGAGGCCAGTACTGGAATATGGCATTGCAGCTTGGGCAACAGCAGCTAAGTCAAACTTTAACAAAATAAGTAGAGTCCAAAATCAAGGAATGCGAATCATAACTGGAAGCCTGAAGACAACGCCTATTAATGAACTTGAAAAGATCACTTGTTTACAACCAATGCAGGATAGAAGAGATAGCAGAGCCCAGCAACAAGCAGAAAAATTTAGAAGATTGACAGACCACCCTATGTATAAAAGGTTTAGTGGTTTTGGAAAGGGACGACTGAAGCGTAGCAACTTTGTAGAAACTGCAAAACGAAAAATTAGGGCAGATCCCATACTTAACATATCAACAGTCAAACCTATTTACAATGCAGACAAGTTCCCAGCTTGGAGACAGCAGCAACTGCCTGAGATGATAGAAAACATTCCTGGTATTGAGAAAAAGAACACTCAGCATGAAACCGAAAGAAGAGAAATAACCCTAAATTACATAAAAGAACATTACCCAAGCAGCAATTGGACCCATGCATATACAGATGGATCAGCCAAAAATTCAATAGAGAATGGAGGAGGAGGAATTCTCCTAAATTTAAAAAATGGAGTGAAAAAAACACATTCAGTGGCAACTGGAAAGTTTTCAAGTAACTTCAAAGCGGGGGTAGAGGCTCTGAAAACTGCAGCAGAAATGCTCTTGATGGAGGAAAATAAAGAGAAGCAAATAGCTATCTTCACAGATGCAAAGTCAGCTTTCTCAATACTGAAGAGCAATAACAGCACAGAAATAGCTGACCTAAGAGCAGCACTCCATGGTCTATGCCAGAAATCCAAAAAAGTTGTAATACAGTGGATCCCATCACATTGCAGTATACCTGGAAATGAAGAGGCTGACAGACTGGCAAAAGAGGGCGGACGACTACCACAGCCTGACATAGACATAACCTATAACGAGGCAAAGAGGTTGATAAAAAGCACCTATAGAACCAAATGGGAATCAGAGCATCCAGGCCACCAGAAGGATGATGCATATTACAAACTCGACAGAAGAGAACAAGTAGCAATCTTCAGACTCCGCACAGGACATAACAGGCTGAAATACCACTTGTTCAATAAACTAAAGATAGGAGATACCGATGAATGTAATTGTCGAACAGGAAAAATGACAGCAAAACATTTGCTTCAGGATTGCCCAATATATGCAGAACAGAGAAAGATATTTTGGCCCACACCTGCTTCATTTGAGGACAAGCTCTATGGAGATATCAACAAGCTCAAGTTGACCGTAGCTTACTTTAACTACATACAGGTTGACATTTAAAGGTGTATGAAGAAGTATTCAGACTGCCACACTTCATACCACAGGTATGTCGGTTACAAAAGCCTCCCAGAGGCATGAAATGGAATATTGCTGGATAGGAGATCCATTACGTGGAAAGTCCGAACCAAAAGCTCACTGTGTGGGCTTTCAAAAAAGGTGGAAAAAGTGTCCTAGTGGCACGAAATGGAATATTGCTTGGATAGCAAATCCATTATGTGGAAAGTCCGAATCAAAAGCTCACTGTGTGGGCTTCATAAAAGGTGGAAAATGTGTCCTAGTGGCACGAAATGGAATATTGCTCGGATAGCAAATCCATTGTGCGGAAAGTCCGAATCGAAAGCTCACTGTGTGGATGTCATCTGCACACTGCATTCTTCTGGTTTCCGGTAGAACAGCCTATGGTGAACGGAAGGCCCAATATACGGAAGTGAGGCTAAGCAGCCATGTGCAGGACGTGACGATTCCTTGGGTGAGCCCAGTACCAGAGCTCTGTGTGTTGGCTCTGCAAGTATGGAAGCCTCCTTGGATGGCGGGGAATGCCCATGGTCTGCCCCTGCCTTCCCTTGAGGGCTGACCAGGATCTCTTAGGCTGTTCTATATGGGCCAGCTAGGATGGGAGATAACACCACAACAGTGAGAGTCAAACGTCCTAAGAAACCCCCGGGAAGGTTAACCCGGTCAACAAATGCCTGCAGAAGTCGGATGTGTCGGCCTAACGGCGCAAGAACGCAGCTCTGCTGTAAACAGGCACAACGCAATCACATCCGAAAAAAAACTCCGGATGAACGAAGAAGAAGAAGAAGAAGATAGAAAAATTAGTGTGCGAAAGATGAGTGATTGGAAAGGCTGAATGTAATAAGGACTTGGTTGCTCAATTTGTGGCCCTTTGAAAGTTTGTTCATTATGTGCATGGCTAATAAATATGGGCAGTCATGGTTCACAGGATCACCAGTCTCACATCAGGTCTGTGTTTCTGTCCTAATTATGCTGTATGGCCAAGCCATCCAGGTATTTTTTTTTTGTTTGCGCTTGAACTTTGAACTCGCTTTGAACTCAAGCGTAGTCCATAACACTACTTTTAAGTAGTGCTGGACTGAATTTTGCGTGTGGATTAGCTTTCCCTGTTAACAGTATGCCACACCATCAGGCAAACCCACTCTGACTTTAGAGGTACTTGTAATTTACATCCCTAAGTCAAGGACGAGAGGTCAACATTTTAGTCCAACTGTCCGGTGTAGGCGTTAAACTCCTTACCTCGACATCAGCACACTGGATGAACACGCGTTCATATTCTTTCGGCCATTCTGACCTCCAACCAGGTATTTGATCTCTTTTAAAAATCTGACTATCTACGTCTAATTTCTCAAACCAGTTAACAGTTTTAATTTGTGTCATGTTTGGTTTGCTTGTTTCATGCCTGATTTGTTTGTCTGTTTATCCTTCATATTCTTTGCATTTGTCTCAGAAACCCCAAAGCCACTTCCATCAGATGTTTCTCAGTTGTCTGTGTCCATGTTTTGTGTGCATACAACAGTATAGGTTCTATATAACACTTCAGCACACTTTTTCTTGCAATTGAAAGCTTTTTGATGATGAAGGCCACATTTGCCATAGCGATTCTTGTTCTGATCTCTGTGAGACTTAAGATGGTGCATGATGGTGGAAATGACCACGTGTTAACATGCACCCACTGTGAACGGACATTTACAGCGCAAATTGGCCTTATCAGTCACATTCGCTACCGCCATAGTTATTATGCCTTTTTAAAGCACAAACTATCGTCTGTCAAGACGGCAAGGTGCCAATGTATTCAATGTATCTCTTCAAGGCACCTCCAATCAAATTTATGACTGTGCGGATATAGTTGTACTGATTCACTTGTTTAAGAATATTCCCTTTTACCTGCACATTACATTGATGTATTTTTGTGTTTGTTTTTATGAGATGACCATAATCTCAGAAAAAGAAGAGGATAGGATAAGATGAAGAAGAGGATCATGATGGCCATGTGGTTAACACTCCGCCAGGTAGCAAGCATGATAGGAGGCTTCTGGTCCTCCTCCTCCTCCTCCATATTCTTCTTCCTCCTCCTCTTCTTTTTCCGTATTCTTTCTAATAACAAGTTAGTTAGTTAGTCAACAGTTCATCCTCATTGCACATCGAACCATTCAGTCCATAAGTGCTCAGATCCCCTCCTCAGCAAATCCCGCAGCGTGTAGCGGCTAACGACGCCAGTTCTGTGTTGGTTATCAATCTTCTTTGGCTTCCTGCGTAGTGTTCTTGTTTGGCCACCCCTCTTTTAATTTGCTGTTCTCGCAGTCTGGCCATGATTGTAGATTCACAGTCATCACTTGGTTCGCTCAAAAGTCTTACTTCTCGTAGAGCATTCAGAATATCAGTCTGGTCTATGGCGCGTCTAATAACAAACATGTATTCACCTTAGTTTACATTAAAGCATGGAAGGTCAGTCAGAATGTCCAGTTTTCCAGTGAGAAACTTGAAGTCACTTCTGCTGCTGCTGCTGCTGCTGCTGCTGCTGCTTCTTTCTCATCCTCCTCCTCATCCTTTTCCTCATGCCAAGCCTTTTTAGGCCAGTTCATGGTTAGTTGGATGTCGGCTGATTTGTTTTCTCTTTTTCTATTGTATGAAGTAGCCAGACTCCGTACCTCTTTTGTTGTATTCTGTAACCTGCACAGGAGGTTCCTTTGTGACTATTCTTGACTGTTCTTTTCAGGCCCTGGTAACACATGAGTGCTTGTTGGCACTTTAATTGACATGAAATGATAAGATCAGTGAGAATTGCCAGTTAGAACAGAATGATCACAAAACTTATGCGGTCTTTACAGATGATCTATTTTTTTTGTTTTCTGTAAAACAGCTGATGGAATTTTATGAGAGAGTCTCCGGTGCACGTCTGCATGCTGCCTATTTTCGACCTGGAGGTGTGGCAATAGTGAGTATTTGCAGTGAACTTTGTGGTTAGAGTTTGTTAATTGTAGACTTCCGTGGGGATAAAATAATCCAAATTTGAACAATATCAGTGACTATGCACTTAGTACTTCAGCCAATGTATTATTATTATTATACATTTTGAGCTATAGCCTATGATGGGTGACGTTGTGATATTCTAGTGTGATAATTTGGACGCGTCTAGCGTGAGCCGCGTGGTCAGGTGGTTACACACCCACCTCACACGCCAGTGATCCAGAGTTTGATCCCAGGTCCAGTCAGGGATATGCACTACTTATGAGCTCAAATGAGAGTGAAACTCGAGTCTAGTGCTTCCATTGTGACAAGGCCCAAGGTTCATACCAGAATACGATAAACATTGCCAGTAGTGGGTTGTGCTCAATCTTCAAACCTCAAATCCCAAAACAACCAACTAAATCAAAGTATTATTAATTTATTCACTTCGCATGATATTTGACTCTTCAGTATGCAATAGATGAGATGCAGCGAAGTATGCCAGGTGTAAGAAATCATGTTTTATATATATATATATATATATATATATATATATAGTATTTTTATTTGCACTTGCTCACTTGCTTTGAACTCAAGCATAGTCTATATACACTACATGTAGAACACTGGACTAAATTTTGCGTGTGCATTAGCTTTTCCTATTACCAGTTTCATCCACCCTAGATGAACCCACTCAGACTTTACATCCCCAAGTCAAGGACAAAAGATCAACATTTTAGTCCAGCTGACCAGGGTAGGGGTTGAACCTTCTACCTCGGTATCAGTACACTTGATGTTTAAGAATGAGTGTTTTTATCCATTCGGCCATGCTGACCTCCACGCAATATTTTGTTGATGAAGTCTATGTTTAAAATATGATTTGTTACCTAAATGGTTTAGGCTTTCCACGTTCATCTTTCTCTTACTTTCTCTGCTTCTCTTGCCCAGTATTTTCCTACAAAAGGCCAGTAATGTCACATATTAAGTTTTCCCTAGTTTCTATGCCGAAAGGGGTGACTCAATAATGTCAGAATTTGGGCTGACTCTCACAAGCCTGTGGTTATGGGTGCAGATTCAAATTCCTTACATTCCAGATTGAAGAGAGAAAACTTGGGACAAATGTCTGTTGTAAGCTGATTGAAGAAACAGTCCTTGGACACTCAATGAAACATCCAAGAAGTGGCTGGTAGCATAGGTAGATATAGCTGGTCTGGGGACCCCCGGGTGTGAGAAAGAGGAATTTAGAGATTTTATTATATTAGTTATAGTTATATTAGTTTTTGACTAAATAAATACATGGGGGATAATTCCTTCCCTGACTTATCTCCTCCTGGAAAGTAATGTTTTTCTCCTCCCATTAACTGTAATTTAACCCTTTACAGGACAGACGCTTGTCCGTTTTTTAACCCTGAACGGGCAAGATTTTTTCAGGTTCGGTAAAATTTCGGGCTACGTTAGTAAAAACATCACACATAAGGTGTTAGTCAACCGATTTTAGTTAAATAAACAACACAATGAAGAGAAAAGCATGCTGCGTGGGGGGGGCTGCGTGGTCTTGAGATATGGTGTCAGCCTCGAGTGCTGGAGGTCCCGGGTTCAAGCCCGGCGATGCTGGGATTTTTTCTCGTGGACTTCTAGTAATAAATTTCCCCTGGTCTCTGGGTAGTGAGATCGGACGCCCGTGTGTATTGTTGTGCACGTAAAAAATCCCTTGGCAGTTGGAAATCGAAAAAGGGTAGCCTAACGGCGCTGACCGGGCAAAATTTCGAGTTAAAAATCTACCCAAAGTATTTCAGGATCCTCGCCGGTGCTACGGAGTTCGTGCACTGATGCATGTTTAAATTTATCTGTCATTGGCTGTTTGTTGTATGTTTCATTGTCTGTTTTATTTTCCCTTTCATTTGCTTTGAACACGCTGGACAGACTTTTGCTTGAGGGCCAGCTTTCTTTATTACCAGTGTCCCTCGCCATCAATCGAACCCACTCCTACTTCTGAGGTACTTGTAATTTACACCCCACAGTCCAGGACGAGAGGTCAATATTTTAGACCGACTGACCTGTGTAGGGAGAGAACCTTTCCCTATAACAACATTGGCGCACCGGCAGTTTAAGAGCACAAGATTTTATAGGTACTATTCCTCATGAGACCATGCATGAAATTTATTAATGAGCTTCATTCAGCTCTGATAAAATAACTGATTTGTGTTCTGCATGTAAAAGGTCCTAATTTCAATATAAATTTTTGGTTATATGACTTTCATTGTCTGTGTCATTGTCTGTTTCACCGTTTATTTCATCTATTTCTTTTTCTCTGTCTTGGACTGTTTCATCTATTTCATTGTCTGTGTCATTGACTGCTTCATCTATTTCATTGTCTGTGCCGTTAGCTATTTCATCTAGTTCATCGTCTGTTTTATTTTCTTTCCGCCTAGGACATGCCTCTAGGACTCATGGAAGATATTCATGAGTGGCTTACGAAATTTGGTCAGCGATTGGATGAAACTGATGCCATTCTCACAGGGAACCGCATTTGGAAGGCCAGGACAGTTGACATTGGAGTCATTTCCGCTGAAGATGCTCTGAATTATGGGTTTAGGTAATGTTATGTTATGTTTTGTGTTGATTTTGATGGTGTGAATTGTTGTTGGGAAAGCAATGACAATCTACTGAATGTAAAAATTACCTAGTAAATTACAGCCAGTAAATGCTGGGGTTGAATGCAGTGACCTGTTAGTTAACTTGTTATATTGTTATGTTGAACGATGTCACAGCATATTGGGGTTTCCATACCGGGAAGACAAAGAAGAAGAAGAATATGAAGAAGAGGAAGAAGAAGAAGACAAAGGTGATGCAGCAGCCATCCCAAAGTATTCAGGAAAATAATTTAGGTAGCATTGTAGTGGAAAGCTGTATTACTTCTTATGCTCCAGTGTGTGAGTAACCAATTCTCTTTGTGAGTTAACTTTCCAGATATGTTCATTGGAAATTCCAGAGAATGGATTTACAGCTAGTACAGCTCAATTTCCTTATCATTATCATCATCATCATATGTTCTGCCAACTGGCGTAGGTGATCAAGCACCCAGTCTGGGTTCCTGGTGTTCTGGATCAACTCTGTTGATGATATTCCTCCACATCACCATCCTAGTACATCCAGCATTATTTATTTCGGTCTGCCTCTTCTCTCGCTGATGTTTCCAGTCATCATGTTTTCCAGGGCCTGTCTTCTCATTACATGGCCAAAGAACGCTGTATATGGCATTCTTCTGTATCTATGAAATGTTCAGCTTTCATGAGCCTTTCTAGACATTTGATAACTACCCTGTCAGTCCAAGGTATTCACAACGCTCATCTCAGAAACTACATCTCTAATGTCTCCAAGTGCCTCCCAATTTGTTCATTCATGTTCCATGATTCACTGCCATACAGCAGACCAGGTTCAATATAACAGATGAGTACTTTCTTTCTGACATCTGTTACCTGTTGGGGTATAATTCTCCTCTCCCCCCCCCCCCCCCCCCCCCATATGCATCGACGTCTGTGGCTAATTGTGCCAGTTCTGTGTTGATTGACGAGGCCTCTCGTTCTCCTGATATGCCTCTCATGTCAGTTCTTACTCCTGAGTTTCCTTTCTGGACAGTGAAGTGAATTCGCTGATGTCAAAGTCATCTGCTCTCAACATCTCTCCAAGGGTGTTCATCACCAATATGAATCACACTATGCTTCGGAATTACAGAGCTCACTTTGTAGTCCCCATCTATCTATCTATCTATCTATCTATCTATCTATCTATCTATCTATCTATCTATCTATCTATCTATCTATCTATCTATCTATCTATCTATCTATCTATCTATCTATCTATCTATCTATCTTAGCTTAGCTTAGCTAATCTATCTATCTACCTACCTACCTACCTACCTACCTACCTACCTACCTACCTACCTACCTACCTACCTACCTACCTACCTATACCTACCTACCTACCTACCTACCTATACCTACCTACCTACCTACCTACCTACCTATACCTACCTACCTACCTACCTTCCTTCCTTCCTTCCTTTCTTTCTTTCTTTCTTTCTTTCTTTCTTTCTTTCTTTCTTTCTTTCTTCCTTCCTTCCTTCCTTCCTTCCTTCCACATGAAATAAAAGACATCATCAATCCCTATACATATAATCGCAAATTATTTGAACACTATCTCAGTACGGATTACCTTCCCCCTTAATAATAGAAGTAATAATATAATAAAACCCTAGTATAACAGACAGTCCCCTTTTGGTAGGCCAGTATATTCCACATAGCTAATAAATGCCACACCAGTTATTACTATTACTGAGTCGTGTAGTATTGATTTTTAATTTTTCCACATGCCTTTATAATGCATATCTTTTATATTGTTGCTGTTTTCAGTTAGCCTTGAATGATGTGTGAATGGTATAATGTATGAAAGAGAGTGATAAAAGGGCAGAATGTTAGACGGGCCTGCGTTCCCAATTCTTAACCCTTTCAAAATAAAGTTTTGTTGTTGTTGTTGTTGTCCTCCTTCTTTTGTTCGCTTGAAATTTGTCTCTATCTGCAATGTTGTCTCTTGTATCAAATTTGTCTATATCTGCATTGTTGTCTCTTGTATCAAATTTGTCTTTATCTGCATTGTTGTCTCTTGTATGAAATTTGTCTATAACTGCAATGTTGTCTCTTGTATGAAATTTGTCTATACCTGCAGTGTTGTCTCTTGTATGAAATTTGTCTATATCTGCAACGTTGTCTCTTGTATCAAATTTGTCTATATCTGCAATGTTGTCTCTTGTATGAAATTTGCTGCCTTTTTATTTAGTTCACGCAGTAGTCCACCGAGTTTATCTTCCACTGTTGTTTCTCTAGGCCAGAAGGTTTGCCTAGATATATCATATTTTTGGCAATCTTGGAGTATGTGATCTGCTGTCTGCAGCACCAATCTACATGTGCCCATGGCTGATAGTCAGTCTTGAATTATTTATGCATGTGGTTGTGTAATCTATTGTCCTGTGCTGAGATGCAGAATAATGATTTGTTCTGGTCTGTCCATAAAATGGTATTTGGTAGTTAATGTGTAAATGTCTGTGATGAGTGATATGAAGTGATGTGTTGGTGATGTTGATGTTTCTGCTGTTTCAGTGGTGTCATGCTTAGGGGGTCTGGCATCAAATGGGACATCCGCAAGGTCCAGCCCTACGATGCTTACGGAGAAGTGGAGTTTGATGTACCCATTGGCACCAAGGGGGATTGTTACGACAGGTGGGTACTTTATTGTGGGAAATCTGCTCTGGTGATAGCAGCAAGCTGTGAGCCGAGGCAGGCAGGAAGTGTGACCTGGGGGGGCTTGACAACACACTCACATGGAGTTCCTGGTTGTGTGGCAGTGGTTTAGAGTTGTGGCTTTCGCTTGCGATGCAATGATGGGTTGGGTTTGAATCTAGTTTTCCGAGAAGGTTAACCCAGTGAACAAATGCCTGAAGAAACCTGATGTGTCGGCTGAAAGGTGCAAATATTACAGCTCTGCCGTAAACAGATACAACACATTTTCGTCCAAAACAAACATTTCGGAGCGAACGAACGAAGAAGAAAAAGAATAATCTAGTTTTTGTTTCTGAGGAGCTTGATGCCATTCTCTCTTGTCTCCCAGTCTCTCTGTTTCTTTATATCTCACTCTTTGTCTTTCTGTCTTTCTCTGTTTCCTAGGCAGCTCTGAAACTAACAAGTGACTCGCTAATCACACCCGCCGATTTCAACACGCTAGTGTCTGCCATAAAACCAACACAGCCTACAGCGGTCACGCTATTGTCAGACAGAACCATAAAATCAACACAGCCTGCAGCGGCAGTCGTTACAGCATCAGGCGGTAGTAACAACATACTCCAACATGCCACGACTCAACACACCAGCAGCTCGAACGCAGCTTCTTCTAACCAACCAGTGTTGCTAGCCATTGAATACCCGATGAGGCCCCTAGGGGACAGTATACAACCAAATGAAAACAATTCAAACCAAATTGAGATTGCACCATCTGTACTAGATGAAAGCCCAGCTACAGATCAACACTCATGCGGTTGTCAACAGCACATTGAAAGGTTAGAGGCAAGTTTGAAGATACTTCTAGACGCCGCCTCTGAAAACACAGACAAGATTGCCAGGATAACTGACTATATCAAACTCAAGTCAGAGGTCGCTCTCCTGAGAGAGGAAAATGGTATACTGAAACACACTATTGAGACTTTACAACCTGCGCCCACTAGTGATCAGTTAGCACAGACTTACAGCTTCGAAACAACACAACCATCTCTGGGAGCACCAACTATACAGCCAACGAACACACATCAACAAACAGACAAAGCCAGTCAACAGGACTCGACATTTCCCATAGAAGTAAAAGTCAGCAATCGATTTGAACTACCAAAAGAGCAATTGGTAAACGACAATCAGTACGACGAGACATTGCTGACAGACAATCCGCCTATTCAAGAATCGGCTGGTAACCTTCAAGAAGGCAGTCCACAGCCGGATAATTATCAATGGCAAAAACAACGTGCAAGCCGTACCAGAAGCCAATACATACAGAGACTACCAGCTGACTGCACCCATTTGATAATTGGCGACTCCTTGTTGAAAGGCATATACAGTGATCGTATGTCGTCATCACACGCCGATAAAGCTACAACAATTCCACTTCCTGGTGCAGGGTTAGACAGTCTAACAAACAGTATACGTAGAATTGAAATCAACGAAAGTGTGAAGAGGATTACAATACATATAGGAATTAATGACACTATGAGAAACCAAAATATCACAATTTCTGTTACGAAAACTACTAGACTTATTATGCCATAATTTTCCCAATTCTAAAGTGTTTTTCTCTTCCATCATACCACCAAGTTATGGCTCCGAACGGCGACTAGCCGACATAAACAACAACACCCTAGAGAAATTCTGTAATCAGTATAATGTACAATTTATCAACAACACACCATTTTTTACATCTCAAAGAGGCGCGCCAAAGAAACGACTGTACAGTGACCAGATCCACACATCCACATTAGGTAATAGCTTCCTTGCTAAAAATATCAAGTATCCGGAGAGAGCACAAAACATGACCAGCACACAAACACGACGAACATTGACTATTGAAGCCAGTCGAAATACCCCTATCACCCCAGATAAACGTCTGCTGACGTCTGACCCCCGAAAGCCTGCCATTCAAGGTGCACACATGCTACCAAGAACAAATCAACCTCTCCTTCCTACCCCCACCCTCACACGTGAAGGAAATAACTACCAGGAAGATTTCCCTAACCTCACTTCCAACGAACCCTCGTTGCAAGCAGCGGTACACACGCACGGTAGTAATACCACCTTGACACACCAAGCTCAAGACAGCTATGGGCTCCATAGCAGACAACAAGAGGTTCCGCATCACCAAATTCACGCTAGCTATGAGCGAACAAGCGGGCAACAACAGGTTCCGCATCACCAAGTTCACGCCAGTAATGATCGACCAAGCGGACAACAGGCTCCGCATCATTGGAGTCCAGAACTTCTACACTTGATGCAATTTAGTCCTGCCGCATTGAATCAAGCCCTTATGATGTCTCTACAATACAGACCTGTGAGATAGGATATGTATTAAAAACGGAACCCTATATGCATTGATACCAGCAACAGAGCTTCCTCCTTGAACTTTAATTGCTTACTGTTTAACGTTTTATTTCCCGTGTGGGATACTCCGCTTTAAACAGAGACATTGACTTGTGTAGTCATTTATTAATTCTGTTGGATAACAGTTGGTTACTTAGCTTGTGAAGTAGATTTTTCAGGTTAATTATTTGTTGTATGTTCTTTAATTCGTTTTGTTCCGTGTTTGCATTATATTCGTTGGTCTAATTAGTTATATCGTTATAATATTGTCATTTACATATCGATTTGGATTACTGATATTTTGTAAGTTAATGTAATTGTGTTTTGTTTATGATCTTGTATTTTTGCTTGACTTTGACTAATTTACACTTTCTTCATGGATGAAATGTCTGAGAAGTGGCAACACTGGCTCAATAAGTCAGGAATACGCCTTGGACACTTAAACATTTGCAGCTTATTTAACAAGCTATCAGAGTTATCTTCTATTCTCAATCAAAATTTTCATTTATTCGGCCTTAGTGAAAGTAGGCTTAACGATAACATTTCAGATGAGGACATCTCTATTAAAGGGTACAAAGTTTTCAGAAGGGATCCCTGTAGGAAACAAGAGACAGGCATAATAACATATGTTTCTAATTTACTAAATGCTAACCGTAGGCTAGACTTTGAAACTTGCGAAATAGAATGTATTTGGTTAGAGCTAAAACTTCAAAACCGCACACCCCTGATAATTGGCTACCTCTATCGAAATCCCAGTGCTGGACAAGTCTGGTACAAAAACTTCACTACCATGATGGATGTGGTTTTCGCTTCCGGTAAAGAAATTATACTACTCGGAGACTTTAACATTGACACCAACAAATCCAACATAATATGGGGAAATATAATTGCATCATACAATTTCCAACAAATAGTACAACAAGCTACTAGAGTAACAAAGTCATCTTCAACAATCATAGATCACATTTATGTAACTTGCTCAGACAACATCATAGAATGCACCGTACCTAATTGTGCAATGAGCGATCACTACCCAATATGCTGCACGTGGTCTAAAAAAGGAATTAAAACTCCTAAACATAAACACATAAGTGTAAAATATAGAAGTTACAAAAATTTCAACCAAAACGCATTTTTACAGGACTTGCTCAGTTCACCTCTAGACAATGTATATCAGCTTCCTGACCCGGGTGATGCTTTGGAATTCTGGATGAAAACCTTTATTGATGTTTTTGATAGACATGTGCCAATCAAGGAAGTTCGAGTAAAACACCACGTCAAGTCACCTTGGATCACACAGGAAATACTTGAAATTATGAGAGACAGAGATAAAGCACATAAAAAGCGGGATCTCAACGTATACCGTACTCTTAGAAACAAAGTTCAATATACCATACGACGGGAAAAGAAAAATTACTTTAAGAACTTAGTAATAGATAAAACAAATAGTAAGGATATATGGAAGGCAATTAACACTTTGACAAACAAGTATAACTCCCGACATTCCTTACCATCAAATCATATTACATGCGACCAATTCAGTAAGTTTTTTTCAAACTGACATAGACCAGTTGAAGGCTTCAATACCTAATTCTCCTTGCAACTTATCTTTGCTGTCATCGTTTTGCGAGAGTAGATGCTCCCGCGATATTCTTTCCGACATACCGCTAATGACAATCACTGAAGTATTCACTTACCTCAGTAACCTAAAAAACACAACCTCATCTGGCTTAGATGGAATCAGCAACCGGATTCTCCGTTGTGCTGCGCCAGTGATCAGTATATCACTAACCTATGTATATAATCAGTGTCTCACCAAAGGCCACTTTCCATCAGCTCTCAAAATCGCTAAAGTGTACCCTCTTCTTAAATCTGGTTCATTGGACAATGGTCTCCCGAACAATTACAGACCCATTTCTTTACTATCATCACTATCTAAGCCACTAGAAAAACACATCCATAAAGTAACATTACAGTATTTAGTTCGCAACAAGCTTATTGTTGACAGCCAATCAGGATTTCGACCAAAGTATTCTTGCCATACGGCCCTAACAAACATGATAGAAAATTGGCACGAGAGTATAAACAACAACAGTCTATGTGGAACTGTGTTTATTGATTTCAAGAAAGCATTTGATATGATAGACCATGTTATTTTAATTAAGAAACTTGAGACAATGAAAATTGGTCCTAATGTAGTCACTCTAATATCATCTTTTCTATCGGACAGAAAGCAAGTAGTATCACATAATAAATCGCTGTCTCAAACCACTACATTCAATATTGGAGTACCACAAGGCTCTATTCTTGGCCCTCTATTATTTGCCATATATATTAACGATCTACCTTTGCATCTTTCATCGTCCTGCGATCTATTTGCAGACGACTGTACAGTGTACACAAACGCTGAAAACTGTATTTTACTGGAGTCGTCTTTACAACAAGAATTAAATAATGTAGTTAGGTGGAGCTATTCAAACCGTATGCAAATTAATATCACTAAAACAAAATCAATGTTATTAACAACCAGACAAAGACTTCAAACTCTAAGCTCACACACATCACTTCAACTTCACATCGATAACATGCCAGTAGAAAGTGTAATTGAGCACAAAACATTAGGCCTAATCATTGATAGAAACCTAACCTTTAATTCCCATGTTCAAGCGCTCATTAAACAAACAGCGAAAAAAGTCTACCAACTCGCCAAAATTAAAAACTTCCTTGATGAGGACACAAGGAAACTATTCTATACTTCTCATATTCAGACACACTTTGACTACTGCTCTACAATCTGGGACGGTTGTTCTAATTCAAACACCAAGCGACTTTACTCACTCCAGAAACGGGCCATGAGTCTAATTTATAGCAAACATTTATCTGACAATCCCAGCCTGTATAAACGCCTTCAGTTGCTACCACTCCGCAAACGCCTGCTTTTCAATAAAGCTAAACTAATTCACAAAATCTTGCATCGGAATGCCCCAAATTACCTTTGGCCATTGTTTAAATATAATGCTAGACACAGTAAACGTTTAAATATATTACACATTCCGAAGCCTAGGATTGACTTATACAAAACAAGCTTAACGTACTCTGCAGCTCAGCTGTGGAACAATCTTCCACAAGAAATAAAAGACATCACCAATCCTTATTCATATAATCGCAAATTACTCGAACACTATCTCAGTACGGATTACCTTCCCCCATAATAATAGTGATAATAATAATAATAACAAAACCCTAGTATAACAGCCAGTCCCCTTTTGGTAGGCCAGTATATTCTACATGGCTAATAAGTGTCTGACCATTATCTAATGTTACTGTATCGTGTAGTTTTGATGTTCGCATTTTGCCAATGCTTTTATTATGCATAAGTTTTATATTGTTGCTGTTCTCTGTTAGCCTTGAATGACGTGTGAATGAAATAATGTATGGAAGAGAGTGATAGAAGGGCAGAATGTTAGACGGGCCTGCGTGTCCAATTCTTAACCCTTTGAAAATAAAGTTTGTTCGTTCGTTCGTTCGTTCGTTCTGTCTTTCTCTGTTTCTTGATAT
>OY992876.1:445341401-445362504 GCA_963921405.1 Cepaea hortensis | reverse complement strand
CTGCAATGTTTTCTTTTGTATTAAATTTGTATATATCTGCAGTGTTGTCTCGTATATCAAATTGGTCTATATCTGTAATGTTGTCTCTTGTATGAAATTTGTCTATATCTGCAGTGTTGTCTCGTGTATCAAATTTGTCTATATCTGCAATGTTGTCTCTTGTATGAACTTTGCTGCCTTTTTATTTATTTCACGCAGTGGTCCACTGAGATTATCTTCCACTGTTGTTTCTTTAGGCCAGAAGGTTTGCCTAGATATATCGTATTTTTGGCAATCTTGGAGTATGTGATCTGCTGTCTGCGGCACCAATCTACATGTGCACATGGCTGATCGTCAGTCTTGAATGATTTATGCATGTGGTTGTGTAATCTATTATCCTGTGCTGAGATGCAGAATAATGATTTGTTCTGGTCTGTCCATAAAATGGTATTTGGTAGTTAATGTGTAAACGTCTGTGATGTGTGATATGAAGTGATGTGTTGGTGATGTCGTTGATGTTTCTGCTGTTTCAGTGGTGTCATGCTGAGGGGGTCTGGCATCAAATGGGACATCCGCAAGGTCCAGCCCTACGATGCTTACGGAGAAGTGGAGTTTGATGTACCCATTGGCAACCAAGGGGGATTGTTACGACAGGTGGGTACTTTGTTGAGGGAAATCTGCTCTGTGATAGCAGCAAGCTGTGAGCTGAGGCAGGCAGGAAGTGTGGCTTGGGGGGCTTGACAACACACTCACATGGGGGTTCCTGGTTGTGTGGCAGTGGTTTAGAATTGTGGCTTTCGCTTGCGATGCAATAATGGGTTGGGTTTGAATCTAGTTTTCCGAGAAGGTTAACCCGGTGAACATATGCCTGAAGAAATCTGATGTGTTGGCTGCAAGGTGCAAATATTACAGCTCTGCTGTAAACAGGTACAACACATTTTCGTCCAAAACAAACATTTTGGACGAACGAACGAAGAAGAAAAAGAATATTCTAGTTTTTGTTTCTGAGGAGCTTGATGCCATTCTCTCTGTCTCCCAGTCTCTCTGTTTCTTTATGTCTCACTCTTTGTCTTTCTGTCTTCCTCTGTTTCCTTCTGTTTTTCTCTGTTTCTTGATCTCTCTCTGTTTCTTTATATATCTCTCTATTTCTTTATATCTCTCTCTGTTTCTTTCTGTCTTTCTCTATTTCTTTCTGTCTTTCACTGTTTCTATCTGTTTCCCTATATCTCTCTAATTCTCTCTCTCTCTCTCTCTCTCTCTCTCTTCTCTCTCTCTCTCTCTCTCTCTCTCTCTCTCTCTCTCTCTCTCTCTCCTCTCTCTCTCTCTCTCCTCCTCTCCTCCCCTTCCCCCCCCCCCCCCCCCCCCCCCCCACCAAGTCCCTCTTTTTATTTGTCTTTTTCTATTTCTGTTTCTCTATATCTCTCTGAATCACTGTCTAATCTCCACTTCTGTACCTCTCTACCTCTATATTTCTCTCTCTCTCTCTCTCTCTCTCTCTCTCTCTCTCTCTCTCTCTCTCTCTCTCTCTCTCTCTCTCTCTCTCTCTCTCTCTCTCTCTCTCTCTCTCTCTCTCTAAATAAATAAATAAATAAATAAAACCATAAGCCATGAGATGGATTTCTGTGTGTTGCTAGGACCTGACAGAAGGAATAATAAATGACACCAGAGTTAAGTGGCATCACATAGAAGGTTACAAAACATAGTTGGTGAAGTTAATTGGTTCACCGTACAAAACATAGTTGGTGAAGTTAATTGGTTCACCGTACAAAAAACAACACTAGCGGACATGGCAATTCACCATAATCCTCACACTACTATGAATATTCTGCCACAGGTTACGTTTTTTAATATTCAAGTATTTGCCAGGCCATTGGAGTGTATGGCCTACTCTTGTTCATGTTTAACTCCTGGGGGATTTGTAACATTCAGAACATGAATGCTGACAGAATCATCTATTTTTGAGCCTAGACCAAAGAGACTAAAGGCTAGCCTATCCAACCCACTGCCTAAAGAAGGAGTGTGGAGAAGAGAAGGGAGATGAACAGAGACAGAAAGAGGTATGTAGGCAGAGAGAGGGAGACAATCGACGAAAACTGAGGCAATTATTTCCACATGAATCAATGTAAATCCAATTAATTTGTTCTAGAAACTCCAAAATACATACCAAAAACACATTTTATAGAGAATAAATATAGTGTTTAATCCAATTTTTCGGCCCCAGACTTGTCCAGACACACACCTTTGCCGTACCTAGTAACACTGTGTATGCCAGCGCGCCGCTTGAATTTTACAAACCATTCTCTGTTGGCCTTAAAACCACTAAGTACACTAGCACTCGTCCCAAACACTTTCTTAATGAGATCGGCATACAACAGTCCGTTTTTACCCCACATATGATTGCCTTCAAAATAGAATCGCCACCTGACTGTGTTTGATTTATCCAAATTAATTATAACTGTTCTACATCTTCAATTGTTTGCGATCTCTGTCTCATTAGCACAGTTATGTCTTTCGCTACATTAGCCTTCTTTATTGCTTCCTTTTTCGCCACAATGAAACTTATCGTGGATGGCGACTTCCGGTGCATGCGGCTGATTTCAGCAATCTTAATGCCGCTCTCATATTTTATTATTAGCAAGTGATGCTCACACAGCGAAAAACAATGCCAAATTGAGCAGAAGAACGTGTGGATCCCTTTGTTTTCGCAAAATTGGCAGCGAGGTCATGTGGGCACCCCGACGAAATCCGAGGCAATCGACGAAAACCAAGACAAATGTTTTTGTCGGCGGAAATCAATGGCAACGAAAACCGAGGTTTGAGTGTATATGGAAAAAAAAATGAAGAAAAAGTTGATGGACGGAGAAATATCAAAAGAATTGATTCAGAACTGCAAAAAAAAAAGACTGGAGAGAGGCATGAATGCTTATGTTACTCTGCAGGGCAATTGATGATGTTTATTACCCCTATTAACAAGGACAAATGCAGGGGAAAATGTACAAATGGAAGACGGTGATTTACTTGTGGCTTTTCTGTCAGCATTTCTTATTTGCATGCCAGGTACTTGATTCGTATGGAGGAGATGAGACAGAGCATGAGGATCATAGAGCAGTGCATCAACAAGATGCCACCTGGAGAGGTGAAAGTTGATGACAACAAGATCACACCCCCTAGAAGGGCAGAGATGAAGGTAGCTGTGTCTGCTTCCTCTTCTTCTTTTGTTCATTTAAAATTTGTCTATATCTGCAATATTGTTTGAATTTAATTGTGCTATGTCTGCTTAGTCTTGTATATTTTACTGATCTTCTCTTTCTCCCCCTCCTCATCTTCTTTTTCTTCTTCTGTTTCTTCTTCCTCTTCCTCTACTGATGTACCTCTTCCTCTTTTTCATTTCTTCAAGGCAGTTGATAGTTGTCAATCTGTACTAGTTGTTACTTTCAGCATTATACCCTTCTTAAAGTGTTTGTGTTAAATTTAAAATTACTGAGGGAGGGGATAATGGATGTTCCACATTTGAACAGTACCTGTGACTATGTGTTTTAATAGTTTCAGCTTAAGTATTAGAGAATAATTAATTATGCTTTGACGCCAGTGAATCCACAGCATTGCCCATAATGCAAGACTAGTGAGTAAAAATTGGCACGGCCAGACACGAGGTGCACATCAGGAGAATGAGGGGCCTCATAACCAACACAGAACTGGCACTATTAGCCACTGGACGCTGATGTATATATGGGGGGGGGGGGGGGATCTAGACACGAGAGGCACATAGGGAGAATGAGGGGCCTTGTCAACCAACACAGAACTGGCACTATTAGCCGTTGGACGCTGATGTATATATTAGGGGAGGATCTGAACACCTAAGGACTTGTCCGGAATGCAAGGTTGACACCCCAACAGATAACATTTATTCACGTCATAACAGTGGTATTCACTCAACAAGATGATGTGAAATATTCCAGGCAATAAATTGTGCAACATATTGCTTGTAGCTTCTGTGATTAAATGATTTCCTTCATGTTATTTTAATTCCTTCAGTCTCAAACAGTTTTAACCTATACCTACTGTCTTCTGATTGTCATTTAGTTATTACTTTTAACTACTCTGTTCTAATTGTGACTTTAAATGTTGACCTCCTGCCCACTACTTTAACTTTAGAATCATTGTGTTTAGTGTGGAAGAACAGATACACCATCTCAGCCTGGAGAGAATGTTGTGGCAGAGAGTTACCAGATTATCTGGCCGACATTCAGGACTCTTGAGTAAAGGCCAGATGGACACATAATCAGAATGCACCTGGTACCATTTGTAGCGGGACTCTTCGCTGGCTATTGAAGATGACTGAGCTTATTCAGTATTCCGAAGAAAGGCCAGATGACACATAATCAGAATGCGGCTGGTACCATTAGTGGGACTCTTCGCTGGCTGTTGAAGGTGACTGAGCTTATTCAATACTCAGAGGAAAGGCCAGATAACACATAATCAGAATGCGGCTGGTACCATTAGTAGCGGGACTCTTTGCTGGCTATTGAAGATGACTGAGCTTATTCAGTATTCCGAAGAAAGGCCAGATGACACATAATCAGAATGCGGCTGGTACCATTAGTGGGACTCTTCGCTGGCTGTTGAAGGTGACTGAGCTTATTCAATACTCAGAGGAAAGCCACATAACCAGAATGTGGCTAGTAGTGGGACTCTTCACATTTGACAATTCTCATGTTTAATGCGTTGTTAATCTCTCTAGATGTTAATACTGATTTCATGCTGCTGAAAGCATTTTTGTATGTTTACGTGTTTTTATCCTAGTTATGTTGGTGAATTCTCCAAGCCCAGATAGTTTCTTTACCTCCTTAAGTCACAAATAACTTGTACCCCTGGTTGTAACTGTGCTTGCTTTTATCTTAGTTAAGTTCCTTAAATTATCCACACCCAGATAATTTCTTTACCTCCTTAAGTCACAAATAATGTAACTTGTACTCATAGTTGTAACTTTGCAAGTTTGTATCCTGGTTATATCGTTAAATTCTCCATGTCCAGTAATTTCTTTACCTCCTAAAGTCACAAATAATGTAACTTGTACTCCAAGTTGTAATTTTGCAAGTTTGTATCCTGGTTATATCATTAAATTCTCCATGTCCAGATAATTTCTTTACCTCCTTAAATCACAATGTAACTTGTACTCCTAGTTGTAACTGTGCATGTTTTTTATCCTAGTTATGATGTTAAATTCTCCAACCCAGACGCTTATTACTGTAATTCTGACTCAGAATGTTGTTATGGGTGTAATCTCCAGGAGTGTGTTGTATTTATGTAAAACAAGGAATTACCTAGGGATACGGTTTGATCGAAGCCTTGCTTATAATGTGCACATAGACCAAGCGGGGTGTGGCTGCGATGCAGGTGATGGCGGCAGCAAACTGTGAGCAGCGCCATCTATGTCTTCTGTATGAGGGGCTGGTCATGTCTGTTTTGGAGTATGCAATGGCAATCCTGACTCTCAGCCATAAGCAGATAGAAAGGATGGAAAGGATACAGAATGAAGCTATGCGCATTATTCTTGGATGTACAAGAGATACAGCATGCAGGGCGATGCGCTACCTTCTTGATTTTCCAACCATTGAAGAGAGAATACAAGTTTGCAGGGCACGCGCCTACCTCAGAGTTAACGCAAACACACAACATCCACTGCATAGTGAAATTAGGAAGGTGAAGGGCAGCAGGTTAAAAAGAGGACGGTCATGGATGGGTCAAGCCGAAGACATTCTTCAACAGGTGTGTTCACTTGAGGAACACCTGGCGAGGAGTGGGTGCAAGTGCCAACAGACTTCTGCACATCCTTTTCAGTTTGCATCCAACTAGATAGGAAATGCAGACAAGAAAATCTGGCTGCTGTGGAGGCTGAAGTACAAGCGTTGATTTTCGAGAATTCGCTAGACAGTGACGCGGTCATCTACACAGATGGGTCGGTCGTCCGACATGTGAGAAGCTCATGGGCGTTTACAGCTCAGGCCGGAGGGAGAATTGTGAAGGAGGACTCTGGTGCTTTCACTGAAACCACAAGTAGCCTGACCATGGAAGTCATGGCAGTAAGTAAAGCAATAACATGGCTCAAGACACAGACATTCACTAGGGCTTGTTTCCTTAGCGACTCAATGAACATGATCAAGAGAATAGAGGAGGGGTCGATCCGAAGAGAATGGTTGCTGCCTCTGGAGCAGTCTCGGCTGGCAAAGATTAGTTTCATCTTCGTGCCAGGGCATGCGGGAGTACAAGGAAATGAGCGGGCTGACAAGCTCACAGGTGAGGCTACTGTGGAGGGCGGACGCGCCATGGACCAGGCTGACATTCTGAATGCTCTACGAGAAGTAAGACTTTTGCGAGAACCAAGTGATGACTGTGAATCTACAATGGCCAGACTGCTAGAGCAGCAAATTAAAAGAGGGGTGGCCAAACAAGAACACTATGCAGGAAGCCAAAGAAGATTGATAAACCAACACAGAACTGGCGTCGTTAGCCGCTACACGCTGCGGGATTTGCTGAGGAGGGGATCCGAGCACTTATGGACTGAATGGTTCGATGTGCAATGAGGATTATCTGTCGACTAACTAACTAAAACAAGGACAATAGGTCGACAAGCTGAGAAACATCTAGCGGCAGTGGAAATGTGATTTATTGAAAACAATGCAACAATTGCCACAGGCAGACAGAAAAATTAATAAGACAGTCCTTCAAGAAACAAAGGAAAATGATAAGATGATTAAAGAAATTAGATACATTCAAGAATTTGTGGGCACGATATGAGGAGAAATAAACTTTATCACGTAGTGACAACTGACAAATTTGATGGGTAAGAAGCATACCTTTTTCACCTAGGATAATCTCCAGAAATGGATCTGTAATGTTAGAACTACAGTGTTTCCCCGAAAATAAGACCGGGTCTTATATAAATTTTAGCTTAAAAAATGCACTAGGGCTTATTTCTAGGGATGTCTTATATTTTTTCCCTTTTTTTCAGATATTAAAATCTACATTACTTCATGTACAAAATTCTACATTTATTCAAATACAGTCATGCCATCTTCTGGAACATCGCCATAACTCTCCAAATCCTGAATTCCTGCCAGAATTTCTTGCAACTCCATTTCCTGTAGAATCATTGGTCCCAGTATCTCATGTCCAGCTATAAAGCTTTCCTTAAATAAGCATTTCTTGTCCATGTAACCTGCTCGTGCATTGGTAACTTTATTTCATACAAGTGACGTATTGAATAATGAACCACATCCGTTCATTATCAAGTGCGTACCAATGGCGCCTGTCAGCAACAAGTCTCTCATCCTAGCTGACGATCTTCACTAGGGCTTATTTTAGAGGTAGGTCTTATATTAAAAGCATCCTGAAAAATTGTGCTAGGGCTTATTATAGGGGTAGGTCTTTTTTCGGGGAAACACGGTATGTGTGAATTCAGAAGGACAGCACAAGTGGCAGAAGAAATAGTTTTAACATTTTTATTGCCTTCTCTGGCATTGAACTCAAGCGTAGTCCACCACTCGTGGTATTACTCCTAATGCACTGGACTGATTGTTGTGTGTGGATTAGCCTTCCCTGTTACTAATGCCCCTCGCCATCAGGTGAACCCACTCCAATTTCAGACATACTTGCAATTTATGACCCCAAGACAAGGACAAGAAGTCAAGATTTTAGTCCAGCTGACTGGAGTAGGGGTTGAACCCGCTACCTCAGCATCAGCAGACCAGACGTTCAAGAATGAGCGCTGCCACCCACTCGACCTTGCTGACTCCCAGTAAAGTTATGGAATCCTCTGTGTATTTCAGGACTCCATGGAGGCACTGATCCATCACTTCAAGCTGTTCACTGAGGGCTTCCAGGTGCCGGCCGGCTCCACTTATGCCTGCGTGGAGGCTCCTAAGGTATATATAGTCGTCATCGTCATCATCATTAAGTGCTATTAAGTGCATTTGAAGGCCAGTTGTGATGGGCCTCCCACTCTCTTTTCCGCATTTTCACTGTGTATCGTACAGGCTTATGGGTGTATTGTATGCGGGACTTGCTTACGTCCAAGAAGTTTTCCGGAAGGTTGTTATGGGAGCAAGTTTCTGTAAAGGACATGCTATTGATTGAATGAATGAATTAATCATACAGGCTTCTTTCATTCAATCTCTTGATGCTGCCTACTTACATATACTGTATTCCTCTGGCATCATCATCAAATGTCTTGCCACCTGGCGTGGGAGATCATGGTTTTACATATCTAATGACTCTACCAGCATGTATCGTTCCTGTTCCCTTCCATGCTATGATGCAAGAAGCCAAGACTCTTCACCTGCTGTCCCCCTCTATGATTGAGAAAAGGTGAGTTAGTTGATAGAGTGGCTGTTCTTATAAAATATCTCAAAACTGTGAAGTGATCATCGGCAGGTAAGTGGCACTGTATATAACCTCTTATTTCCTCTTTTTTTTCTCCTCCTCCACCTCCTTCTTGTCTTCTTCGTATCTTCTTCGGCTGCGGCTGATGCTGCTGCTGCCCCTCCTCCACTTACCATTGTGTAGTGTTTGAGGGAGCTGTAAAGATCTTTTATGTGTTCTTTCTGATGCTGTTTGTAAGTTGGTATTTGAAGTGATTTGAACCCTAATAGCTAATACATAATTTTATTTGTCATGTCCCAGGGTGAGTTTGGTGTTTACCTGGTGTCGGACGGCACAAGCAAGCCTTACAGGTGCAAAATAAAGGCCCCAGGATTTGCACATCTGGTAAGTTGGTCATAGTTTTATGGGGAGGTGCAGGTGAATTCATCTCAACAAAGGCATCTCAACAATATTAATGTATATATATTACTGTGGGGAAAAAATGGATAGTTTTAAATATCTAGGGACATTTATAACATCAGATGGAAGATGCATAACAGAGGTTAAGAGCATAATAGGGCAAGCAAAAGCTGCATTTCAGAAAATGAAGAATATCTTATGCAATAAGTCACTATCATTGAATGTAAGAAAGAGAGTGCTGAGGTGCTATATAAAACCTGTTTTGCTGTATGGCTGTGAATCTTGGAATGTAAATGAACAAATTAGGAAGAGGTTGGAAGCAACAGAGATGTCGTTCCGAAGACGAATGATGCAAATTCCTTGGACTGCCAAAGTAACTAACAATGAATGCTTGAAAGAGGCTAATGAAACCAGAACATTATATACAACAATAAGAAAGAGGCAAACAGCTTTTTTTGGTCATGTGATGAGAAGAGAGGCATTGGAATACATCGTGACAACTGGAAAGATCGACGGGGAAGAGAGACAGAGGCAGACCAAGAGAAATTATGCTGGATGGATTGCGATTACGGCATGGAGGAGTATCAACGATGGAGTTGATCCAGAAAACCAAGGACTGAGATCTATGGAGAGTCATGAATGTCTACGCCAGCCGGCATGGCACTTGATGATGTGGGGAAAATATGTAACTTACCGTGGGAATGAATTGAGTCAAGAACCGACATCACAGTACATGGGACATTCTCATACGTGCTCCGACTTCATCTGCAACAGTCAGCGAAGAGTCCCAATTCTAATGCTACCATTAGCAGTCTGATTATTTAGTCTAACCTTTCCTGAGAAATGTGAGCGTTGGTGAGAATCTCTGGTCACTCCCTGCAGCACCATTGTCTCCAAGCCGTGATAATCTGTCTGTTCTTCTACACTAAACACATGATTTCAAAGGTCCCGACCACGTCTGCCTTATCATGTATCAATACCCCACAGAGTGGTACAGACCCAGCCAATCTGTCCACCTGCTCTTTCCCCACACCACACCAGCATGTCCTGGGGGGGGGGAATCCAACTGATGCACTCTATTTCTGATTGTTGAATTGAAGCCTGCCACTCTACATGAAGCCTACCTGTCTTCACCTTTCTTGTCATACTTTGTGAGTCAGTTAACAATTATGACATGCATGTGCTGTTTGTCTTCCAGCCAGAGGAATGCCGCGTGACCACCTCCACTCTCAGACTAGATGTGGGATTATGTGCGCTGTATATTTCAGTTTGAAGGATTTATGTCTTTTCTTCACTTTATGTTGTGTGAATCCTACAGTTTGTACCTGATGAGATGCAGAAAAATAGGCCAGGCAATAAATTGCGCAATCTATTGTTCCTGGCTTTTTTATTCAAATATTAAAAATGTTAAAGATATTTACAAAAAATAATCAGACGAAAGTCATAAAAATGGTTAAAATCATTTAGCTAATAATAAAAACATAGCAATAATCCTGGTAGTACTGAAAGTTCACCTGTAATGCCTAAATTGTGTCATGTCCTGCAGCTGCCACTAACTGGTATTATTAATCACTGACTGTAATTCTCTTCTTCATGTGATATCAGTTCTCCCTCTGTTGTGTCTGTCTGCCCTGTCAATTCCAAAGAAAGAACTGTCTAGTTATAGTACTAAGAGGATTTCTCCATGTCTGTCCTATTCACCTCCAGTGTCTTTTCCGCAGCTCTTGATTCTCTGGAGCCTGTCTAATTCTCTCCCTAAGTTCCGCGTGATTAATTTCTGTCATACCATTTGGGTCTGTCTATTCTGCGCGGGCATAGACAAGTATATGTTTGTAGTTTATTAGTAATTGATTTCGTTGTTTTTGTTCTAGGCTGATTTAACATTAGAGTTAAATGTTCTACGGTTGGTGCTAGTTGCCATTTCTTTTGTTCTCTTCAAACCTATTGTGTCTTCTTTTATTTTATTCGCTCACTTTAACTTGATCCTAGTCCTAGTTTTGTGTGGGATAACTTTCCCTATTACCAGTGTCTTTGCCATCAGGTGAACCCACTTTGACTTCTGGGGTACTTGTAATTTACATCCCTATGTCAAGGACGAGAAGTCAACATTTTAGTCCCAACTGTCCAGTGTAGGGATTGAACCCGCCACCTCACTGTCAGCACACAGGAAATCTAAGAATGAGCGGTCTTATCCATTTGGCCTGCTGACTTCCACTTATTGTTTGTGTTTTCATTATGTAAGTTATTGAAATGTTAAGACAATCATCGTTATACATGATTGATTTCTTTCTAGGCTGGACTTGACAAATTGTCACGCAAACACATGCTGGCCGATGTTGTGGCTATTATTGGTAAGTCATTGTTGTGTGTTTGTTCTGCTGGTCTGGTATGTTCTTCTGTTCAGAGTTTATATTCCTAGCCACTTCTGTGTTTGTTCTGCTGGTCTTGTATGTTGTTCTGTTCAGAGTTTATATACCTGGCCACTTTTGTGGTAGGTGGGCTGCCAGAGTAACTGTCAGCAAGTACCTGGAAGAGTAGTTAGTTAGTTGCCCCATTATGCTCCATTTCTGTGCCAGTGAATATGACACAAAATGCTCCTCACTGCCCCATGTGAAAAGTGGAACAGACAGGAGTCTCGACAAACCAACAGCCCACACAGGTATACTATGCATAATGCCGCTGCCAGAATGACAACACAAAAGTCCGCCATGAAAAATACAGTTCATCGTCGATGGAATCTGCAATCTTTAGAAAACCAGCAGCCACACATTACTGCATAAGGCAAGCCAGTTAGTTCAGTGACCGGCCGGCCGGCATTTTTCTGAACATACAGTTCACACTACAAACAACCGTGGACAGATGTAATAGCACTCCATTTGAAATTCACAGCTCACAGTGTCGCTCCACTCACTCATCTCAGTAGCAGGGCGACAGAACCAAGCACTACCAGTCCAACATGAGGAAAATGCATAAGCAAACCGTAGCCACAAGCATAAACACACTAGAGGCCTTAACAGCTCAACCGCCTATCCTCCATGTTGGGGACTGGAAGTATCTGGAAGAGGCTGATGAAAGTAGAAAATCATTTACAACTATAAGACAGATGGGCGAGCTGTGATTGAGAGTTATATTGTCCACCTCAGGCTTAATAGGTACTGGGTTCAATCCAAGCTAGGGCTGGGGGTTTTCTGAGAGAGAGAGAGAGAGAGAAATGACATCAGAGACAAAGAGATACAGAGACAGGGAATGAAAGTGAGAGAGAGACACAGAGAGAGAGAGAAGCATGGCATCAGACAGAGAGAGAGAGAATTATACATTTACATCTGAATTAAATATACCCTTGTTTGTTTGCAGGTACCCTGGATATTGTGTTTGGAGAGGTGGATAGATAAAGTGTTTGCGAGATTAATCTGTACAGGTGTTCTTTTATGTAGGCAAAGTCATTGTCAGTGTGCATGTCTGTCTGTACTGGAAACTTAGGAAATGTATGATACGGAATTCTGTGTTGACCTTCTGTCCCAGGTAGGCTGGCGATTTAAGTAATGGCTGTCTGGGTTAGGAGCTGTTACTGGAGGTGCAGCTGGGACAGTCTTACAACGTCAAGAGGCTGGGACTGAAGGGAGTTAAAGTAGTAACTAGAAATGAGTGGGTTAGTGGGACAGCTGAAGGGGTTAAAGTAGTTAGTAGAGATGAGTGGGTTTGAGGGACAACTGACAGGGGCTCAGGGAATTAGAACTGAATGGATTAGAGGGACAACTTATACGGGATGAAGGAGTTTAACTAGAACAGCACCTTCGTCTTCGGACTGTCTAATATGCTCTGTGTCCACTGTTGTGATGGTCATCCCTTGCCTCCCGGATAAGATAGATAAGTACATAATGGCTGAAACATGGGGCAGCTATATGAGTTCAATAACGTGGAGATGAAATGTTTAAGAGAAAATGACAGGTACCTTGTAACATAGCTTCTAGTGTTGTACAAACTGTTTAATTTCTTTTAATAAATGGAGACTGCATGTTATTTCAGTGTTTGTGAATTGAATAAAAAAACATATTTACAATATAGTCAATATCATAATCATCATCATCTTCCACTTTTGTTGTTAAGTGTCATGGGGAGGAATAGTTGACATTCCAGCGTCAGATGAGTGGGACTGGACAGTGTCAATCTGTTTGATTGTACAATGTCGATTTCGCCAGTCCATTTTCTTCTCGGGTGTCCTCTTGCTCTCATATCAGATCTTCTTTGATGCAGCGCCAGTGCTGGTAGTTGATGGTGTTTCATTCTAACGAGATGGCCGAACCATTCAATCTGCTGCCTATCTATATATGTGGAACAAGGTGTTGATCGCACTGTCTGTAGAGAGTAAAGAAGAAAACTCAGGCTTTTGAGCCCCAGAAAAGTCCTTAGAATATCGTGGGCCAAAAACAGAAAAGTCTTTAGAATATCATGGACCAAGAACAGAAAAGTCCTTAGAATATTGTGGACCAAGAACAGAAAAGACCTTAGAATATTGTGGACCAAGAACAGAAAAGATCTTAGAATATTGTGGACCAAGAACAGAAAAAAGTCCTTTTACTATCGTGGACCAAGAATAGAAAAAAGTCAGACTATTGTGAACCAAGAACAGAAAAGATCTTAGACTATCGTGAACCAAGAACAGAAAAGATCTTAGAATATCGTGGACCAAGAACAGAAAAGTCCTTAGACTTCATGTTTCAACATCTTACACGATCACCAGAGTCATGGATCAGCTCAGTGTTCCTGTCTCGACCAATACACGTGGCCAACCTATCCAGGTATTTACTTCTCTGCCTTCCCCTTGTTTTCTTCCCCCCGATCTTGCCACCAAGTTTCCCAGTTTACTTCTTCTCATAACTTGACCAAAAGATGTTGACCGTCTACGGGAAACTGAAATGCCTTGCCCATATTAACCGTCACATCACGGTGGCTTAGAGAGAACAGGGATGGAAGGAATGGTTCCAGGAAGATGAAGCAGGGATTGATCAGCACGAAGATGGGCACAGGATGTTGTAGACATCTAGGGCTCAAGGCGGGAGGAATGGCCAGATATTGAGAAACTTGTTCATGGGTCGTGATGAGAGCATTATTATGCAAAGGACCTTCTGCAAGGTGGTGTTGCTGTATAGGTACTGAGAGCATGGATGTGTCCAGCGGCAATGTATGGGTGTAAAACTTTGGCATGGCCATCAACACGGCTGAATGGATAAGAGCGCTCCGTTCTTAAACAACCGATCCAGTGTGCTGATGTTGAGGTAGCGTGCTCAACCCCTACACTGGTCAGCTTGACTAAAATTTTGATTTCTTGTCCCTGACTTGGGGATGTCAATTACAAGTACCTCTGAAGTTGGAGTGGGTTGTCCTGATGGCAAGGGATACTGGTAATAGGGAAAGCTAATTTACATGCAAAATGTAGTCCAGTGAACTAGAAGTAGTAGCACGTGCATGGGTTCCAAGCGAGCGAACATAAAAAAAAACAAAAACAATATGTGGGTATTTAACATATCAGCTGAAAGAAAATGTGCACATTTGAATATAAGAGTTATGGAAGAGTATTAAACATTCATTGGACAAACAAACAAACAAAGAACAAATAGTTCTATCCAACAAGAACTCATGTACAACAATAAGAAAGAGGCAAAACAGCTTACTTTGGTCATGTGATGAGAAGAGAGGCATTGGAGAACATCGTGACAGCTGGAAAGTTCACGGGGAAAAGAGACAAGAGGCCAAGCAAGAGAAATGATGCTGGATGTTCAGAGTAGCATCATCAACAGACATCACCATCGGTATATGGCTGCGCTGTAAGACGAAGAAGTAAATTGTATATTATAGTATTACCACACTAGTGCCAATATTGTTTTGAAAACTGGGAATAATTAACGCATCATTTGTAATTTTTTTTGGTGCATATCCTTTTACAGGACATCACTGCCAATGCCAGTATGCTACTGCTGTTGTTGTTGTCTTGGCAAGTTTATGTTCAGTAGTTTGCCATTGCTTTCTGAACGGCCGGCTCCCATGCAAATTCATTAAAACCCAGCTCAACGTGATCTGCTGCCAAATCGCACGCAGTTGTGTTTCGAACATGGGAAGTGGGATTATGAACCTCGTCCACAATCCCTTTGCCACGGAGACCGGCCATTTATGATTAGAAATGCAAATTTAGAGAGAAAATCTAACAGCAAAGCCTCACGTTCGTTATGAGTTAAACCAATACATTTACTATTTATGAGGTGATTGACACAAAAGAGGACGAATGTATTATTCGTATGTTTCTGCAACATTTGCCATTGTCTGTCTTATTATTGCCACAGGGTATCCCAATGATTGCTGTTTGGCAGTTTAAAACTGAAATAGCGTTGTATAGTTTGTTATAGAGGACATGCACGACAGAGAAAACTTGTTTGATTTACACCCTCTCCAGTTGAGGATAAGTTCAATGGTGATTTCAACTAGTTCAAGTTGACTGCTGCTTTCGTTTGGATTTCTGCAGGGCGGCCTGCCGAAAGCGTCGCACAAATCACGGACTCGGTAGCTCCAGCAATGACCCCCTGGAGTCCCCGAGAAAATTGCAAAAGTGAACTGAACGACATAGCCCGGAATCGAACCCACGTATTGCAAAGTCAGCGGCGTATCCACTTCGTCTCAGAGGCTGCTGTTCATGTTAATGCCTGAAGGTGTGCGAAGGAGGAGGAGAGTGTGCAGCCTGGCCCAGTACGGAGGAGGAGAGAGTGTGCAGCCGAGCTCATTAGTCATGCCTTCAAATCGCCATCCAGGGGTAATGTGAAAACTAACCTGGACTCCCATTTCACCCGAGCCTAAAATAAGTACCTGAGTTGTGCTGGGAAGTAAGGCGGTGTACATGATATTGGTCGCATCACCCGAGTCTTCATCATCATCATCATCATCATCTTGTGCAACGACGATAAACATGGATGGTCATGGTTTGCTATCTCACACGATCACCAGATTCGTGGATCAGTTCTGTGTACTTGTCTCGACTCAGAGGTACAGCAAGACGGACCTATAATCAGATTGCAATGAGCACCGTTAGTATTGGAACTTTTTGCTGGCTGTTGAAGATGAGGACTGAGCGCTTATGGGAATGCCCCGAGTGCAATGTTGGTTCGTGACTCAACTCAGCTACCTGGGGCGTGTTTTCGTCTCTTTATTATTATGTCTGTTGAGCACCCACGGACTATGCCGAGAAGGATGAACGGCATGCTTCTTGCACTATGGATTGCAAACAATTAGGTATATTTAGCTCTTGCGAAAAGAGGAGACATACTAAACAGGCACGGTGTACAAACCTTACAATGGACTCTATACCGATGAAAACATAGTGAGAATTGTCTAAAATCAGAAACAATCAATAAATATATATTAGTGAAGTAATAACATTATTTAAAAAAACCAAAGCAAGTATTATAGGACATAAATGACAGCTGACGTTTCGATTCTAAGAATCTTTTTCAAGGACAGGACAACACAAACCGATAAAAAAACGACAAAAATACAAAATAAAATAAACACAACTTCTTTGTTGTCAGGGGGACACAGAGGTGCTTCTTGCAGAGTGGCATGCTTCAATTAGAAAGTCAAAGATAGCTAGCATACCTTGGATCTCCCCCCCCCCCCCACCCTTTTTCCCCTCCCAGTGCATGCTGGTGTAGTGGGAAACGAGCAGGCGGATAGATTGGCTGGGTCTGCACCGCTAGGTGGGGTATTGGTGCATGATAGGCAGACGTGGTCGGCGTCCTTTGGAATCGTGTGTATAGTGCAAATGAATGGGTAGATCATCACAATTTGGAGAGAATGATACTGCGGGGAGTGACCAAAGAATCTGGCCGACACTCAGGATTCCAAGGATAGATCAGACAGACATATAATCAAACTGATACTTGTACCATTAGTATTAGGACTCTATTCTGGCTGTTGCAGATGATGGCTGAGTACGTACGAAGATGTTGGGAGTGCTGTGATGTCGGTTATTGACTCAACCCAGCCTCAGTCTTCCGGGGGCTGCTCAACGAAACAACCAACCAGCAGTTATGTTTGCGTATGCCATTTATATAGGGTTTATTTTTAATGACTGTACAGTGTTTGAAAATATTGCCGGTCCAGGTTTTATATTCACCATCTGTAAAGTTCATGCAACATAATAGGTACTACTGACGAGCTCAAATGAGGGCGAAACTCGAGTATAGTGCTTCCATATTGACGTGGATAGGCCTTAGGTTCATACCAGAATGCGATCGGCGTTGCCAGTAGTGGGTTGTGCTCAATATTTAAATTTCAAATCCCGAAACAACCACATAATCAATAATAGGTAAATACAAAACTTGGATCGGCAATATTTTCAAACATTGCACAGTCATTACAAATACACCATGTACAACATAACTAGAGACTGTGTTGCCTGGATCCCACAAGGGTAATAAATAGAAGAGAGCTGCGTTGATGAATAATATTGGGAGGGCATTCAGGGATCTCTGGGAGATAGCAAAGGCGTGACGGTTTTGTGTGGTCTGGTTGAGGGTCTGTGTCTAAATTTGGGATAAAGGGAAGGAGAAGAAGAAGAAGACAAAGGAGAAGATGATGAAGTAGTAGTAGAAGAAGAAGATACTACTTATGACAAAAGTACCTCTTATCACCAGCGTGTCTTATGACGGTGAGGTGTATGCGATTATGTTGCTGCACAACCACGTTTTCCGTATCTTTGGTAAGTGTAACCGTTGCTCAGTAAGAGCATTACTTTGCTGATCTTGCAGCTTGTTACGGATGCATTGGTTTTCTCTTTTCTCTGGAGTAAGATAGACAGGCAGAGAGAGAGAGAGAGAGAGAGAGAGAGAGAGAGAGAGAATGCTGCATGGGCAACACATGTTCTCTACAATTCAACCCAGGCTTTGTGCTATATAGAGCTATAACTCCATTCATGGTTCCCACCATGGGTTGTATTTCGTCCATGCTCGTATTTCTGTTCGTCCCATTCTACCAGCTTGTCTCGTGTGAAACCAAACTTGGTTTCAATGTAATGAGGCCAGCTAACGAAGACGTGGTTATAGGTTGGTACAGGCTGGTGGTGCCTGTTTACGAATGACTTTCCAAAATATGTTAACTAAATAATTTGGTATGGAATACAACAATTATTGGTTGCAATAAATGCAAAATAATTTAAAAACATTTCATTCATAAATTTTACTTAAGCAGCTTGGTGTGTGAAAATAAAAATGGACTGAAACGATTAGAAAACTCTAGAAAGCTGTTTTATTATCACATTCTACACATTAGATAATTGTTAAAAATATATATACAGTAAAACATCGGTTTTCGTTGCCTTCGGTCTTCGTCAATTATTTTTCCGCGAAATATTTGTCTCGGTTTTCGTCGGTTGCCTCGAATTTCGTCAGCGTGCCTACATCACCTTACTGATAATTTTGCGAAAACAAAGAGACCCATGCTTTCTTCTGGTCAGTTTGGTGCTGTTTTTTGTTGTGTGAGCATCACTTGCTAATAATAAACTACGAGAAACAGTTAGATGGCGATTCTGTTTCGGAGGCAATCATAAGTGAAGAGGCCAGACTGTTATATGCCGATCTCATTAAGAAAATGCTTGGGACGAGTGCTAGTGTACTTAGTGATTTTAAGATCAGCAAAGGATAGTTTGAAATATTCAAGCGGCGCACTGGCATACACAGTGTTACTAGGCACGACAAAGGCGCGAGTTCGGACAAGTTTGAGGCTGAAGAATGGTATTAACTATTATATTTATTATCCATAAAATATGTTTTTGGTATGTATTTTGGAGTGTCTAGAACGAATTACTTGGATTTACATTGATTCATATGGAAATAATTGCCTCGGTTTTCGTCGGTTTCGGATTTCACCGATTATTTTTGGACAGATTATCGACGAAAACCGAGGCTTTGCCACACACACACACATACACACACACACACACTCTCTCTCTCTCTCTCTCTCTCTCTCTCTCTCTCTCTCTCTCTCTCTCTCTCTCTCTCTGATGAGGTCTATACAACGGAATGGCGGATAAAATCGAAAATTGTGCGTACAGCTTCCTCCAATAAATTTTTTCCCCTGATAAGTCATCACCATCACCTAGTGCCGTTTTATTTATTTAAAGAAATGGATTTAACACAATGTTCTCTATGGGCCTAAAGTCGCTTACGGGGGTCCTTTACTTAATAATTGTTTCACAGTCTTACGTTAAAAAAATAACTCACTGAATGAAACATTCGTGGTTTACTTTTCTAACTTCCAATGACAGACACTTATTCCATGTTAGTAATCATGATACCACCTACATGCAGCACAACCTACTATTCTACTGTCTAACGAGTATGTATTATGATTTCTACTTCTTTATTGTTTGTTTGTTTTGGGGTTCCACCAGTGCCAATCGGACCAGTACATGCGAATTAATTTCCCGTGGTTGCTATTGTCTCCCCCCCCCCCCCCCCCCCCCAAAAAAAAAGTTAGTTGGATATCTTTTACAGAACGTCGCAGTCAACACCAGCGTTTTTGCTGTTGTGATCTCTTGGCAAGTTTACGTTCAGTAGTTTGCCATTGCTTTCTGAACGATCAGCATCCATACCATTTCGTAAAACCAACGCAAGACGGTCTGCTGGCAAATCGCCCACAGCTATGTTTCGAACGCGGGTATGCGGGATTACGAACTGCGCCCGTAACGCCTTCGCCACGGAACCGGCATTGTCCAAAACTATTTGGAAATCAACGGAATAGACAAGTACAGTCAACGCCGCTGGCGATCTCAAATATTATGGCTGAGTGTTTCGTGTGACGACTTGCGCGGCCGAACAGCGCCAATCGGAAAACTTCCGCCCACACGTGCCGTAACTAGCCAAGCGGTCGGAAATTTACCGCGTGGGAAAGAACGGAGGGGAGGAGAAGAGTGGAGGAAAGACAGACGGACGGACTGACGGATATAACAACTAACATGTAGAACTGTGTGTCGTCCTGTTTCTAACTATTTTTGTTTTGTTTTACTAATATTATTCTGACGCACATCCCCAATCACAAATGAGACAACGGAGTGCAAGGATGATACTCAAAGAGATACCCAATCAACCAACCAACCCACCGTTTGTTAGTTAGTTAGTTATTTAAACTGACTAACTAACTAATTATCTAAGTAACTAATTATCTAAGTAACTAATTATCTAACTAACTAATTAACTAACTAACTAATTATCTAACTAATTATCTGACTGACCTACTAACTAATTAACTAACTACCTAACTAACTAACTAACCAACAACGGACCGGGCACTAGCCACTAGAATCCACCCATTCTCCAGCAAACCGCCCAGATTCCCCAGACTTCTTTCTCTTGTCTGGTGTAGGGCCTGTTACCCCGTACCCAGCTCCTGGTAACGGCCCAGTCGTCTAACACTAGCACTACTACTACTACTACTACTACTACTACTACTACTACTACTACTACTACTACTACTACTACTACTACTACTACTACTACTACAGCTATTACTACTATTGCGATTATAAGTACTACACATATAAGTACAACGACAACACCTACTACTACTTCGTGCGTCATTCGCACTTGCGGAGCGCTATCATGAACACGTTACCTGAACAGTTCAAGAAGCCTGATACGGGGGAGGAAAATGGCACGTTGCAAGACCAACACAAAGAAACAACAGACACACAAGATGTGCAGCGTGGGAGCCGACAAAACCGTAAAGAAGACGAGCGGAGAGAACCTGCCTGCGAGCTGCAGCAAAGAACCTGAACCTATAGACACTACTGAAGCTACCACGAGGAAGATAGACGACAACCCACCACAGACAATAACCAAGACAGACGAGAAGAAGAGAGTGGAGAAAGACACTAAAGTCGGAAACACCGACTGAAAGACAGTCAGATGGGTTATCAAACGTATTCAAGTGGAGCTGTCAGACGAAGAAATCCTGAAGCAGCTACAAGAAGAGAATCTCCACACCCGAATCTTGAAGGCGGAGCGGATTCTAACGTACTCAAAGATCTCCACGACGCTGACTGAGGGCAGCGAGATACCACGTCAAGATACCAATAAACAAGAAAATACAACAGCCTGAAGGATTCATACCAAGAATTACTCAATGTTCCAGGTGCCAGAGGGCCTGTCACAGCAGAGCAACATGTCGCAGTAAGACGGAAATCTGCCGATACTGCGCCGATCACCACGCCTCCAAGGAGTGTCCGCTGGCCCAGCTGGGCACGGACTTCCGAGCACCCAGCAACAAGAGAAAATGCAACAACTGTCTGGGCAAGCACGGA
>OY992876.1:445316401-445336401 GCA_963921405.1 Cepaea hortensis | reverse complement strand
CCTTACATTGTGTTTTTACCCCTAGCATTGTATTCTTACCCCTACTATTGTGTTCTTACCCTTAGTTTTGTGTTCTTACCCCTTACATTGTGTTATTACCCTTATAATTGAATTTTTACCTCTAGCATTAAATTCTTACCCCTAGCACTGTGTTTTTACCCCTAGCATTGAATTCTTACCCCTAGCATTGAATTCTTATTCCTAGCATTGTGTTCTTACCCTTAGCTTTGAATTCGTACCCCTAACATTGTGCTCTTACCCCTAGCATTGTATTCTTACCCCTAACATTGTGCTCTTACCCCTAGCATTGTATTCTTACCCCTATCATTGAATTATTACCCCTAGTATAATTTTCTTACCCCTAACACTGTGTTCCTACTCCTAGCATTGAAGTTTTACCCCTAGCATTACATTCTTACCCCTAGCACTGTGTTCTTACCCCTAGCATTGTGTTCTTACCCCTAGCATTGTATTCTTATCCCTAGCATTGTATTCTTATCCCTAGCATTGTATTCTTACCCCTAATATTATGTTCTTACTCCCAGAATTGTGTTCTTACCCCTAACATTGCATTCTTACCTCTAGCATTGTATTCTTATCCCTAGCATTGTATTCTTACCCCTAATATTATGTTCTTACTCCCAGAATTGTGTTCTTACCCCTAACATTGAATTCGTACCTCTAGCATTGAATTCTTACCCCTAGCACTGTGTTCCTACCCCTAGTATTGACTATTGTGTTCTTACCCCTAGCATTGTATTCTTACTCCTATCATTGTGTTCTTACCCCTAGCATTGTATTCTTCCTTCTAGCATTGAATTCTTACCACTAGCCTATGTTCTCACCCCTAGCATGTTTTTAACCCTTAGCGACAGAAACTTTCCCCTATGTATTCGGTTTAATAGCGGCAAAGAGTCGCTGTATCTTTTGCTGTTCACGTGTACGCACTGTTTACCTACGTGACAAGATCTCCCGTCAGCGCTTGTCCTGTATCTGTGCTTACTTGTATCCCAGGGTCACATGTCTGCGTTGATAAGAGCATGTCTTGTCGTGTCATGGGAACTGCGGGAGCCTGTTGATTAGACGTTTGTCTGTCCGATATGGTGGGTACGGGTTCGAGTTCGTATCGAGGCGTGTGTTTGAAATTGACATAATCTCCCAGGTCGCGCCAGCCTAAAATGGTACCAAGAATATCTTGGGAATGGAAGGCGTCCGGCGTGGTACTAACCACATCGCCCAGTGAGTGTCATTTGGTCTATGAAAATATGGGTTTAACACCATGTGTCCCTTGCGTCTTAGGTGTGAAAACGAACCTTTACTTCAATGTTTGTGAAGGGGGCGTTTACATTGCTGACTATCCAACTTCAATTTTTGTGAAGAGGGTGGTTTACGTTGCTGGCTATCCAACTTCAATTTTTGTGAAGAGGGTGGTTTACGTTGCTGGCTATCCAACTGCCAACTGTAATGTTTGTGAAGGGGTCGTTTACGTTGCTGACTATCCAAATTGATGCCGTTGATATTTCCAGTTGTCACGATGTTCTCCAATGCCTCTCTTCTCATCACAAGACCACAGAAAGCTATATGTCTCTTTCTTATTGTTGTATATAATGTTCTACTTTCATTAGTCTCTTTCAGGCAATCGCTGTTATTTAATCTGATAGTCCAAACGTCTCAAAAACCACCCTCCGTTGCTTCCAAACTCTTCCCAATTTGTGCATTCACATTTCACGATTCACTGCCTTACAGCAAAACAGGTTCTATATAACATGCCGATACTCCCTTTCTGACATTCAATAATGTCGGGTGACTTATTGCATAAGATATTTTTGATTTTCTGAAATGCAGCCTTTTCTGGACCTACTCTACTCTTAATCTTTGCCACAAGTTAAACAGTTCTTCATCTTCTCTTTCTCTGTTTATCCCAGTGAAGTATTGGGAGGTGTCTAAAGATCTGTTATGTGCTCTTTCTAATGTTCTTTATTGAAACAATTCTACCATCTGAAAAATCGAATTACCGGGACAATAGAGCTTCGTGAAAGCACTTTTTAGGACAGTGAAATGCTTCACAAAAAACCGGGATTGTCACGGAAAACCGGGACGTCTAGCCATCCAACCCCAAATTGATTTACCAAGCAACTTTACATTCAGTTATACACATAACGGTCTCTTGTTAGTCCCTCCCATTCTGTCAAAAATATTTGACTTTTAAATTATTAAAAGACAGGCGCCGAACGAGATTGTCAAAGGCAGGTTATGTCCTGTTTGTCGGCGCGCCTATTGGCAGGTTCAAGTGGAAACAGGTCAAACAGTTACCGCTGTATCGCATATATCGATCAGATAATCGATCCAGTGTTCGGCGATCAGTCACGAGGGTTTTTAATCTGCAGGTTGCCAGTAGTGACTGTGGTAGTTAGGGCAGGTCTTAGAATAAACGTAACGCATTCTATATAAAGGCCTTAAGTATTTCTTTGACACGGCACAAAATAGGCGTCCTTGTTAACTCTTACCTGGCGGTATGCCATGATTTTCTAGTCGATGTTTCCGCGGGTTTATGGCGGGAAACCACTTTAGGTGGTAAAGTTTTGTTGTTGTTGTTGTTGTTGTTGTTTTCAGACTGTCAGTTACAGTTAACATAGTCGCATACCCTTTACATGACGTTGCAGTCAACCCCAGCATTTGTTTGGCTGTTTGGGATTTCTTTGCTAGTTTACTTTCCGTAGTCTGACATTGCTTTTTGAACGGCTGGCACCCAAACCATTGTGTGAAAGCCAACGCAAGGCGGCCTGCTGTCAAATCGCCCGCAGCAATGTTTCGAACGCGGTATACGGAATTAAGAATTGTGCCCGTAACCCCTTCGCCAAGGTTAAAATCTGTCTTAAATCGTCATATAAATACATACAGTAAAGCGGTGGTTCTCAAACAGTGGGAAATTTCCCCCCCCCCCCGGGGGGGGGGGAATTTAGCGTTTCCAAGAGGGGTGGGGGGTAGGGGAGAATTAAGACCACAGATTGGCAGACTCAAAATGGCTTCTGGCACAATATCCTGGCTTTCTATTGAACGTTTTGTTTGATGAAGCACAATTTTCTTGCATTCTGGTGTCGTGTATTAAGTGACAATTCTTTCACATTTTACTACACTATAGAATTAATATATGCATGTAAAGATTATGTACACATATGGAAGAACATAAGATTTTCAGTTTTATAGCATGTTATTTTGAATGCACCTTTTGAAGATGATAATTTTGGAAAGCGGACAATTCTTCTTCTTTCATTCTCTAGAAAGGGGGAAATGGCATTCAGACATATGGTGAAAGGTTCACGGGCCATAAAAGGTTGAAAACCACTGCAGTAAAGGTTCCTTTAACACGCCTTCGGCCACCTTGGGCACGTAGTGGTAGACAAATATTTTTGAGTGAATCGCTAAAACTAAAAAATAGAATCTGGAAGCGTGGCTAGAACATGAGGGAGTCTCCGTGGCGAAGTAGTTACTCCGAATATCCTCGCGCTCCGAAGGTTGTGGGCTCGTTTCAGCCTATTTTGGTTCACGAGTGCAATTTTCTCGGAAAACTACCCGACGGTAGTCGCTGGAGCTGCGGAATTCGTATTTTGTGCGATGCTTTCGGCAGGCTGCCCTGGGGAAAGAGACCGACCCATAAGGGATACAACCCGGTACAGTAAAGCCCACCTTGGTGCCTTGTACACTTTTTGAAGATAAAAACCATAGAAAAATATTAAAACTTTGCTGGACCAAAACAGTACAGAACCAAGAGATATACGCAATAAGAACACGATACTGGAAGAAGATTGACTAGTAAGACAAAAAAGAAAGCATGATCAAAATAAAATATTCTGCGACCGGGAGGGTTAACGTGGTCAAAAAACTCCCGGAGATGTCAGATATGTCGGCCGAAAGGTGCAAATATCGTCATTCTGCTGTAAACTGACACAATGCAATTACGCCCAAAACAAAAACCAAAAAAAAAAAAAAGAAAAATATCAGACAAACAACGAAGAAGAGAAACTATTCTGGGTGAGTAAAACAAAAAAAGACACGAATGTCTGGAAAAGAACATTTTTGGAGGGAGGTGTACCGAGGAAGCGTAGAAGAGGAATGCCACAAAATAGACGGATTCCAGATGTGATGGATAATTTTGACATGGCGGCAACAACGTTGGGCCATCTGGCAGAGAGAACGTGTGAAAGATTGTTATTCGGGAGTTCCCCATACGACCATAGGACAGGCCACTGAATGATGATGATGATGTTGATGATGATGTTGATATTGATGATTATGATGATGGCTTTGATGATGATGATAATGATGATGATGATGATTATGATGATGGCTTTCATGATGATGATAATTATGATGACATTGATGATGATGGTGACGACGACTATGTTGATGATGATGATGTTGATGATGATGATGTTGATGATGATGATGTTGATACTGATGATAATGACGATGATATTTATGATGATGATGATGATGATGTTGATGATGATGATGATGCCTTTGATGATGATGACGATGAAGATGAAGATGATGATGATGATGATGATGATGATGATGATGATGATGATGATGATGTTGATATTGATGATGATGATGATGATGCCTTTGATGATGATGACGATGAAGATGATGATGATGATGATGATGATGATGATGATGATGATGATGATGATGATGATGATGATGATGATGATCATGTTGATGATGATCATGTTGATGATAATAATAATGATGATGATGATAATGTTGATGATGATGTTGATAATGATGGTGATGATGATGATGGCGTTGATGATGATGTTGATATTAATGATGAAGATGACGATGATGACTTTGATGTTGATAACGACGACGATGATGATGATGATTATGATGATGAACGTTGATGATGATGGTAATGATGATGCCATTGATGATGATGATGACATCGACGACGATTATCATGATGATGATGATTTTGATAATGATGTTGATGATGATGACAATAACGATGACGACGATAATGATGATAATGATGGTGGTGTCAGGTGCATGCTGAGGAGGAGTGACCCAGTCGGGAAGTCAACAGAGGCCCTGGAGATGTGGATGTACAGAAGAATATCTCGTATACATGGAAACAATAACCAGCAAATACCGTGATTCCAGAAAAACTGGGAATGAAAAGAGAGTTGATGAATAATAATTAAGCTGAAACAATTAAAACACATAAATATCAATAGGAGAACTCTATGAGGCTACCAACACAGTTCATAAATAAACACACATGTATTGTCTGTCGCTCATAGAAGTGAAAAGAAGGGAGTAGAGACTAGAGGACGCACTAGACAATATACATATTGAAAGCTACAGTTACAGACCGGGATTCGAACCAGTCACCTCCATGTGACGACAGCGCCTCTCTGCAGGAACAAATGTACTTGGACGCAGGACCAACTAGATACCCCTAAATAAGGTGTCTTCATGTGACTATCTTTTAATTGTTTCAGCTAAAGTATTATTAATTTATTCACCTTAGATCATATATAACTCTGCTGAATGCACCTGATGAGATGCAGATAAATATGTCAGGCAATAAATCGTGCAACATATTGTGTGTGGCTTCTGTGTTTACATTCACTAATGAAATACATTGTTTTAAATGAAAAGAGAATTGATGAGAGAAATACAAACTGGGGCAAATGAAACATTTCGGCCGCGTACACAGATTCAGTGCCAAACAAAAAGTCGGTTTGAACCAAACAAATATGGGTGGCGGGAAATGGATTATATAAACCCATGGCAGATACGGGAAGTCGCGTAAGACATTTATTCATCCGTTGGCACGTAATCAGTTAAAAGACAAAACACTCTTATAAAAATCACACTTTAAAAATGGACCCGCGCTACTTGGTATTTTACAAGGTTAGGGTTAGTTTCACATCCGTATGTTATACAGCGGGAAATATGCATGCTCTCTGTACTCTAGGAGCAGCTTAATGTAGTGACCAGACGCTCGCTTGACGGTCCGATAAATAAATGTTTGCATATCCTTTACAGGACATCGCTGTCAACTTCAGCATCTTTCAGCTGATTGTTGATTTCTTTGTCAAGATTACGCTCAGTAATTTGCCATTGCTTTCTGAGCGGCCGGCTCACATACCCCGTAAGTTACTGATGCGATTCGAACCACTGCTGATTCTCACCGTCGGCACGTTACTTACGAGAGTATACGAGATTACGGAGAAAAGTCGCTAACCTCTAGGCCAGGAAGCCGGCTGACGGTCCGATGGTCAATATAAAATAACATAAAGTAATGCAGCTTTACAGAACAGAATTACGAAACATACAGGACGTTGCGGCGATTAGCCTTCATGAGTAAACACATACATACGCAAAACACAACATATAATCACGGTGAAGACCCTCCAGAAAGTAACGAGTTAGAGGAAGTAAATAAATCAAAAACATATAACGATTAACAGGAGGAGATAATAAACTTAGTTGCAGCTGTAAACATAGTCAAAATATGAATAAAATTAGTGGAACTGCGGTAAAACTGTCGTGCGACCGAATCAGCGTTGGGCGGGATTTTAAACTCGACCAAGGCTCCAAGGTCGACGCAGCTTAAAATAGGTACCATAAAATGTGTTGGGGAGGAAAAGTGGTCGGCGAAGTACTGGCCACAACACCCACTCTGTGCCAATTGGTATATAAAGAATAAAGCACCATATGCGTTGCTCGGTACAGATTGCAATTTACCGTTGTTCAGTACAGAATGGGTTGTGAGCGTTGCTTAGTGCAGAATGGGATATGCGCATTATTCGGTGTGGAATGGCATTTGAGCCGATCTCCCTGGCGGAGTAAAGGAAGCTGTTCGTAATTCCGTATACTCGCGTACGAAACACAGCTGCGCGAGATTCGACAGTGGAACGCGTCGCGTCGCATTGCGTTGGTTTCTTACGGAAAGGTATGGTCGGTCGTTCAGAAAGCAATGGAAAACTACTGAACGTAAAACTTGCCAAGACATCAATAGCATCTGGAAAATGTTGGTGCTGACTGCAATGTCTTGTAAATAAGATATGGACAAAAATAGCATCTGAGCCGGTCTCCGTGGCCTAAAGGCTTGCGAATGCGATTCGTGAGCCGCTTACCACGCGTTCGAAACACAACGGCGACATATTTGGCAGCAGGCCGTATCTCGCTGGGACGTTAACGTGTTGGTATGGGGGTCGGTCGTTCAGAAAGCAATGGCAAACTACTGAACGTACAACTTGTCAAGACATCAACAACAGCAGTAAAATGCTTATGTTGACAGCGATGTCCTGTAAATAGGATATGCAAGAAAAAAGAAGGCATTTGAACGCTGTGAGGTACACACACTGGGTTATGGGTGTTGCTCGTGTTACATCGGTGACGGAGCTCTAGTTTAAAGCACAGAATGGGTCCCATTAGATCCAGAGAATAGAACCAGAAATGACTAGTTACAGCCCACGTGTGACTGATTGAAATCGAACTTGGCCGCTGCTATGTGGTTGCTAGGGTAAACAGGTTAATAAATATTTGTATTTTATTTCGTTTGCTGTCGCAATTATAGATTTGAATGTGCTGGTAATATTCCATGCATTAAGCTAGCTTTGTCTGGTTCTGTTTACGTTTTGGGGTGGTTACATGCTTACATGCGAGCGCGCATACACATGCATGCAAACGCACAGGCGAACCACGGCAGTACAGTATCGTGTTTCCCCGAAAATAAGACAGGGTCTTATATTAATTGTATCTTCAATGTGGTTTTTGACAGAAATGTGGTTTCTGATGAAAATGCAAAGAATACATGGGCAGACAGAAAAACCAATGACCAAGTGCTACAGGAGAAATCGTAAATTGATTAGAGAAATTAGACGCAGACAGTCAAACGTTGTTGGACATGTTATGAGAAGAAATGGATTGGAGAACTTAGTGACAACTGGCAAGATCGAAGGGAACAGACCAAGGGGAAGACCGAGAAGTAAATACCTGGATGGCTTGGCCAAATGGCATGGTCGAGACAGGAACACTGAGTGATCCACAACTCTGGTGATCGAGTGAAATAGCGAGTTATGACCGCCTACGCTTTCCGGCATGGCACATGATTGATTGATTGATCTTCAAAAAATGCAACAGAGCTTATTTTCGGGGGATGTCTTTCAGATACAAAAATCTACATTTATTGATGTACAAAATTCTACATTTATTCAAATACAGACCATGTCATCTTCTTCTGAAATATCGTCATGACTCTGCAAGTCCCGAATTCGTCTGACCAATTGTCGTTTGAGATAATTGTCCCATAAACACTGCAGTTTCATCCATAGCAATCATGTTGCAGAGTTGGTATTTAGACAAGTCGATGCCATCAACAAAGTACTTGAATGTAAGTGCACGTTTAATAACCTCATTCTAGCTGACCATCTTAACTAGGGCTTATTATAGGGGTATGTTTTACATTAAAAGAATCCTGAAACATCGTGCTAGGGCTTATTTTAGGGGTAGGTCTTAATTTAGAGAAACACGGCACTAGCTCGCTGGCTTGAAGGCTCAGTTGCCATGTATTCAAACCCCAAATCGAGGTGTAGGTTTAAATAAAGACTGACCTTTAAGGTCGACCCAGCCTGATGTGAGTACCAGGAATTGTTCTAGAAGTAAAGGCTGCCGGTGCGGTAATAACCACATCACTCATGGAGTGCCGATAGGCCCTGAACATCCTGGTCATAGCACTACATATCAAACACGCTTCAAGCCGTGGACGAGGTCGTTTAAGATGGCAGTTGAAACCATTAGCTGTAAGCCTCTTCGCTGGCTGTTGAATGAGGGGGCGGAGCGCGTGTGGGAATGTCCTGAGTGCAGTGATGTCGTTTCTTAGCTCAACTCAACTCAACAACTCAACTACTCTTACACTTATACGTTTACATACACACACACATATACAATATACATACAGCCACACGGATACATACATATATACACATTACCATGCCAAAACACATATACAGACATACCTATACACATACATACATAAACACAAACACATGTGCACAAACATACATACACACATCATAACACCAACGCATGCAGATACACATACTCGCACACTCACACAGAACACAGACATACATACACATATACACAAACACAGAGACGCAAACACACTCATACAAACACACACGCACACGCACACAAACACACACGGGTATAAGTATAACCATTCAATGGCTTGTCTTGGACATAACTCTTCTCTTTTCTCCCCTGTCACCTCTCTCTATTATTACATCTCTCTCTCTCTCTCTCTCTCTCTCTCTCTCTCTCTCTCTCTCTCTCTCTCTCTCTCTCTCTCTCTCTCTCTCTCTCTCACCCACACGTTTCGGTTGATCAGATCATCTGGTCATTTTTTATTTTTTATTTCTTTATTTTTTGTTTTTTGCGCTCACTCGCTTTTGAACTCAAACGTAGCCCATACACACTATTTTCAGTAGTGATGGACTGAATTTTGCGTGTGGATTAGCTTTCCCTATTAGCAGTGTCCATGGCCACCAGACAAACCCACTCCGATTCCAGAGGTACATGTAATTTACGTCCACAAGTCAAGGACGACAGGTCAACATTTTAGTCCAGCTGTCCGGTGTATGGGCTGAATCGCGAACCTCGGCATCAGCACACCGGATGTTTAAGAACACCGTACCTATCCAATCGGCCATGCAGACCTGCATCTGGTCATTTGATCTAGATATTTAACAAATCATCATACCCGTTGAAGAGACTGTTCAATGTTATCGATCCTGTCATTAGTTGCTTTCAGAGATGCCGATTGCCAATGGAAACGTATTGTTTTCTGCCATTGCCATAGGATGTAGTAATCGATAAATACATAATTGTTTGGGCGATTTTATAGCCTCAGCCGTAGTTTGCTGGATCAGTTTGTCGATTTATGGATCGGCAGTCTTTGATCAAATATTTGATGGAAATATCGATTGAGTAAATTTAGTTTAGTGATTGAGCACATTGAGAAATATCGACAAATATTGGTAATATTGGTAAGTTTAAGTTAAAGTTAAAGACAGACAGAGAGGGAGAGAGACAGAAAGGCAGACAGTTAGATGATAGATGGCTGGATGGATAGACGGACAAACTTACTGGTGGACAGACAGACAGATAGGTAGGCAGGTAGGTAGATAGATAGGTAGTAGATAATAGATAGATAGATAGTTAGATAGATAGATAGATAGATAGATAGACAGATAGATAGATAGATAGATAGATAGATAGATAGATAGATAGATAGATAGATAGATAGATAGATAGATAGATAGATAGATAGATATATGGATGGATGGATATATGGATGGATGGATGGATAGATGGATAGATGGACAGATGGATGGACGGACGGACGGTCGGTCGGACGGACGAACGGACGGACGGACAGACAGACAGACAGACAGAGACAGACAGACAGACAGACAGACAGACAGACAGACAGACAGACAGACAGACAGACAGACAGACAGATCTTGTAGTACTTGGTCGTTGGTTTGTTTGTCTGTCCATGTTATTCTTTGCATTTTTCTCAGAAACCACATTTCCACAGCCATCAGTTGCTTTTCAGCTTGTCTGCTCATTATCCACGCTTCACATCCATACAAAAGTTCGGGTTCTATATAGCACATCGACCATCTTTTTCTCGTTGCAAATGATATCGTTTTATTGGTCAGTATGTTATCTATCTCGCAAAAGGCTACCTTCGCCATGGCGATTCTTGTTCTAATATTTTCAAGGCATCTCCCATCAGATGTTATGGCCGTTCCGAGATAATTGTACGGATTCACTTGTTTAATAACATTCCATTTTACTTGTATATTACACTGTGGTATTTGCTTCTTCCTAGTGACGACCATAATCTGTGTCTTCTTACATTTAAATCTAACCTTAATTGTTCACTGTGTGCAACAACCGCATCTACTAGATGTTGCAGATCCTGCTCATTGTCTGCAATCAATACTGTATCATCCGCATATCTAATGTTATTGGTGTTACACCCCCTCGCCCCAGTGATGATTCCTTTCACCAATACAACCCACCACAAAGATACACGATCCTTCACCATTTAACCAAAGATACACGATCCTTCACCATTTAACCAAAGATACACGATCCTTCACAATTTAACCAAAGATACACGATCCTTCACCATTTAAGCAAAGACACACGATCTTTCACCATTTAACCAAAAATTTACGACCCTTCACCAGTTAACCAAAGATACACGACCCTTCACCATTTAACCAAAGATACACGATCCTTCACAATTTAACCAAAGATACACGATCCTTCACAATTTAACCAAAGATATACGATCCTTCACCATTTAATCAAGTATACATGACCCTTCACCATTTAACCAAAGATACACGATCCTTCACCATTTAACGAAAGATACACGATCCTCCCACTTAACCAAAGATACAGGATCCTTCACCATATAACCCTCAGATGTTTAATTTCTGAGACACGAAGTTGTTAATTAGCCATTTCTTCATAACCTGAGCTGTGACTTTTAATTGTTTAGACGTGATGTCGTTAATTAGCAATTTCTTCATGACTAGAGCTGTGACTTTTAATTTTTGAGACACCAAGTTGTTAATTAGCCATTTCTTCATGACTAGAGCTGTGAATTTTAATATTTGAGACACGAAGTTGTTAATTAGCAATTTCTTCATTACCAGACCTGTGACTTTTAATTGTTGAGACACCAAGTTGTTAATTAGCCATTTCTTCATGACCAGAGCCGTGACTTTTAATTTTTGGGGACACGAAGCTGTTAATTAGCCACTTCTTCGTGACCAGAGCTGTTAGTTAGTTAGTTAGTTAGTCGACAGATCATCCTCATTGCACATCGAACCATTCAGTCCATAAGTGCTCGGATCCCCTCCTCAGCAAATCCCGCAACGTGTAGCGGCTAACGACGCCAGTTCTGTGTTGGTTTATAAATCTTCTTTGGCTTCCTGCGTAGTGTTCTTGTTTGGCCACCCCTCTTTTAATTTGCTGCTCTCGCAGTCTGGCCATTGTTGTAGATTCACAGTCATCACTTGGTTCTCGCAAAAGTCTTACTTCTCGTAGAGCATTCAGAATGTCGGCCTGGTCCATGGCGCGTCCGCCCTCCACAGTAGCCTCACCTGCGAGCTTGTCAGCCCGCTCATTTCCTTGTATTCTCGCATGCCCTGGCACGAAGATGAAACTAATCTTTGCCAGTCGAGACCGCTCCAGAGGCAGCAACCATTCTCTTCGGATCGACCCCTCCTCTATCCACTTGATCATGTTCATTGAGTCGCTAAGGAAACAAGCCCTAGTGAATGTCTGTGTCTCGAGCCATGTTATTGCTTTACTTACTGCCATGACTTCCATGGTCAGGCTACTTGTGGTTTCAGTGAAAGCACCAGAGTCCTCCTTGACAATTCTCCCTCCGGCCCGAGCTGTAAAGGCCCATGTACTTCAGCCTCAACAGCAGCCGGATTTTGTCTGCATTTTCTATCTAGTTGGATGCAAACTGAAAAGGATGTGCAGAAGTCTGTTGACACTTGCACCCACTCCTCGCCAGGTTCTAAGTCCTCAAGTGAACACACCTGTTGAAGAATGTCTTCGGCTTGACCAATCCACGACCGTCCTCTTTTTAACCTGCTGCCCTTCACCTTCCTAATTTCACTATGCAGTGGATGTTGTGTGTTTGCGTTAATTCTGAGGTAGGCGCGTGCCCTGCAACCTTGTATTCTCTCTTCAATGGTTGGAAAACCAAGAAGGTAGCGCATCACCCTGCATGCTGTATCTCTTGTACATCCAAGAATAATGCGCATAGCTTCATTCTGTATCCTTTCCATCCTTTCTATCTGCTTATGGCTGAGAGTCAGGATTGCCATTGCATACTCCAAAACAGACATGACCAACCCCTCGTACAGAAGACATAGATGGCGCTGCTCACAGTTTGCTGTTGCCATCACCCGCATCGCTGCCAAATCCCGCTTGGCCTTTGTTATCACCTGGTCTATGTGCACATTATAAGCAAGGCTTCGATCAAACCGTATCCCCAGGTAATTCATTGCCTGCGTTCTTTCCACCGTCTCTGAACACAGCATTACAGTTGGTGTTGGAGTGTTGACAATATGATTATTCAACGAGAACCAAGTCACTGTTGCCTTTGTTGGGTTGACCATTGCCCCAGCTTCATCACACCAAGTACTTATGCGATTGAGTTCGGTTTGTAGTTCCACAGCAACCTCCTCTCTATCCTTCCCCTGACGATACACTAAAACATCATCGGCATATGACAATGCCCTGCCAGGTCCAGTGATCTGCTCACTGGTGATTCTCACTGTGTAGGCGTTGAACAGTACCGGAGATAATGGTGATCCCTGTGGTAGGCCAGGATATATTGTTGTTGGTTCCGAAGTCCAACTGCCACATCTAAAAACTACTTTCCGTTGGAAGAGGGCTGCAGCGATCCAACTAAGGAGGAATGGACTTACGTTTAGTTCGAGAAGCTGAAACATTAAAAAATCCAGTGGTACTCTGTTGTATGCGTCCTCAAGATCAATCGCTGCAGCAACGGTTTCAGTGCCTGAGTGGAAACCTTCATAGACATCCTGGGCAAAGACTGCTGCATTGGTCCAGGTTTCTCTCTTTGGACGGTACCCACCCAGGGTGGGTGGGAAAACACCTTGCCTCTCTAGTTGGCTTGATATTTTCCTGGCAATTACCTTCTCCAGCAGCTTGCCTATTGTATTCTGCATGGTTATAATTCGATATCCCTGAATTGTTGTGTGGTCTTTGTCAGGCTTCGGCAAGGGAATCAGATAGCTGTGTAACCATTCCTCCTTGGTGCTAGCACTCCCTATACTGTTGTTGTACATGTCTGCTAGTTTCTCTAGCTCATTGTCGGTACACCTATTTATGTCGTCGTATCTTATCAGGACCTGGAGCACTGTTTTTTGATCTTCGAAGCACAGCCTTGATTTCTTTCACTGTCACTGTGTCTTCATCCGAAGTGTTCTGGGCCTTGCATCTGTCTGAGGTGACCTCCTTGGCCAGATTTCGGCCTCCCATGTCTGTCTGGTTGCTTTGCTCAAGGTAGCGTTCAAAGAGGGCTTTGCCCTTGTCCTCGTCAGTCCTCTGCCAGATGAGGTCAGCACCTTGGAAGTCAGAAATGCTCTTATTCTTGACTACACCACTCATGCTTTTATGTAGTCGCCAGAACAATTTCAGTGACTTGTCTGTGCTTACTCTTTGACACACCTCTGCCCATTTTTCGCTTTTAACAACCGTGACCAGTTTTTTGAAGTAGCTTACTTTTGTGTGCATCTCTCTTTCTAAGTGCAAGCAGGGACTAGGATGACCAGCTCTGTTCTTCTTGGCATTTTGCCATCTCCTTACAGCACTACGCTTATCCACCCAAGCCTTCTCCACCTCGAAACTCCACCACGGTGGCTGCTCCCAGCTTTTTTTCCTGCCCTGAAACGTTCTGCGCTTGTCACGTCTTATTTTACCCCAGAGCTGTGACCAGAGCTGTGACTTTACATAATTTTATTGCCAGCTGAACGCTATTTCAATATCCCGGCATACTGGACTCGAAATCAGCCACATGAGTTTCAGAAGCAGACCGCTTTGCATCGATGTTCACAATAAATTGAGTGTCGGCCATTCAGAAAGCAATGGCAAATTGCTGAACGTAAAACTGCCAGAAAAAATCACAAGAGTCCAAAACTTAATGGCCTTGACTGCGATGTTCTATAAAGGACACGTAACTAACAGTTTGGGAGCTGTAACATAATCATAAATGTGACATTTACGTAGAGAATTAGAAAGATTCTAGTGAATCTCGAAGGCGAGGAACTATCGATGTCTCTGGTCAAACGCCATACTGAAGAATTCTTTCCAGAAGGCTTTTCCCATGGAAGTCACGGGGCTAATGAAATATAGGGAGAACAATGACACAGAGAAGATAGATACAGAGTTGGGGAAGATGGGTAAGGCATGGGGGAGGGGGATGAAAGTGGAGGAAAGGAGAGGTGGGTGGGAGATGGTGGAGGAATTATGCTTCTTTAGGGGAGAAGAAGGTGAATTTAATAATAATAATAATAAGAAGAAGAAGAAGATAATAGTTGTATCAGCAGTAAAAGTAGTAGTGGTAGGAGTAGTAGCAGCAGCAGCAGTAGTAGTAGTAGTAGTAGTAGTAGTAGTAGTAGTAGTAGTAGTAGTAGTAGTAGTAGCAGCAGCAGCAGCAGCAGCAGCAGCAGCAGCAGCAGCAGTAGTGGATGAAGAAGCCATCGCAGCTGCATCAGCAGGAGGAGAAGATGGAGAAGAAGAAGAAGATGAAGATGAGGAGGAGGAGTAGTAGTAGTAGAAGAAGAAGAAGAAGAAGAAGAAGAAGAAGAAGAAGAAGAAGAAGAAGAAGAAGAAGAAAAGGAGAAGAAGAAGAAGAAGAAGATACACAGACACAAAATAATTATATTTAAATACAACGGACATTTGTCCTAAATCAACGTAGTGGCAATTACCTCCATTAATATATTGCTATGTCAGAGACTACAGTTTGTGGTGTTTCACAGTGTTAAAATTAGTGTATCCTTGGACATTTTGATACACCTTACAGCTCAGCTGACAAATCCGGCCCACTTAGGTAATGTCACATTTACCTTTCAGCTGGCCCTAATGTTTGCCCATGGGGGAATCTTTGCTTGCACTCGGGGGACGACTGTTAAACAAACAAATCTTCCTTGGCGATTATTCTTAGCATGTCTGTACAAACGCGCCTTAAAAAGAAAAAAAAAAATAAAACCCGTTTGTAAGCAAGATAGTTTTAAGCTTACAAGATGTCTTTACTTTAGTACAGTAGGGGGAACAAATTGTATAGTATTTTAGTCATTAATTATATTGTTGCTGTTAAGAAGCGACGTGTATCGTTAGTGTTCTTTGTTAGTTCACTTGGTAATGTAGTTTTATCGCATTATCCGACGCTCCAGGTAAGCTGTGATTAGCTGTATAGTATGATGGCTTCGTCACCAGGTGGCCTCCCACCAAATTCACATATATAGCGGGGATGTTTGAACTGATGCGCACTTAGATATTTGTTGTCAGTTGTCAAACCATTAGTACCGCATCGCTGTTGGAGTGGGTTGGAGACGTCTCCATCTAGACTCGCCAAAGGTGTCTGTCCACGGTTGATTATTCTAGTGCTGGGTAAGTCTAAACTGACACACACTTCTGACTCTCTTAACTAACTCTATCAACTGACTCTATCAACTGACTCTATTAACTGACTCTATCAACTGACTCTATCAACTGACTCTATTAAATGATTCGATCAACTGACCCCATCAACGGACTCTATCAACTGACTCTATCAACTGACTCTATCAACTGATTCTATCAAATGACTCTATCAACTGACTCTATTAAATGTCTCTATTAACTGACCCCATCAACTGACTCTATCAACTGACTCTATTAACTGACTCTATCAACTGTCTCTATTAACTGACCCCATCAACTGACTCTATCAACTGACTCTATTAACTGACTCTATCAACTGTCTCTATTAACTGACCCCATCAACTGATTCTATCAACTGACTCTATTAACTGACCCCATCAACTGACTCTATCAACTGACTCTATTAACTGACCCCATCAACTGACTCTATCAACTGACTCTATTAACTGTCTCTATTAACTGACCCCATCAACTGACTCTATCAACTGACTCTATTAACTGTCTCTATTAACCGACCCCATCAACTGACTCTATCAACTGACTCTATTAACTGACTCTATTAACCGACCCCATCAACTGACTCTATCAACTGACTCTATTAACCGACCCCATCAACTGACTCTATCAACTGACTCTATTAACAGACCCCATCAACTGACCCCATCAACTGACTCTATCAACTGACTCTATCAACTGACCCCATCAACTGACTCTATCAACTGACTCTATCAACTGACTCTATTAACTGACCCCATCAACTGACCCCATCAACTGACTCTATCAACTGTCTCTATTAAGTGACCCCATCAACTGACTCTATCAACTGACTCTATCAACTGACTCTATCAACTGACCACATCAACTGACTCTATCAACTGACCCCATCAACTGACTCTATCAACTGACTCTATCAACTGACTCTATCAACTGACTATCAACTGACTCTATCAACTGACTATCAACTGACTATCAACTGACTCTATCAACTGACTATCAACTGCCTCTATCAACTGACTATCAACTGACTATCAACTGACTCTATCAACTGACTCTATCAACTGACTATCAACTGACTCTATCAACTGACTATCAACTGACTATCAACTGACTCTATCAACTGACTATCAACTGACTCTATCAACTGACTATCAACTGACTATCAGCTGACTCTATCAACTGACTCTATCAACTGACTCTATCAACTGACTATCAACTGACTCTATCAACTGACTATCAACTGACTATCAACTGACTATCAACTGATTCTATCAACTGACTATCAACTGACTCTATCAACTGACTATCAACTGACTATCAACTGACTCTATCAACTGACTCTATCAACTGACTCTATCAACTGACTCTATCAACTAACTCTATCAACTGACTATCAACTGACAGTCCACATTATTTGGGCATGTCGTGAGAAGAGAACAAACTGGAGAATGTCATCACAACCGGTAGGGTGGAGGGGAAGAGAGGCAGGGGAAACCAAGAGATAAGATACTGGACAGTTTGACATCATGGCATGGAAGAACGTCGGTATCAGAAATGATTGGCAGCACAAGAGACAGAAGACCGCGGATAGACATGATCACCACCATACGGCAAGGACTATAAGAAGTGTATCATATATAGATAGCTAGTTATTGAACAATCAATAGATAGTTCAGCAAACTGGTAGATTTTGATCCATATCTTTAAACAAAAATCGCATGTCCCTTTCCGGATTTCGCTGTCAACCCAAATTGATGTTCTAGGAAATTTAACATCAGTAGTGTGCCATTGAAAGTCCCACAAGAAGCAAATGAAAACTGTAAACTGATTAAAGAAATTAGAAGTAGACAGACAACATTTTTGGGCACGCTATGAGAAGACATAAACTAGAGAACTTGATGACAACTGGCAAGATTGAGAGGGAGAAGAACAAGAGGACGACAGAGAAGTAAATATCTAGATGGTTTGGCCACGTGGTATGGTCGAGACAAGAACACATAGCTGATCCACGACTCTGGTGATCGTGTGAAATGTCGAATAATGACCGCCCACGCTTATCAGCATGGCATATGATGATGATGATGAGTTCGCTATTGTTTACTGATTCCAATTCCAATTCCATTTTCAAAACAAAAATTCCAAATTCGGCCTCGTTCAACCTGCGTCTTTCAGCTGTGATTATTGTTGAGGTCCGTGGTTTTTGTGGGTTCATTCACCCTAATTCTTGTCTTGTGCGCTCTTGCGAGTTAGTCCTGATAGTCCTGACTGGTTCTCTTTGTTTGTGTCTGTGACGTCAGCTGGGGGAACGGTCGGCGGCTGTCCTTTGTGTTCTATTTACTGATCGAGAAGTCAACGTTTAAGTACAACTGACCAATATAGGGAATTAACCCACTTCCCCGCAGTTAGCGCACAGGACGTTTGAGCGCGAGCGCATTAAACGTCTCGGCCACACCGACCTGTTTACCCATATATATTCTTTTTTTAAATTGCTTGTCCTTTACAGGACGCAGCTGTCAACCCCAGGCTTTTTTTTCTAGGCACTTTTAGTAGTTTAGTAGTTTGCCATTGCTTTCTAAACGAGCATACATTTAACATATCTGCCAGATCAATCACACCTATCCATACACGGCTGTTTACGATCTGTATTTACCCCGCCCCCTTTTTCCCTCTCCCCCGTCTGCCTGTCTCTCTTCCTACTCCCCCCCCTCTCCCCCTCCTTGAAATGAAAATAATGAAATAACCTATGAGACGAAAGAGCGAAAAAGGGCAGAATGTCAGACGGGCCTGCGTGCCCAATTCTTAACCCTTTACAAATGCCACTCTCTCTCCCCCTGTCCTCCGCAAATTTGTCTCTCTTCCTACTTCCCCTCTCTCTCCCTCCTTGAAATGAAAATAATGAAATAACGTATGAGAGGAAAGAGCGAAAAAGGGCAGAATGTCAGACGGGCCTGCGTGCCCAATTCTTAACCCTTTACAAATAAAGTTTGTTTGTTCGTTCGTTCGTTCGCTCGTCCCTTCTTCCCCCCTCTCTTCTCAGTCTGTCTGTCTGTCTCCCTCTTTCTTTTTCTCTCTTTCTTTCTCCCCTCTGTCTGTCTGTCTGTCTGTCTGTCTGTCTGTCTGTCTGTCTGTCTGTCTGTCTGTCTGTCTGATATTTTTTTTCTCTCTCCTCCGTATATCTGTCTATCTGTCTCCATCCCTCATACTCTCTCTCCTCTGTCTGTCTCTCTCCTATCTTTATCCTTCTCCTCCGTATGTCTGTCTCCCTCCTTCCTTCTCTCTCCCCTTCTCTCTCTCTCGTCTCGCTCTTCTTCTATCCGTATTCTTCTCCCTCTTTCCTTTTCTCTCCCCCCTCCTCTCTCCATTCCTGCTTAATCCCGCGTGTCGTACAACGCAGCCATGTGATCTGTATTACTGTTGTTGTAGCATAGCGGTTACACACGTGACCACACAAAAAACTATCACCTTCTTTCTATTGCACTCGCTGAAACTCGTCCGATGAACGACCTTCGGTAAATAGAAATACTACAAGATGTAGGTGTGTGTACTGTACCGTAGAACATCTTCTATACCGCTGTCTTCTATTCTTCTTCTTCTTCTTCTTCTTCTTCTTCTTCTTCTTCTTCTTCTTCTTCTTCTTCTTCTTCTTCTTCTTCTTCTTCTTCTTCTTCTTCTTCTTGAGGATTTAGTGTTTTACATATGGGGGGTTGTTA
>OY992876.1:445311401-445313901 GCA_963921405.1 Cepaea hortensis | reverse complement strand
TCGTCATCATCATCGTGGTCATCATCATCTTTATCGTCGCCAACATCATCATCATCATCATCATCATCATCATCATCATCATCATCATCATCATCATCGCCGCCGGCGTAATATTTATTGGTACCACGCATCATCATCATCATCATCATCATCATCATCATCATCATCATCATCATCATCATCATCATCATCATCATCATCATCATCGCCGGCGTAATCTTTATTGGTACCACGCCCAACACTAATATTATCCCCAACATCACCATCGCATCATCATAATCATCATAATCGTCTACGCATCATTATCATCATCATTACAAAAATAATCTTTTGCAACATGTAAAACATACTCCCCCAATACGTAGCTATCAACTGCGGCGAGAGAAAGAATGCCATCGCTCCTTATACTCTTCTACGCAAGCGAAACATGGACAATCAGCACACATGCAGAGACATACCCAATGACAACAGAAAAGTGGTTTCTTGGCAAATGTAAAGAATGACATGGACGCTGACAAAAGACAAATAAGTTACCCTTTCAAAATAAAATAAATGAAAACCACAAATTAATTAGAACAATTAAGTGCAGAAGCATTGTGAAAATCAACGCAATGCTATCTGTTTCCAAATCACCCGTAGCTGACATCGAGCTTGATATGTCGTGATTGTGAAAATGCTTTCCCTAAGTCACAGACGTCCTCGTAGAGTTGTGTATTATCTATTCCATTCTACCATTACTCCTACCCTATTCAACCTCAGAAGAGAAGTTATACACTGCAGACCTGATAAGGCGAACTCACATGGGACCCAAGCAATAGTTCTTCTTATCAGACACACCTCTTTTAAGAGTTCAAGCTTATAGTAATGCATTTACAACGTACAATATAATATTGTTCTTCACAACAGAAATTCGCCACATCCGAGACCGCTTTAAGCGGTTTCCACTGTATTAGGGGTTATCGCCTGGCTCAGATTAATAATCCTGTGATCGAGTCGGCCACAAATTTTTTTTTTTTTTTGCATATCCTTTACAGGACATTGCTGTCAACACCAGCATCTTTCAGCTGTATGTTGATTTCTTGGCAAGATTACGTTCAGTAGTTTGCCATTGCTTTCTGAGCGGCCGGTTCACATACCCCGTAAGTTATCGATGCGATTCGAACCACTGCTGATTCTAACCGTCATCACGTTACCGACGAGAGTATACGAGATTACGGAGAAAAGTCATAACCTCTAAGCCACGAAGCCGGCATACTGGTATTAGGGAAAGCTAAATCTCACTCAAAAATCAGCCCAGAGCACTCACCAGAAGTAGCAACTACTGGCAGTTATAGCACGTGGGTGGACAACGCCAGAGTTCAAACCCAGCAACACGAAAAAAAATACCAAAAAAATAAAAAAAATAAATAAAAATAAGTATCTAAAGCGCTAAATTATACTAAGTTGTAGCGCTCGCTCTTAAACCTGCGAACGAACGAACGAACGAATGAACTTTATTTTCAAAGGGTCACAAATTGGATACGCAGGCTCGTCTTAATTCGGCCCTTCCAAACATTCGCCTGTCATTCATCAACTGAGCTTGTTACATTCACTTAGAAAAAAAAAAAACGTTGTCAAAAGAATGTTGTAAACATAACGCTGACAGCGGGGTATAGCTTTCAATCCCTACACCGGTACTCAATTGGAATAAACGTTGACTTCTCGTTAAGAAAGCAATGTCGAACATAAAATTGCCTAGAACACAACCTGGGATTGATAGCAAAGTCCTGAAAAGGACATTCAACATTTATCATCATCAAGTGCTCTGCCAGCTGGCGTAGGCTTTCGTGTCTCCCCACCGATCTCGGTCTTTGGTGTTCTGGATCAACTTTGCTGATGATATTCCTCCATGTCACCGTATCAATCCATCCAGCATCATTTCTCTTGGTTCGGCCTCTGCCTCTCTTCCCCTCGATCTATTCAGTTGTCACGATGTTCTCCAATACCTCGCTTCTCATTACATGACCCCCCAAAAAAGCTGCTTGTCTCTTTCTTATAGTTGTAAATAATGTTGTAGTTTCATTAGCCTCTTTCATGCAATCGCTGTTAGTTACTTTGGCAACATTTACACACAAAAAGCATGTATCATCTTCCTTTCACTTCTTTCTGTTCTCTTCTATACCTACCAATCATCGCCCATGATCTTATAACTAGATTGTACTTACAAACAATCACACCTGGTCAACGTAATCTACACTACCGTGCTGCGGCCTCTGTACCTACAGATACCCACCGTGTACAAACGGATTGTGTTTACTTAGCAATGTTTGTTCTGATTCCGAGCGACCCGTCAACAGATAGACCGCTAACGTAGGTAAAGTTCACAGAATGGTGTGATACGGTTCGTTAGACAGGCTGTATCTTTTGGCTGTTCGTAAAATGTTTTGTGACACTTGTAACTTAGTCGACGGTTGAAACTACTCTGTTTTCCTAATAGTGTATAATGTTGTTCTAGCTACCT
>OY992876.1:445198901-445306401 GCA_963921405.1 Cepaea hortensis | reverse complement strand
AGTTTAATTTCCTAGCGTGTCGCTGATAAACAGTCCAGGTTTCACAAGCATATAGCAGTGTGGATAATACAACTGCTTTGTAGACTTTTAGCTTTGTTTGCAGGCTTATTCCAGTTCTGTCCCATACATTCTTGTACAGTCTGCCAAAGGCTGCACTGGCCTTGGAGATTCTTGCATTCACTTCGTCATCGATTGTGGCAGCTTGTGACACAGTGCTGCCAAGATAGGTGAATTTGTCCACAACACTTAGTCTATGGTCATTCACTTTGATATTCGGCACAGTGTGATTATTCCCTGGAGCTGGCTGGTACATAACTACAGTCTTCTCCAAGTTGATATTGAGCCCAAAGTTGGCACAGGCATGTGAGAAAGCTGAAACATTATGTTGCATGTCCGCCTCTGAGTTGGCGTATAGAGCGCAATCATCAGCAAACAGGAGCTCTCTGACGGTGCCGCTGTCAATTTTGGTTTTAGCTTTCAGCCTTCTGAGATTGAATAACTTTCCATCCATACGGTAGTTGATGTCTATTCCAATGTCGTCGTTCTCGAAGGCATTCATCAACATGGCTGAAAACATGAGGCTGAACAGTGTTGGTGCCAGGACACATCCTTGCTTCACTCCATTGGTTACAGGAAAGGGTTCAGACAGTTCACCATTTTCCTGTACTCTTGCCTGCATGCCGTCATGAAATAGCCGCACTATTTGGACAAACTTTCGTGGACAGCCATATTTTGCCATAATCTTCCACAGTCCTTCTCTGCTGACTGTATCAAAAGCCTTGGTAAGGTAAATGAAAGTGGAGAACATTTCGCAGTTCTGTTCCTGACATTTCTCTTGCAGCTGCCTTGCAGCGAAAATCATGTCAACAGTTCCACGTTCTTTTCTGAAGCCACATTGACTCTCAGGAAGAAGACCTTGATCGAGATGGGCTGTGAGGCGATTGAGAAGAATTCTGGCGAGTATCTTCCCTGCAATTGAAAGCAAGGAGATGCCTCGGTGGTTGTCACAGGATTGGCGGTTTCCTTTACGTTTGTAAAGGTGGACTATTGACGCGTCCTTAAAATCTTGTGGCATGGTCTCGTTCATCCATATGTTTGTGAAGACTTGGTGAAGCTGCTCTGTTAGGACCGGCCCACCTGCCTTGTATATCTCTGCTGGGATGGAGTCAGGACCAGGTGCCTTGCCGCTGGAGAGTTGCTGGATGGCTTTGTTTATTTCCACTATGGTTGGCAGGTCACCAAGTGTCTCATTGGTGAGAACTTGAGGAAGGCAGTTGATGGTTTCATCATCGAAGAAGGAAGTTGCATTTAAGATTTTGCTGAAATGCTCTGCCCAGCGTTGGAGGATTTCTTTCTTATCGGTGACCAATGTTCCCCCGTCTGCACTGAGGAGGGGAACTATGCCTGGTGATGAAGGACCATAGACCGCTTTCAGTGAGTCGTAGAAGTTTTTCATATCATGTCTGTCAGCAAAGCCCTGAATTTCATCAGCTTTGCTGCTCAGCCAGGAGTCCCGCATGTGCCGAAGTTTCTGCTGCACTACTCTCTGAATGTTCTTGAAAGCATCTTTTTTTGATGTTGACTTTGGGTCATTCAAATGTGCCTTGAGGAGAAGATGTTTCTCGGCCAGCAATTGGTTGATGTCTTCGGAATTTTCATCAAACCAGTCTTTATGCTTTCGGGGGGCTGGACCCAGGATTTCCATAGCAGTGTTGTAAATTGTGTCCTTTAGGGCTCTCCATTCTGTTTCTGTATCCTGTTTAGCTTCAGCATTGGGCTTGAGGCGGTCTTCCAGCATATTTTCAAACGACTGCTGCATTTTCTTGCTTTTTAGGCGGGTGACATTTAGCTTTGTTTGCATTTTCGCTCCTTGAGGACGCCGTGGTGGCCTGATGTGGATGTTCATTTTCGAGACAATGAGACGATGGTCTGTCCAACATTCGGCACCACACATGGATTTTGTCACTCGAACGTCTTGTCTGTCACTCCTCCCGACGATGACATAATCAATGAGGTGCCAGTGTTTCGAGCGAGGGTGCATCCACGATGTCCTATTCCTCATGGGGGAGACGGAAAATTGTGTTCGTAATCACGAGATCATGTTCGGCACATGTCTGAAGGAGGCGGAGTGTTACATTCTTACAAGAAACTTAATTGCAGAAATAGACATATGTCAAGTGAATGAAAGAACGAAAGAAGAAGAAGAAGAAGAAGAAAAAGAAGAAGAAGAAGAAGAAGAAGAAGAAGAAGAAGAAGAAGAAGAAGAAGAAGAAGAACAATAACAATAAGAAGAAGAAGAAGAAGAAGAAGAAGAAGAAGAAGAAGAAGAAGAAGATGTAGAAGAAAAAGAAGAAGAAGAAAAAGTGTTTAAATCTACTTTCTAGAATCCACGTGTGGGGTTTAATCTCTTTCTTGCAAGACTGACACATATGTCTTCTTCTTTCGGCCGTCCATAGTATACTTCGCTTTTTTCTCAGATGATGATAATCGTGGTGGTGATGATGATTATTACGAACATCTACAAAATCAGGTTAACTGATTCAGTGCCATACAAAAAGTAGGTTCGGACGAAACATGGGGTACAATAAATGATCAAGTATTGTTATGTAAATTTCCATTCAATGAGCATTGAAATTGTCGAAGACAACACGACACGATACAATTATCACGATGACCCTAGTATGGCGATATATCGCCCTTCAGGCCAAATGGGAGGTCATATTATATCCTTCGTCACTGAATCAGTTAAAAAATGAACAGCTGAATGAAGTTTTTCGGGATAGCGCCTGTGTTGAGACGACAGGTCTGTGTGGCATAAGGACAGGTATGTGTGTTGAGAGAGACACACAGAGAGAGAGAGAGAGAGAGAGAGAGAGAGAGAGAGAGAGAGAAAGAGAGAGAGAGAGAGAGAGAGAGCAGGTCTGTGTGTTGAGATGTCAGGTCTGTGTGTTGAGATGTCAGGTCTGTGTGTTGAGATGTCAGGTCTGTGTGTTGAGATGTCAGGTCTGTGTGTTGAGATGTCAGGTCTGTGTGTTGAGATGTCAGGTCTGTGTGTTGAGATGTCAGGTCTGTGTGTTGAGATGTCAGGTCTGTGTGTTGAGATGTCAGGTCTGTGTGTTGAGATGTCAGGTCTGTGTGTTGAGATGTCAGGTCTGTGTGTTGAGATGTCAGGTCTGTGTGTTGAGATGTCAGGTCTGTGTGTTGAGGTAGCAGGTCTGTGTGTTGAGATGTCAGGTCTGTGTGTTAAGATGTCAGGTCTGTGTGTTAAGATGTCAGGTCTGTGTGTTGAGATGGCAGGTGTGTGTGTGTGTGGAGATGGCAGGTGTGTGTTGAGATGACAGGTGTCGGTGTGTTGAGATGGCAGGTCTGTGTGTTGAAGTGGCATGTGTGTGTGTGTTGAGATGGCAGGTGTGTGTGTGTTGAGATGGCATATGTGTGTGTGTGTGTGTTGAGATGGCAGGTCTGTGTGTTGAGATGGCAGGTGTGTGTGTATTGAGATGGCACTTCTGTGTGTTGAGATGGCAGGTGTGTGTGTGTGTGTGTGTTGAGATGGCAGGTCTGTGTGTTGGAACGATCATCATCATCATGTGCCATGCCGATAAGCGTGGGCGGTCATGTTTCGCCAGAATCGTGGATCAGCGCCGTATCCTTGTCTCCAACATGCTATGTAGCCAAGCCATCAAACTATTTACTTCTCTGCATTCTCCTTGATGTATTTGTGCGTAATAAGCAATATGTTGTCAGGGCCCTTTGGGATCGTGCGTATAATGTTGACGAATAGTTTAGTTTAGTTTAGTTTAGTTTAGTCGACGACGGATCAACATCACGACACATGGATATAACCCATTAATGTTCCTTTCTACTCCTAGCTCAAGCCTGAGTCCGGAGAATCTCAGCTCAGTGCACGCACTCCGAAGCACCAGCGAGGATCCTGAAATAAATTTGGTTAAAGTTTGAACTCGAAATTTTGCCCGATTTCCAACCTCCATTGGATTTTTTACGTACGTGCGCAACAATACGCACTGCGTCAGTTCTCACTACCCAGGGACCAGGGGACAATTTTGTTACTAGAAGTCCACGTGAAAAAATCCCTGCCCACGAGACCACTCAGCCCATCCCCTCCCCCTTCAGTCTGTTGACGAATATAATGATGAATCACCGTGGCCTATAAAGACTGCAGAGAGTGACCAGAGGAGCTGACCGATACTCACTCAGTACACCGAGAAAAAGCCAGACGGACACATAATCAGACTGCACCTTGTACCATTAGTAGTGGGGCTCTTCGCTGGTTACTGAGAATGAGGTTAACTTGTACTAGTGAACCAAATGAGCGAGATTGGACACGAGAGCCCGACCTTGGAAGCACGAGGCAGTAAGTTTAACTACTTGGTCACTGAGAACCCCAAGATCAGCTTAACATGACCACAATCACAAGTGTCAAAATTGGCGTTTCAGCAAGAAAGAATTCGTCAGCAAAAAAAAAAAAAAAAAAAAAAAAAAAAAAAACGAAGAAGAAAAACACCAATACAAAGGTGCCCTGAAAGACTACAGAGAAAGACACTCAGGTAAGGTCCTAGAGACGTTTGAATCCTAAGGCGCAAAATCAAACACAGAAAGAGAATCAAAAGACATCGTCATTCTAGGGTTAAAAAGTTAGTTGCTAATCCTTTACAGGACGTAGCAGTCAACTCCAGCATTTATTTTGGCGGTTTTTGATTCCTGTTCAAGTTTACGTTGAGTAGTTTACCATTGCTTTATGAACGACCAACACTCATACCATTGTTTGGAAACCAACGCAAGGCTGTCTGCTACCAAATCGCCTGCAGCTGTGTTTCGAACGCGGTATGCAGGATTACAGAAGTCGGTTGGGGTAGAAGAGGATAAGAAAGAGAAGGTGTTTAGCAAGTCTGCACCCTCTGGTAGAACGAACGAATATTATTTTCAAAGTATTACACAGAAATATCATTTGGGGAAGCCTTTGGGGCCACTAAGTCAGTTCATAAATAAAGACACATGTATTGTTTGGCGCCCATAGAAGACTAGAGACTAGAGGACGCACTAGACAACTAGCGCCTTGCTGCAGGAACAAGTGTACTTCGACGCATGACCAACTAGACACCCCTTAAATAGGCGTCTTTATTAGATAGGTCTATCATCCACATCAACCCACAACTATGGAATATGGACAGAAGTAGTAATCTAACCATTGAGATAGCACTTCGGGTCTGATTAGAGAAATCACACGCAGACATTCACAATATTTTTGGACACGTTATGAGAAGAATATATTGGAGAACTTGGTGATAACTGGTAATATCGAGGGGAAAAGAACAAGGGGGAAGCAGGGAAGCAAATACCTGGATGGTACCTTGGCCACGTGGTATGGTCGAGATAAAACACTGAGCTGATCCACGACTCTGGTGTTCTTGTGAGATGGCGAAACATGGCCGCTCAGGCTTATTGGCATGGCACATGATGATGATGATGATGATGATGATGGGAGATTTGCCGGCGACGTGATCTAGGAGCAACGAACGCGTTTCGAAATTATCCAACATACCGAGTGAAATGTTCAAAATCAGCCTCAGATGATCTGGAAACAGAATGTCTTGAATTTCGCCTGTCCGTCAGAAAGCAATGGAAAACTACTGAACATAACATTACCTAGTATATCACAAACAGACAAAAATGCTGGGGTTGATTGCGACGTCCTGTAGAGAATGTGCAACTAATTCTTTTTTAAAGAACCGTATCATAGATATGAGCATGATTAGTTTACTAGGTCAGAAGACCGTTGTTAGGTCTACACACAAGTATAGAAGAGGTAAGACAACACATAAGATATCACCCTCTACGGTAGAAGTTGACCGGACTGGACAGGATCTTTGGTATGTCTACATCCCACGGTAGAAAAGGATACAGCCTAATATGACTGTTGTAACGTTTACCATCATGATCATCATCATCAAGTGCCTTGTCGACTGGCGTGGGTGATCATGCTTGTCCACATCTCCGGGGGCATGTACCACTTCGTGTGTTGACTCCCTTCCGTGCCACGACACAAGACTGTCCAGAGTTTCCTCTCTCTGTCTTCCACTCTCTTTCCCCCAAGTCTGTCCAGTTGTCACAGCATGCTCACGTGTGTGTCTTCTCATAACGTTCAAACACTAGTGTAAAACTTACAGGGACCTATCATACGCTTTGGGTTCAGCAATAGTGCTACTAGTAGTTCCCTGTGTGGACTACGCTTAGGTTCAAAGCAAGCGAGCACAGTAAATTAAAAAAAAACAACGTAGGCTTTGGGTGAGTTGAGGATGTAGTAAACAGTAACATAAAGGGCCCTTTTTGGAGGCGTAATGGGTAAATGGTTAAACTTAAAGGGCCGTTTTATAAATTTGGAGGCGCATTTAGTATCCAGTAAGGCGTAAAGTAGAGGACTATTTTATATTTATTTGAGGCGCATTTAGTATGGGGTAAGAAGTAAAGGACTATTTTAAATTTTTTGACACATAAGGCTCAGTCGATCCATTGATAGTCATCACATGCATTGATCGTTTAAGACGTTTCCAGCTACAACACGGATACAGATAAGTAATCTTTATATTTTCATGTAGTGTTTTTCATGTAGATGTGTCGGCTTGTGTTTGTTTATTCTGTGCCGACGAAGGCTTTAGCCGCACCGTCCATATTGTTTCTTGTTATCGTGTACTAGTAAAGCTCAAAATCTACTTCTCGTATTTTGGCGATTCATTCATAAACTTTTTGAGGCTCAGTTAGTATATGGTAAGAAGTAACGTTAAGGAATATTGTACACGCTTTGAGGCGCATTTAGTATATAGTAAGAACTAAGGGACTTTTTTATACGTTTTCAGGACCATTTAGTATCTGCTAAGAGGTAAAGTAGAGGACTATTTTATACGTGTTGGAAGGGGGGGGGGGGGCATTTAGTACATGGTAAGAAGTAAAGGACTATAGCCGACATAACAACTACAACCCATGGCGGTAAGACCAGGTATGTATAATAGGTATACCTCTCCATAGCACAAAGCTTGGGCTGAAATATAGAGACCGTGTGTTGCCCATGCAGTATGATCCCTCTCTCGGCCTGCCTAGTTCACTCCAGAGGAAAGATAACACTAATACGTCTGGAACAAGACAAGCTGCAGAAGATGCCGGATCAACAAAGCGATGCTCTAACAGTCCTAGACCAGCTGCCAACTAAGACTTAGGGCCTGGTCTTCCCTGCTACGTCATTTCCTCATTCATACATACAACAAAGCACACACATACACTCCTTTCCACACACACACACACACAAACACACACACACACACACACACACACACACACACACAACACAAACATAGTAGAGACATACACACTTTCACATACGCACATACACAAATACTCATAGTCACACACCCACCCACACACACTTCCTTTCACACACACACATTTTCTTACAATCACAAACACACTAAATCATTCACACATTCAAACTCCCCTCTCTCTGTTTCACTCTAACAATCTCTCTCTCACTCTCTCTCATTCTCTCTCACTCTTTCGCACTCTTTCTCACTCTATCTGTCACTCTATCTCTCTCTCTCTCTGTGTCTCTCACACTCTCTCACTCTATGTCTCTCTCACTCTCTCTCACTTGATCTCTCACTTGATCTCTCTCTCTCTCTCTCTCTCTCAATCTCTCTCATTCGCTCTCTCTCTATCACTCTCTATTGCACTATTTCTCACTCTCTGTCACTTGATCTCTCACTTGATCTCTCACTCTATCTCTCACTCTATCCCTCGCGCGCGCTCTCTCTCTCTCTCTCTCTCTCTCTCTCTCTCTCTCCCAATCTCTCTCATTCGCGCGCTCTCTCTCACTCTCTCTCACTCTCTCTCACTCTGTCGCACTCTTTCTCACACTATCTGTCACTCTATCTCTCTCTGTGTCTCTCACACTCTCTCACTCTGTCTCTCTCACTCTCTCTCTCACTCTCTTTCAGTCTCTCTATCACTCTCTATTGCACTCTATTTCTCATTCTCTCTCACTTGATCTCTCACTCTATCTCTCACTCTATCCCTCGCTCTCTCTCTCATTCTCTCTCACTCTAACTCTCTCTCTCTCTCTCACTTTAACTCTCTATCTCTCACACTCTATAGAGAGATAACTAAACTTGCTCCAGAGAATTAAGAAGCAATGGAAAACTATGTGGCTGGCCAGGACACACTAAGAAAACCTGTCGATAGTGTCACTAGAACGTCTTTCCGCTGGAGCCCACAGGGCAACCGTAACAGAGAGAGAGAGAGAGAGAGAGAGAGAGAGAGAGAGAGAGAGAGAGAGAGAGAGAGAGAGAGAGAAAACCGAAAGAACGGAGGCAGAGATGAATGATATGGAGAGGGCATGGGAAGAGCTGCAGGGGATGGTAACAGACAGGAAGGCTTGGCTTGCATTGTTTCAGAACCTATGCTTCAATGGGGTGTATAGAGTAGAGGGTGAAAACATGAACAGCCTCGTTACTTCTTGTCGTTTACTACTCAGGGGGTAGAAATACCCGCCTCGTGAGGGATTTAAACCACACACATTGCCAAACAGGCATGATGGCCACGACATTACCGTGGCTGCCTCTGCCGAGGGCAACTGACTTCAGTTTCTCCGAACATTTTTTTACAATGTTGTGTGTCGATTGCATGACGCTGGAAGCAAATCCATGTTAATTTTCAAGGCGAGTTTACGTTAGTAAATTTGCCAATGCTTTTTGAACGAGAAGTCAGTGTTAACATCCAACTATCTGCCGTGTGGAATTAACCCACTACCCTGCCATCATTGCACAGTTAATTTAATCGCGAGTGTTGTAACCCATCGGCCATGCCGACCTCTTCTTTTAACGCACGCAAGCTAAAATGGCGGGGAGATTATAAGGGAAAGCATTCGAATTAATAGTTTTGATATAGTAAACTAATATTACGGTTGTTTCCCTTGAACAAACATTCGTTCAAAATCCATTATGTAAACACGTTAGTTACCTGGCTGTAACTTCAGCAATGAATAAAAACCGAGAACCACATCAGGCGTGTCGTAACAAGCCACTTAGAAGGGTTGGGCTACCATGGTAAACAAATTCAGCAATAATATCAAAACAAGCATTAGGAAGTTAAAATTACATGTCTCTCGCAGGACGTTGTGATAATTTTCTATGCAATTTTAGCTTCTGTAGCTTGCCATTGCTTTCCGAACGAGAAGTCACCGCTGACAATGTAAATGAAGAATAACTCTATCAACCAGGAGGAAAGAATCGCTTCTAAAAGAGTTATGTCGCTTGAGGAGAAAGTCTGGAGCACTGATTACATTCCTTTTATCTAGGAATATCTTCAAGACTGGTAGCAAGTGGGATGTGAAACTATGTATGAACTAGGAAACACCAGCAGTGGTGCTAACAGAAATGAAATATTATAAGATTAGCACTTTGGATTATGCGGAGCAAGGTTGAACAGAGCAGCGAAATGTTTTTAAGCACAGGTGAAGTTATCTAAAGAGGCAAGGAAAGGAACCTCTAAAGTGGGAAAGAGGGAGGTTTAGCATAGTAACAGCAATATTTACTATCACCAAAAAAGAAAATAAATATGAATATGGTCCATTTTTACGCACCAACAAATTATAAAAATGTACATCTACATTATATCAACACGATGCAAGCTTTTTTTTTTTGTATTTACTGTGCATATTTAAATTCAGATCACCATTTGCTTGACAAGAAAATAAGTATTCTTTAAACTTGGATTCTTCTTCTTCTTTTTCTTCTTCTTCTTCTCCTTCTTCTTGTTGTTTCCTATGCACTGTTGATGAAAGAAAGATGAGTGATTGGAAGGGCCGAATGTAAGACGGGCCTGCGTGCCCAATTTGTTACCCTTTGAAAATAAAGTCTGCTCGTTCGTTCGTTCGTTCGTTCTTCGTTGTTCCTCTTTCTTTCAGGCCTAGTTATGCACCCCAAAGGTTAGTGTGTCCGTTTTAAGCAAGCATTTGTCTAATGTTTACTTCCTCGTGGCAGATTCCACCCAAATCTGTATCTACTCGTAGGTAGGTTTGCTTTCCATAACAATTTTGCCGCTGCAGTGGTCTTCCGGCCTACACTTTGCAATTGTCAACTGCCGTGGGATTTTATCGCGTGCACACCTGGCAAACGAGACTTCCTGTTTTCCGCACTTATCTGAGAAGGTGAGGCACCGGATCTCACTACCTAAGAGATCAGGGGCACGTTATATCATTTATTTTCTTTGCACTCGCTCACTTTGAACTGAAGCGTAATCTATACACACTACTTCTAGTAGTGCTGGAATGAAATTTGCGCGTGGATTAGCTTTCCCTAATAACAGCGTCCCTAGCCATCAGGCGAACCCACTCCAACTTTAGAGGTACTGGTAATTTACATCCCCAAGTCAAGGACGATAGGTCAACATTTTAGTCCAGCTGTCCGGTGTAGGAGTTGAACCCCTTACCTCGGCATCAACACAACGGATGTTAAAGAACACGCGTTCTTATCCATTCGGCCATGCTGACTAGGTACCAATGAGTCATGAAAAAATGTCCAATCCTACGCGGGGATCCAAACTGGAAATCTGGGTTTGAAAAAAATATAACTGAAGTAGATCACGGTGAGAAAATGTCGATCTTTCGGCCACGGAAAGAGACAAAGAATGTTGCTAAAGGATGTTTTGAAGGCCAAAATAGAGGTGAAACGTGCAACAAGAGGGTAGCGTTACAACACCAAGTGACGAACTAGAAAAGCCATGCGCCAATGTACCGTGAATACAAAGGGCAGAGGCTGTTTGAAATTCATTACAGGCGATATTCTCTACGAAGATAGCACTTCATTGTATTAATTATGATAATTCTTTCATTCGGTAACGTGTCCTTTGCAGAACCTCGCTGTCATAACAACCTTCCGGAAAACTGCTCGATCACAAGCAAGATGTCCCGCGCCCGATACACCAATCTGGAGATCATCCGCCACATCCTGCACCCATCTTCTCTTTGGCCTTCCTCTTCCTTTCTTCCCAGGCATATACCCCTCCATTATTGTTCTCTCCAAACTTTCATGACGTTTCAAGTGACCAAAATATATCAATTTTCTTTGTTTTATCGTCTTTAATATCCTTCCCTCTTCAATACTCAGCTCTTGAAGTATGGATGCATTTGTTCTTTTCTTTACCCAAGATATTCTTAGAACCCGTCTATAACATTTATATTCAAAAGCATTTATGGGCTGTTCAGCTTGTTTAGTAAGTGTCTAGGTCTCACAGACGTATGCTGCAATGGGAAATATGCATCCTCTTAAAAATCTAATTTTTATAGTTCCGTCTGTCCCACTCCATAATTTATTAAGTCTTTAAAGAGCAATTGATAGTCGTCATTTAATTTCTTTCATTGTGTCACCGTTGTTGGTAATCAATGACCCAAGATATTCGAAATTTTCCACCACCTCCAATCTTTCCTCATTAACATATATTTCTTTAAATATTGAGCACAACCCACTACTGGCAACGGTGATCGTATTCTGGTATGAACCTAAGGCCTATCCACGTCAATATGGAAGCACTATACTCGAATTTCGCCCTCGTTTGAGCTCGTCAGTAGTGCATACCCCTGACCGGATCCGGAAACAAGTCCCGGATCACTGGCGTGTGAAGCGGGTGTATAACCACGTGGCACACGTTGGACACACAGCCATGGACGTGGATAGGCCTTAGGTTCATACTAGAATACGATCAGCGTTGCCAGTAGTGGGTTGTGCTCAATATTTAAATTTCCAATCCCGAAATAACCAAATAAATCAATTTGATTATTGCTCATTGGATTTAGGAGGCCTGGTGTTCCTTGCCAGTGAGAAGTCCTGATCGTTTCGGGTCCACATCGATTGACGGACGTCAGTCGCGGCGATTGGGCAATCTTGAGCATAGCCTACGATTGGTGACGTTGTAATATTCTGTTATGATAATTTGGCTGTGTGTCTAACGTGTGCCGCGTGGTTACACACCCGCTTCACACGCCAGTGATCCGGGGCTTGTTTCCGGATCCGGTCAGGGATATGCACTACTGACGAGCTCAAAAGAGAGCAAAACTCGAGTATAGTGCTTCCATATTGACGTGGATAGGCCTTAGGTTCATACCAGAACACGATCAGCGTTGCCAGTAGTGGGTTGTGCTCAAAATTTAAATTTCAAATCCCGAAATAACCAAATAAATCAATATATTTCTTTCTCCATAGTATCTGTAAGCATTATCTTTGTTTTTGCAATGTTAAGATATAAGTTGTGATTTTCACTATTTCTTTGGGCTGAGGTTATTAAGGTTTCTATCCTAGTCTGTGATGTGGATAGTAATACTGTATCATCAGCATTATCGAATCTATGGCATTTCATGACCACCAATATTTAGGGCATCATATTGCTCGCTGGTTATATCATCTCTTACATTTCTCATTATATTTTCGGCGTACAGGTTAAACAAATAGGGTGACAGCACGCAGTCCTGACGGACCACTTGCTTGGTGTCAAACCAATCTGAAGTCTCGCCATCTATTCTAACCACAGCTTATTGGTCTAGATAAAGCATTTTTATGAGTTGTACTACATGTGATTGAAAGCCCACATTCCTCATGATTTCAATAGTTTCTGATGTTGTACACAGTCAAATGCCTTTGAATAATCCACAAAACAGGATTTACATTAAATTCTCTGCACTTCTTCCTTGTCTAAATCCAGCTTGAATCACGTTAATCTCTTCTTCTAGTTTCTTACGAGGTCTTCCCATTATGATTTTTAGTAGAATTTTACTTGCATGACTGATCAGGGCAACAGTTCTATAGTTGGTGTATAATTTCAAGTTGCCTTTTGTTGTTTTGGCATTGGAATGAAGATAGTTCTCTTCCAATCTTTTGGCCATTTACCATATTTCCATATCTTTTTACATAATGCATGATAGATTTGTATGCTTTCTTCTCCTGCCGCTTTAATTAGTTCAGCTGGTATCTCATCACATCCTGGTGATTTACCATTCTTCAGGTTCTTTATTGCCCATGCAATTTCATCTAATGAGGGTTCAGGCTCTGTTTCTGTTGTCATTGGTTCGTGTATATCATTCATATCCTCACAGTCATTCAAATCATACATTCCACTGCAGTATTCTTGCCATCTTTCTAGAATTTGTCTAGATTCTGTTAAGGTATTTCCCAACTTGTCACAGATAACATTTAATTGAGGTTGAACATTTCTTGTCATTAACTTCATTTCTTTGAACATTTCTTAATCTCTTCCATTCTTATGATATATGCTCTATTTTAATACAACAATCATGTATATATTGGTTTTTGTCTTTTCTTGTGTTCTACCTTATTTCACGTGTTAAAGATTTATACTTCATCCAACTGTTATTGGATTCTCCTTTCTGTTTCAGTGGCCTTCGTTGTTTTATTAATTCTAACGTGCATGGTGTAATCCATGGCTTATGTTGCTTAGTCCTGGTCGGAATTAAATCTTTGGCTGCTGTTATCAAGATATTTCTAGCTTGTACTGCCAGTTCATCAATGTCATTTCCTCTTGTACAGACACCAAGACCCCAAAACGATTCCTCACTTCTACGTTGTATGCGTCTGGTATTTTTGTGAGATCAAAACGAAGTGGTCTTGTTCCTCAGGTAAGCTTTTTGAGTTTTAATTTCAGATCTGCTTCTAATAACTGATTATCTGTATCACAGTCTGCACTCCGTAGGGATTTTGCAGATGTTATGCTTGATCTCCATCCTCTTTGTATTAAAATGTAATCTATCTGATTTTTGGTAATACTGTCCAGTGACATCCATGTGAAGAGTCTTCTTGGGTGTTGTTTAAAAAGTGTGTTGGCTATCGTTAACTCATTTTCTGTGCAAAATTCATTTAATTTGTCACTTGCATAATTTATATTTCCCAATTCAAATTTTCCTAAAACGTGTCTCTCATTTTCAGCTCTTCCTGTACCTATTTTAGCATTAAAATATCCCATTATTATTGTTACATCATTATTGCAAATCTTATTTAATGTGTCTTGCAGTGTGCTGTAAAAATCTTCAATTTCGCCCTCCTCTGTTGTTGAAGTAGGTGCATATAACTGTACGACTGTTGTGCTTTTTGGATGTCCTTTAAGTCTGATAGTGAGGATTCTGTCACTAACTGGATTATATCCCATTAAAGCTTTTGCAGTTTTTTTTATCTAAACAAAATGCCACTTCGCTCTGGCCGCCGACGTGTCTACCAGAATATATGAAAAGACTGCCATTTTCATTTGTAAAATGTCCCTTGCCTCTCCAGCGATGTTCACTAATTCCTAAAATTTGAATATGTAACCTCTCAATCTCATCACATACTACAATATGCTTTCCCTCATACAGACTTCTCACATTCCAGGTTCCTATTCTCACTCTGTTTCTTAGTCTGACACAGGGGATTTCCTTGGTAACACAGTCAGGATTAACTCCGTCATCACGATTACTAGTACTGGTCCCTGTGTCACACTCTTCCCCAGTGTTATCTGATCTGCCTGGACTGGGGGTCTCGCCACCAGATCTCTTTCTTATTTTGTTTTCTTTCATGGTTGTTATGGTTTCTTGGCATGTTTTTCAGAAGGTAGTTTGCCATTGCTTTCCGTCTGGGCAGTTACAGTACTAGTCGGTGGCTATAGCTATTGTCTCTACTGATGAGATCATCTGCCTATCACCGCAGAGTGCAAGACCATAACCAACAACAATCTGTCGGCTGCTCTCACACTCCATCCACCACCTGCTTCCATGGCTTCACGTAACCCTGATCGGGGGGCTAAACGGGTACTCCAAATTGCCCAAGAGTGTCCTGTAAACTAACGGAGGAAGGGAGGCGTCTTACATCTCCTTTGATAGGGGATACCCCTACCCCGCTAACCGGATGATGATAATGATGATGACTTAAAAAAAAATAGTTTAAAATGCTTCTTTGCACTGAGTTTAATCCCATATGACTCGGACTGTTTCCGAAGGGTGGTCTGCCGAAAGGATCGCACAAAGCACGAACGCCGTAGTTTCACCGACGATCCCCCAGGTGATTCTGAGAAAACTGCGCTCGTGAACCGAACGACGTGACCCAAAATCTAACCCCACAATCTCCGGAGCGAGAGGCAGGCGTCTAAACCACTTCGCCAAGGAGACTACCGATGATAATGATGAAGAAAATAATTCAAACATACGAGTAAAAACTAGTCAGACCAGTGTTTCCCAACGTGGGGCCCACGTCCCACATGGAGGAAATTCGATTGTTAAGGGGGGAAATTCGACAATGGAAGAAATCGACTAGATATAACAAAACGGGGAGCCTTGAGACTGAAGTTAACTAAATTGGAACCTGACATAAAATCTCTTTGCAGCAAGCATCACACGAAAGGATCTCACTAAATTTAAATAATAATAATTACTAATAATTATAATAATATTGAAAAATCTTTCATTAAAATTATTGTGTACTTGAATTGCAGTCCTCCATTATCTTCTTCTTCAGCATTCCGAGCCATTGAGGTTCTTTGCTGCAGATACAAGCCGTCTCCATTTGTCTCTCTGGTTAACCTTCTCTTGCCAGTCGCTGATTCCAAGTGCTTGTAGGTCTGTATGTATATTATCTCTCCACCGTCTTCTTGGTCTACGGTCATTTATTTCTTGAATGTAAGCAAGTTTTGTTTCCCTATTATCTTCCATTCTTTCTATATGCCCCAGTCATTGCAGTCTATTAGCCTTTATGATACCAGTGATTAGCGGGGACTTAAAACAGATCACAAATGTCTTTGTTGCTTCTTCTTTTCCACTCTCCACTTTGTGTATTCCTAATGGGCCCAAAGATGCATCTTAAGACTTTGTTCTTAAAGGTTTGTAACAAGGCTTTGTCTCCTTTAGTTGTACTCCAGGTTTCAGAGCCATACAGCACAACTGGTCTAATCAGTGCTTTGTATATTGTAGTTCTCCATTATATGTTTTGAAAATTTACTTACTGTGTTTGCTCAATAATTTCCTAGTGATTTCTTCCTAAAACCTATCATTCAAGTTTCTTTAGTGAACATTTCAATTTTTGAATATTACAAATACTGTATATGTTTTGGGAGAGGGGGGGGGGGCATAAGAATTTTAGAAAAGCTTGGGTGGGGCATAGCACAAAAAAGGTTCGGAAACACTGCTGTACAGGCTCTTTCAGCAGTTAATAATTTCTGTCATTGAGTATGGTTTGGGAATTGGGGCTGCTGACAGTATCAAAGTACCAGCTTGAAAGGTTGGAGCGCATACAGAATGCTGCCATGCGGTTAATCCTGGGGTGCACAAAGGACACACCAGTTATATGCATGAGGCATATCCTGGCGTTACCAACAATGACGGATAGGCATAGGGTCCTTCAGGCCAAATGGTACCTGAGAGTTGCCGCAGACAGGGATCACCCGCTGCATGCAGCAATGGATATGGTCACGGGTCATAGACTAAGACGAGGCAGGTCCTGGATGACACAGGCAGAACTTTCTATATGTCAGGTGTGTGATCTAGAGACCATCAAGCGTGAAAGAGAGTGGATGGAAGTTCCGGAAGACATGACGGACTGGCACAATGTAATAATAACACTGGGTCGTGAGTGCAGAGAATGGGCAGCGGGCTGCACTGAGTTTGAAGTGCAACAGCTGATCCAGAGCAACACACATCAAGGTGACATAGTCATCTACACGGATGGGTCAGTGGTGAGAAATAGATGTAGTGGATGGGGCTTTATTGCAATGGCTAATGGGCGAGTCTTAACGCTGTTAACTCCGTGATAAAGCGGTGTTAGATTTTCCTGAGATCCGATGTTTACTTCATATTTCAAGGTTATTCAGTGAATTCATAAACTGTTGTCGTTACGACGTTTGTAATGAGCCAGTTCCTTTCGTAAGTTATATATTGATATGGCACAACACAGCGAACAAGGACTTACGACATGGCACATATGGGTGCTTACGTCTCGAGCTTGCTAGGAGATTAACAACTGCCTACGCCACAAGCCACAAAGTCTACATCAATATTGTCATATCGGAACGATTAACTGCACACCGATAGCCATGTTCACGCACCGTTCCGCACATACTTGAAACGGCAGCATTGAGCTGCACAACAAATATGAAGTCGTGTAACATCTGATCTGTTCGAAGTTTTGACGCAAGAAATAAGTCATGTCCACCACAAACAACGCCAACGTTGATCTCCATGCTCCAGGAGTTAAATACAGACAAATACCATTGCCCTGGGTATGCCCTGGGTTTAGGGTTAGGGTTAGGGTTAGGGGCACAGTTAACCCAAACCCTAACCCTAACCCTTAACCCGTAAACATTAACCCTTAACCATAAACCCCTAAACCCTTAACCCTAAACCCTAACCCTAATGGGTACATGACATTACAGAGAGAATTGACAACCTGTGGAGAGTCATATCACCAGCCATCATCATTACAGAGAGCACGAGGACGGCGCTTATTGCCAGCATACATCTATCTCAGGTCCGTGCCATCACTTCATTAGCCTGGCGGGCATGCAATGGAGTCAGTGGTCAAGATGTGTCCAGCTCAGTTGACATTGACTGAGAGAGAAGAACCCCTCCTCCATGAACCAGCAGTCCGTAGTGCCAGCGCGGGTTTCCTCCTGAAGTAATCTGCAAAGGTCTATCTTGAAAAGAGGCATGAGTTTATCGGGCCAAGGGTCGACGTGAACTTAATGTCTATCTGATCAAGAAGGCAGGAGTTTTATTACTTGAGGATTGAAGGCGCCTGACATATGGACTCTTCTACATGAACAGGGAGTCCTTCGTGAAAAGGGAGTCCTTCTTCATGAACGGGACACCTTCTCTCTCAACCGGAGTCAGTTGACGTGTGGACACTTTTGACCACCTATATCATCATCATCATCATCATCATCATCATCATCATCATCATCATCATCATCATCATCATCATCATCATCATCATCATCATCATCATCATTGATATATTAGCATCAGTTTCACAATTTTCCTGAATGCACAAGAGTTCGCTATCTGTCTTGTCTGCTTTGTGTGGGTGAGAGTGAGCACTTGCGGGTTTGTCCGGTGGGCTACGGTTCTTAGAAACCCAGCGACTTATTTAAAACACAAAATTTCAAGGGGGTGACAATTAAAACATAAGAAGTCCTGCAACACATGGCGTTGTGGCGGGTTTCACAGGGAGACTGTGCACCTGTAGATTTGTCCGTTTTGCTGCATTGCTAGGGAACGGGCGGGCGCAGCAGACACCAAATGACAATAACAAAATATATTGAGAAGCACGAGCGCCTACGCCAACTGGCATGGCACTTGATGATGATGATGATGGTGGTTTTTAACAAAGAAACTGCGCGGCAAATGAACATAATGAAAACTCATGATTATATTGCTTTCAAGGCGGAAATAATCACCGCTGAATCCAGATTTCCTTAGGCTACTTAGAAAGGAAGAGAACATTTTTCGCAATAGCTGGGATTCACAGAAACGACATCACACATTGTTGACCACAATGAGGTAATGTGTTATGTAACCAGCCTGTTTTAACAATAAAATCGTGAGACATATGTATTGTGCCACTGGCAGAGCCCCGGGGCTGACCAGGGCCACCAGTACACGTGCTTCGTCTACCAATGGAATGCAATTACTTTTTTCCTGGAAACATAGAACTAAATATAATGTATCCCTAAATTTATTTGTTTCTCGTTTGAAGATACATTAAGAACACTACTTATTTGCATTTGTTATTTTCTCCTCACACGTGGCTTGTAGTCCTGTCACTTGCCATGGTACATTTGTTATTACATATTTCCTTGAAACTAAATCGGTTGGTCTTACAGGCGCTGTGACCTCGGGGCAGTGGACTCTTCACAGTTTCACGACACACCAAGGCCAGGGTTTGGAATCAGCTGCAGACCATTTAGAAGCAGACCGCATTGCGTTGATTTCGATGGTATGCGCGTCGGTGGTTCAGAAAGCCATGGTAAACTACCGAACGTAAAAACCTGCAAAACACGTATAGCAAAGTCCTCAAAAAAAAAAAAAAAATAGTAGCACGCAGGCTCCAGCAACATTTGGAAAGCCGGAATCTGCTTCCCCAAGGACTCGGGAGATACCGGCCGGGAAAGGACACCTGGGCCAATGCTGCAACTTTTGCGCTCGATGTCTATGAGGGCTTCAGGATAAACAGGAGACAGTGGCGGTAGCTCTTGACCTGGAGGATGCGTATAACAGGGTTAGGTATGATCGGTTAATACACACACTGTTGGACATGGAGGTCTGCCCTTGCCTTGTTAGATGGGTTGCGGCAGTCCTTTATGAGCGTAAGGTTGCACTGCGCATGGGCTCCTGGACTTCTGAGCCCTGTACTATTACACCTGGGTTGTCGCAGTGCTCTTTAATATCTACACCAGCAAAATCGCAGCTATTGAGACACCAGGTGTGGGTAGAATCTTGACATTTGCAGATGATGTGCTGGTGTACAAACAGGGCAGAGACAGGGCCAGTTTGGCCAAAGACTTACAGGTGGCCGTAAACAGGGTGGCGGAGTGGTGCAGGGACGCAGGGGCCATTATAAAGCCAGACAAGGCATCGGTTGTGTGGTACTCCTTGGATAACCGGATCGTCAAGGCAGACGTAGCAGGTTGAATGGATGTCCTCTTAGTCGAGAGAGTAAATTGAAGTACTTGGGTATCACCTTTGGCAGGTGTTTGTCTTTTAAGGATCATGTGGAGGCTTTGGTGGTGAAGGCTGGTAGGGGACTTAATGCATTGAGGGCTATGGCATCAACCGGGGTAGATCAGATGATGCTGTACAGCAGTGTTTCCCAACGTGGGGCCCACGCCACACAGGGGGGGGGGGGGGGGAATGGGCAATTCGATTGTTAAGGGGGGCAATTCGAAAATGGAAGAAATCGACTAGATATAACAAAACGGGGAGACTTGAGACTGAAGTTAACTAAATTGGAACCTGACATAAAAATCTCTTTGCAGCAAGCATCACACGAAAGGATCTCACTAAATTTAAATAATAATAATTACTAATAATTATAATAATATTGAAAAATCTTTCATTAAAATTATTGTGTACTTGAATTGCAGTCCTCCATTATCTTCTTCTTCAGCATTCCGAGCCATTGAGGTTCTTTGCTGCAGATACAAGCCGTCTCCATTTGTCTCTCTGGTTAACCTTCTCTTGCCAGTCGCTGATTCCAAGTGCTTGTAGGTCTGTATGTATATTATCTCTCCACCGTCTTCTTGGTCTACGGTCATTTATTTCTTGAATGTAAGCAAGTTTTGTTTCCCTATTATCTTCCATTCTTTCTATATGCCCCAGTCATTGCAGTCTATTAGCCTTTATGATACCAGTGATTAGCGGGGACTTAAACAGATCACAAATGTCTTTGTTGCTTCTTCTTTTCCACTCTCCACTTTGTGTATTCCTAATGGGCCCAAAGATGCATCTTAAGACTTTGTTCTTAAAGGTTTGTAACAATGCTTTGTCTCCTTTAGTTGTACTCCAGGTTTCAGAGCCATACAGCACAACTGGTCTAATCAGTGTTGTGTATATTGTAGTTCTCCATTATATGTTTTGAAAATTTACTTACGTTTGCTCAATAATTTCCTAGTGATTTCTTCCTAAAACCTATCATTCAAGTTTCTTTAGTGAACATTTCAATTTTTGAATATTACAAATAATGTATATGTTTTGGGAGAGGGGGGGGGGGGGCATAAGAATTTTAGAAAACCTTGGGTGGGGCATAGCACAAAAAAGATTGGGAAACACTGAGTCAGGTACTTTAAATCCAAGGGAGATAATCACGGTAGTTTTACAACACAAGAGGTTAAAAGATTTATTATCTATCTTTGTATAAATCAACGTTTGGTTTTCATTGACTTATTATACCTTTGAAGTCGGAGTGGGTTAGTCTGATGGCGAGGGGCACTGTTAATAGGGAAAGCTAACCCACACGCAAGGTTCAATCTAGTGCTACTATAAGTAGTGTGTATGGACTACGCTTGAGTTTAAAGCGAGCGAGCGCAAAAAAAATAAAAAACAACAACAACAACAACAAAAACGTATTATATGCCATGGGATGCTTAATCGTCTTAAGCGACTTACCGTATCTGCCATGGGCTTATATATCTCCGAAATGTTGTCACTGCGTTATAATACAACATGTCTGCTATCATATTAATAACTTTTCAGTCATAACTGTAACACACCTCTACTCCCAATTTTCCGTCTTTCATTTGTGTTTGGTCCACACCTACTGTTTGTTTGGCACAGAATCTGCTAATGTTATCTGGCCCGGATGCTGAGTCGGTCATCCTAATTTGCAGACTCTGATCACTAAATCACTGTCCACTAACACTGGCAGACAGGCCTTGGTGGACCACAATGCGCCGAAAGGCACACAGCGGAACTAACAGGCCTTTAAACCCCCCAAAAATTATATTCTAATGTTCCTTTGAGGAAACAAAATTACAGTTACAGGCTAATTATATCGGGTGTTTGTAAAGTTTCACTACACTTTTGCAGGTAGATCCAATTTGAAAAATGAAGTACATAATGTCATAAAAATGTGCTACAATAGTCATTAAATTATTATAGTTACAACAGTTACTGCTATGGTCTAACGCTGTTTTGGGGAAGCTGCAAAGTACCAATGAAGTATTCATTATAACAGGTCTTCATATTGTTAAATACCTTCTGATAACGCCATTCTGTTTGGAGTGCAAAGAATTACTCCAGCAGACGACAGCCATTCGCTGTATATTGCTTCACCATGGACTGTAGAGCACATTTATTGACGACATCATGCATTTCATTTTTCATATTTGTTCTAAATACAAAGTGTAGTGAGACTTTACAAACATCCAGTAGAATTCTAGAAGGTAAAAGGGTGGAGTTGCCTTGAGGTACCACCTTTAACACGCAAAGAGCTTGTATCAATCTCTGCATTTTGTGTTGGCCAAATAAGAAACTGCGTGGAAGTCAGCATGACCGAATGGATAAGAATGATTGCTCTTAAACTTCCTGTGTGCTGATGCCGAGGTTGCGGGTTCAACGTCTACATCGGCCAATTGGACTAAAATATTGATTTCTCGTTCTTGGCTTTGGGACGTAAATTCACGAATGTCCCAACGAACTGTTTTAAAAGAGTCAAGAGTTGAACACACAGGCCGTCTAACACTTCTTATCACTCTCTTTGCGTACATTATTTTATTCATGCAAATCTTATCAGTAACACCAGACGTCGGAGAAAGATGGCTTTTATCATCACTTTTCCTCATCACTTATTAGGATAGTATGCAGTGTTTGCTATGTTGATATTTGAATGTCTTGGAATGGGTTCGCCTGATGGCGAGGGACATTGGTAATAGGGAAAGCTAATTCACACACGACAATCAGTTACTAGAACTTACAGCATGTGTATGGACTAAGGTTACTAATCAAAGAACACGTACATCAGCAGGCTGCCTAAAGACAAAAGATGGAAGAGTCATAATAGAAAAAGATCAGATATTACATGAATGGTCAGATTACGTGAAAAACCTGTATGACGATAACAGAGACGAACAATATGATGTTCAAAATAATAATGAAGGACTAGCAATTTTGAAGATGGAGGTTCAGAATGCTCTTAACCATATGAAATCTGGCAAGACCCCCGGTTCAGACAGCGTCACAACAGAAATGATTAATGCTTTAGAAGAATATGGAATAGATCAAGTTACCAGTCTGCTTAATACAATATATGATACTGGAAATATACCTCAGGAGTTATGTAATTCTGTATTTATTGCAATCCCAAAGAAATCAGGAGCCTTGGAATGTGATCAACATCGAACAATTAGTATAATGAGTCACATCACGAAGATTTTGCTAAGAATTATCATGCAAAGAGTTAGGAGGAAAATACAACATGAAATAGGAGAAGAACAATGTGGGTTTGTGGAAGGCAAGGGTACAGTAAATGCTGTGTATATACTGAGAAACATAATCGAACGTTCTATAGAAGTAAACAAAGATCTACACCTTTGCTTTATTGACTACACAAAGGCTTTTGATAAAGTGAGACATGTCAACATGATAAGGATGCTTGAAGATCTACAAATTGATGGAAAAGATCTTAGACTTGTAAAAAACATATATTGGAAACAACAAGCTGCCATAAGAGTTGATAATGAAGTAAGCCAATATCAGCCTATTAAAAGGGGTGTGAGACAGGGATGTGTAATGTCTCCAGATCTGTTTTCCCTGTACAGTGAAAGTATTTTCAGAAATATTGAAGATATGGAAGGAATCAACATTGGGGGACGATGCATCAATAACATTAGATATGCAGATGATACAGTCTTGATTGCAGACAATGAACAGGACCTGCAAAATTTAGTAGATGCGATTGTTACACACAGTGAACAACTAGGGTTAGAATTAAATTGTAAAAAGACACAGATTATGGTCGTCACTAGGAAGGACGAAATACCACAATGTAATATACAAGTAGTTGGGAATATTCTTCAACAAGTGAGTAGGTACAATTATCTCGGAACAGTAATAACATCTGATGGGAGATGCCTTGAGGAGATTAGAACAAGAATCGCCATGGCAAAAGTAGCCTTTAGCAAGATGAAAAACATATTGACCAATAAAAAGATGTCAATTGAAACGAGAAAAAGAGTGTTGAGATGCTACATTGAACCTGTACTTTTGTATGGATGTGAAGCGAGGACAATGAGCAGTCAGGCTGAAAAACATCTGATGGCTGTAGAGATGTGGTTTCTGAGGAAAATGCAAAGAATACCATGGACAGCCAGAAAGACCAATGAACAAGTCCTTCAAGAAACAAATGAAGATCGTAAATTGATTAGAGAAATTAGACGTAGACAGTCAAAATTTTTTGGGCATGTTATGAAAAGAAATGGATTGGAGAATTTGGTGACAACTGGTAAGATCGAGGGGAACAGACCAAGGGGAAGACCTAGAAGCAAGTACCTGGATGGCTTGGCCTTGTGGCATGGTTGAGACAGAAACACGGAGCTGATCCACGACTCTGGTCATCGAGTGAGATGGCAGAACATGACCGCCCACGCTTACCGGCATGGCACATGATGGATGGATGGATGGACTAAGCTTGAGTTCAAAGAGAAAAATGAAATACAAGAAAAAAAAAATAAGAGAGAAGAAAATGTGTTGATGTAGGGGTTAGCAAATTGCGTAATGCCTTGACCGCGGTGAGATAAGGTTTCGATACCTGAGCGCGACGTTGGCTATGGGAGGGATAGACTGACCACCCATTCATCCCTGCACTCCGGTTTACATATATTGAAGGTGCTAACACTTCACATTTCTATAGGAGGTTGCCGCTACGAGATAGAAGAAGAAATGAGGAACTCGAGGTGCTTGTACTTCACGTCATCAAATGTGAAAGTGTTAAAAATTACCCCAAATATTCATGGGCACGCTTTGAGAAGAAATAAACATGCGAACTTGGTGACAACTGATAAGATTGAGGGGAAAACACACGGGGATGGCTCGACCACATGGCAGGGTCGGGACAAGAACACAGAGCTGATTCACGACTCTAGTAATCGTGTAGGATGGCGTAGCATGACCGCCCACGTTGGGAAGATTATGTTCAGTAGTTTGCCATTGCCTTCTGAACGACGGGCACTCACACGATTTCATAAAACCAACGCAAGGCGGTCTACTGTCAAATCGCTCGCAGCTGTGTTTCGAACGCGGGATGCAGGATTACGAATTGCGTCCTTAACCCCTTCGCCTCAAGGTCAGCTAAAAATAACCCTCAACCGTTATTTAAATATGAGAATAGGAACGGACCAACCAACTAGTTTGAGTTTAGTCGACGGATCAACATTACAACACACGGGAGTAACCCACAAGTGCTCCGTTCCACTCCTAACTTAAATCTGAGTCCGGATAATCTCAGCTCAGTGCACGAACTCCGTAGCGCCAGCGAGGATCCTGGAATACTTTGGGTTACATTTTTAACTCAAAATTTTGCAAGGGCAGCGCCGTTAGGCTACTCTTTTTTGATTTCCAACTGCAAATGGATATTTTACGTGCGCAACAATACACACGGGCGACCGATCTCACTACCCAGAGACCAGGGGAAATGTTACTACAAGTCCACGTGAAAAAAATCCCGGCCTTCACCGCGGCTTGAATCCAAGACCTCTAGCACTCGAGGCGGACACCATACCTCGAGACCACTCAACCCCCCCCCCCCCCGAACTATTTTGAAAGAGTCAAGAATTGAACACAAAGGCCCGTCTAACACTCAGCACTTCTGATCTCTCTCCTTACGTACATTATTTTATTCATGCATATCTTATCAGTATAATCAGACTCCAGAGAAGGATATGTTTTATAATCACTTTTTCTCATCACTTATTAAGATATTAATGCACTATGTTTAAGTGTTTGCAATGTTGATATTTGAGTGTGTTAGGATAGGTGCTATTCAAAAGTTGATGGTATGTTTCACTTTTTCTCATCACTTATTAGGATGGTATGCAGTTTGCCATTGCTCCCTCGCTCGCTTTGAACTCATCACACACTGCACATGTTGTAGCACCGGGCTGCATTATGCATGTAGATTATTTTTGATAGTTGATGTTGTGTGGTTTCCATATTCTCGTTTCTATTTCTCTGTCTAGTCTTCCATCCTCCGTTAACACACTGCCCAGATATTTATACTCTCTAACTTGCTTTAATGATTTTCCATTTATATCGATGTTATACCGCACCAGTGTTCATCGAATTATCATAAATTCTGTCTTGTCGATGTTAATCTTAATTCCGCCAGCAATTGTCAACTGTCGTTGTGGATTTGCTTCTTTAGTAATCTTATCCTAACCTGGTGATGAGGAAAGGTGGTGATAGAATATAAGATTTGCATTAATAAAGATATATATATATATATATATATATATATATATATATATATATATATATATATATATATATATATATATATATATATATATATATATATATATATCTTATATATAAAAGGCGATCTCCGCCTGTCTGTATGTCCGTTCGCGAACGGCCCATCCGATTGAGATGAAATTTTCTACACGTCTTCCTTTCATTCCAGCGCAGCCCACTGTGATATTTTCTTAGTGTGAAATCGGCTGCTTACCCAATATTATTTAATTTTCCATTTTTCATTGTAATTTCTATACAGCGAGGGGACTTAACTCTGTAAAAGTTATTTCAAGGGGCATAACTTTTCTGTATAACTTATAGTCATATTGTTGCATCGTTTTCAAAGATTTGTAAACTCTTAGTCCATAGTTATATACCGGCATATGAGTTATAATAAATAGTGATACAATCTTTAAGGCATTTTCAAAGTTTTCATAAAAATAATGCATAATGCATAACATTGTAACTCATCTTTTTATGCTTAAAGAATAAATAAATAATAGTTACCTTATCTCTATCAAGTTTGAAGATTTTATATTTCTTTACACTGTCGCCAACTCTAAGAAGACATGGAACAACTTCAGCCATTATTAAATCTACAGGCATATGCGTTATATTCCTCCTCCTCCTCTTCTCCCCTCCTCCACCTCCTACCCTCTTCCTCTTCCCCTCCCCCTCCTCCATCTCCCTCCTCCTCTTCCCTCCTTCTCCTCCTCCCTCCTCCTCCCTCTTCCTCCTCCTTCCTCATCCTCTTTCCTCCTCCTCCCTCTTCCTCCCTCTTCCTCCTCCTGCCTCCTCGCCCTCCTCCCTCCTCCTAATCACTCCTCTTCCTTCCTCCTCCCTTCTCCTCCCTCCTCCTCCCTCTCCTCCTCCCTTTTCCTCCCTCTCCTCCTCCCTCCTCTTCATCCCTTCTCCTCGTCCCTCCTCCTTCCTCTTCCTCCTCCCTCTTCCTCCTCCCTCCTCCCCCTCCTCCCTCCTCCTCCCTCTTCCTCCTCCAACTCCTCCTCCCCTCCTCCTCCCACATCCTCCTCCCTCCTCCTCCTCCCCCTCCTTCTCCTCCCTCCTCCTTCTCCCTCCTCCTTCTCCCTCCTCCTCTCTCCACCTCCTCCTCCATCTCCCTCCTCCTCCTCCATCTCCCTCCTCCTCCCTCCTCCATCTCCCTCCTCCTCCCTCTCCTCCTCCCTCCTCCTCCTGCGTTCTTCTCCTCCCTCCTTCTCCCTCCTCCTCCTCCTTCTCCTTCCTCTTCCTCCTCCCTCTTCCTCCTCCCTCCCTCCCTCCTCCTCCCTCTTCCTCCTCCAACTCCTCCTCCCCTTCTCCTCCCACATCCTCCTGCCTCCTCCTCCTCCCTCATCCTCCTCCTTCTCCCTCCTCCTCCCTCCTCCTCCCTCCTCCTCCTCCATCTCCCTCCTCCTCCCTCTTCCTCCATCTCCCTCCTCCTCCCTCTCCTCCTCCCTCCTCCTCCTGCGTTCTTCTCCTCCCTCCTTCTCCCTCCTCCTCCTCCTTCTCCTTCCTCCTCCCTCTTCCTCCTCCCTCTTCCTCCCCCTCCTCCCTCCTCCTCCCTCTTCCTCCTCCCCCTCCCCTCCTCCTCCCACCTCCTCCTGCCTCCTCCTCCTCCCTCATCCTCCTCCTTCCTCCTCCTCTCTCCTCTTCCTCCCTCCTCCTCCTCTCTCCTCCTCCTAATCCCTCCTCCTCCCTACTACTCCTCCTCCTTCCTCCTCCCTCCTCTTCCCTCCTCCTCCTCTCTCCGCCTATCTCTTCCTCCCTCCTACTCCTCCCTCTTCCTCCTCCCAGCTCCTACTCCTCCTTTTTCTTCTTCTTCTGCTGCTTCTGCCGCTGCTCCATTTACCCAAGTTAATTGTTGGGGAAGATGTAAAGATCTTTCAAGTGCTCTTTCTAATGCTTTTTGTAAGTTGGTCTTCGTTTATCTAAGGTTGTTCTAACTGCAACCAATAAATGATTAGACAGACAGACAGACAGACAGACAGACAGACAGACAGACAGACAGACAGACAGATAGACAGACGGGAACGGGAACTTATATGACTACTTATATGAATTAAATGAGATGCTCCCCATCAGGGGCTGGGCGAAGCCGGGCCGGATCAGACAGACAGACAGACAGATAGACAGACAGACAGACAGATAGATAGTCGGGAACGGGAACGTGAGCTTATATGACTACTTATATGAATTAAATGAGATGCTCCACACCAGGGTCTGGGCGATGCCGGGCCGGGTCAGACAGACAGACAGACAGACAGACAGACAGACAGACAGACAGACAGACAGACAGACAGACAGACAGATAGTCGGTAACGGGAACGGGAACTTATATGACTACTTATATGAATTAAATGAGATGCTCCACACCAGAAGCTGGGCGATGCCGGGCCGGGTCAGACAGACAGACAGACAGACAGACAGACAGACAGACAGACAGACAGACAGACAGACAGACAGACAGACAGACAGATAGTCGGTAACGGGAACGGGAACTTATATGACTACTTATATGAATTAAATGAGATGCTCCCCACCAGGGACTGGGCGAAGCCGGGCCGGGTCAGCTAGTATATATATATATATATATATATATATATATATATATATATATATATATATATATATATATATATATATATATATATATATATCTTCTTCTTCAGCGTTCCGAGCCATTGAGGTTCTTTGCTGCAAATACAATCCGTCTCCATTCGTCTCTCTGGTGGACCTTCTCTTGCCAGTCGTTGATTCCAAGTGCTTGTAGGTCTGTACATGTATTATCTCTCCACCGCCTTCTTGGTCTACCTCGGGGTCTACGGTCATTTATTTCCTGAGTGTAAGCGAGTTTTGTTTCCCTATTATCTTCCATTCTTTCTATATGCCCCAGCCATTGTAGCCTATTAGCCTTCATGATACCAGTGATTAGCGGGGACTTAAACAGATCATAAATGTCTTTGTTACTTCTTCTTTTCCACTCTCCACTTTGTGTATCCCTAATGGGTCCAAAGATGCGTCTTAAAATTTTGTTCTCAAAGGTTTGTAACAAGGCTTCGTCTCCTTTCGTTGTACTCCAGGTTTCAGAGCCATACAGCACAACTGGTCTGATCAGTGTTTTGTATATTGTGATTTTGGTGTTACGAGATAGCGCCTTTGATTTTTAGTAGATGTTGTAGTGCATAGTATATCTTATTTCCAGAGTTGATTCTAGTTTGTATTTCTTCCCTTATGATGTTGGAGCAGTTGAAGATCGTACCCAGGTATTTGTATGTTTCCGTTCTTTTAATGGTCATATTATCTATTTGTATGTGGCCAGAGTTTCTAGCCATTCCGTCTCTTGAAATTACCATATATTCTGTCTTATCTTGGTTGATAACCAGCCCCATCTGTTGGGCTTTTTCCTTTAAGTGAGTATATATATATATATATATATATATATATATATATATATCTCTATCTCTCTCTCTCTCTCTCTCTCTCTCTCTCTCTCTCTATATATATATATATATATATATATATATATATATATATATATATATATATATAGAGAGAGAGAGAGAGAGAGAGAGAGAGAGAATAAGTGCAGAGTGTTACGCGGGCCTGCTTGTTCAACACTTAACCCTGTGAAAATTCTGCAACTTGCACCTGTTTGAACAATCTCGGAAACTGGAATTAGAAGAAGGTGAGGTCACAGCGATTTTGAAATTAAAAAAAAAACAAAAAAAAAACATAACCTCTAAAATATGTATCGCACGCATGTGGGTGCACTGTGCGAGATTCTCCTTGTAGGATCAATGCGAAAAGATGTGAGCATGTAAGTGGGATGGCTGGTTTGTAACGGATGACCTTCATTCCCCAGGGAATACTTCATAAGTTCTCCTTCTAAAGTCTTATAAAAAATTTCGAGTTAAAAATCTACCCAAAGTATTTCAGGATCCTCGCCGGTGCCACGGAGTTTGTACTGAGCTGAGTTTCTTCAGACTCAGGTTTGAGTTAGGAGGAAAACGGAGCACTTATAAGAAGAAGAAGAAGAAGAAGAAGAAGAAGAAGAAGAAGAAGAAGATGAAAGAGAGAAAGAAAGAAAGAAAGAAAGAAGAAGAAGAAGAAGAAGAAGAAGAAGAAGCAGCAGCAGCAACAGCAGCAGCAGCAGCAGCAGCAGCAGCAGCAGCAGCAGCAGCAGCAGCAGCAATATCCCCAAACAAGCATGAACCAAGCAATTTAAAACATGACGCAAATAAAATAAAGGAATTGCATACTGAATACCACCCTCGTACATGAAAATATGCTGTTGATACAATACGATTTTATGTCACTGAACGCTTTAGTGGCAAGTAATAAATAGCTAATATTTGACGAGTCAGGGATTTCGTCCGTACATGTTCTATTATCCGTTTATCTGTGATTCCGTTTAAGGCATTTGGGCATGTATAAGGTGCTATAAATGTTGCATATATTTAATATTTTGTTTGATTAGGAGGGACCATGCCTGTCTAGACTTGCAGTTGGCGGTGTCTGTTGGTTTTGATCCAGATACCGACTAGTTTTCGACTTGAGTCTTTGACTTTGTGCGATACGTTATCATGCAGGCGGAAGGTTGCCACTGTAATCTGAGAAATGTGTCTGTCTGTCTGTCTGTCTGTCTGTCTGTCTGTCTGTCTGTCTGTCTGTCTGTCTGTCTGTCTGTCTGTCTGTCTGTCTGTCTGTCTATCAGCCAGTCCGTCCATCCGTCAGTCCGTGTCGCAACGTTCTACAGCTGCTCACTTCTCACAATGTGGCCACACATTTATACTGCCACTTTCCCATGTTCGTGATAAGGTGTCTTTGTGTCTTACTGAAAACAGTTACATTACTATATACATAGTAAGTAAGATCTTAGTCAGATATGACAGAGCTACCGTAAGACAGCAGATGATTCTACCTGCTTCTGTTAGCGCCGAATGTTGGGCAGCGCTCACCAAACCCGACACCCCACATTGTATCAACGGCTTCGAGTGGAGGAGCGCATTTGGGAGGGCGCTAGCTTTACCCTAGTGCAAACAAATGCAACATACAGACTTAATGTCATGGCAGGGAAGACCAGGCCCTAAGCCTTGGTTGGGAACTGGTCTAGGATGAAAGCTGCCACAGACGGACAGTTAGAGAGCATTGCTGTGCTGATCCGGCAGCTTCTGCAGCTTGTCTTGTTCCAGACGTATTGGTGTTACCTTTTCTTCTGTAGTAAAATAGGCAGGCCGAGAGAGGGGTCGTTCAGAATGGGCATTATTTGTAATCTTCCGGTTTCAAGATGGCGACGGAGGGTCGTGTTGTTTTGTGTTCGTTAACTTTTTCGCGTAGGGGATGGATTTATTCATCTCTTGCGTATAATTGGTGTGCCAGGATGTAAAACCAGGAGTTTCTACTCAAGATCTGCGCGGATGCTACGGAGTTCGTGCTTCGAGCGAAGCCATCCTTGAGTGAATTTTCAGCAGCGTGTGTGGGTTCTCAGTCTGTGTTTTCGTTTTTTCAACATGGCGGAACAACGTGTGTTCTCCGAGCGGTCAGCAGTCAACCTAATCAGGCGGCGTGGAAGCCGCGCAGGCAAAAAGAAGCAAGGTAAGCGTGGTGGTTTGAGACGCTTTAGACTCAAGTGTCACCGTCTAGGACTCAGGAATATCCGTATTCTGTATTGGAACTGTGCCAGTGTAAAACAACGGGGCTCTATTTTAGAAACCCTAGTTTACAGGAACGACATTGTAGCACTCCAGGAGACGAGACTGGGCGATCGGCTACTCCGAATTGCCGGCTTCACATGTTTCTACAACAGACGACATCTGGGAATGGCGATTCTCGTTCGCGACAGCATGGTGGCGTCAGAGCTAGACATGTCCAGTTGGGACAGTGACGATATACAAATACAGGCGTTGAGAGTTCATTCCAGTATACCATTCGTGTTGGTTAATGTTTATGCCCGCAATGCGAGTGTGGTATTATAGTGTAGAGATGTTACCCACAGGTTAGAAGGCACGTGATGATCGTACAGCACACAAGTCTCCGTTGTTTAGAACTTTCTTTATTAGTCGAATCGTTCAACTACAGCATAATGATGTTATGCTCAAATTCTGATGTTTACATGTTTTTCTACTTCCCTGCTAGCTGGAACCCAAGTGACGTGTGTGCCAGCCTAGATACACTTCTTCATTCGTGCACACACGTTCACTAGCTATGGTTTTCCCACTAGTCAAGGAATGCGCAGCATTCCTTAACTCTTTACTCCTAAGCTACTCCCTTTACTGTTACATATACCTCCCCTTCTTCAAAGAGAATTTTTCCCTGAAAAAAATCTCAACCCCAACTCTTAAGCACTTAACTCTACATCTCTATACCACAATTAACAACAATTCCATATAATTCCTAACTCAATTCTCATTCTCCTATCTCATCATAGCCAATTGCTAACCAGAGACAATAATACCGAAACTCTCTACAAAACTCGTTATAAAGTTCTCTAGAAAACTCGCTACAAAACTCGTTATAAAGTTCTCTAGAAAATTCGCTACAAAACTCTCCATAAGCGAACCGCTTTTAAATTTAAAGTGTCCATCTAAATTATGATTGACAAAACTGAAGATATTCCCCTTATCTTTTATTTCTCCCTTATTCACATTCTCACACTCTCACTATTCTAGGATAGACAGAAAAAAATAGTTAGATTGGGTAGGTTAGATTTGGTAGGTGCGCACCTAAAAATAAATAAGAAAAAGTAAGGAAAAAGTAAGAAGTAATCACCTTTCTCTTCCCATACATTCTCAAAACTTTATAAAAATAAAGTTTCAAAATTTATCTTCAGTTTCCGTCAATAATAATTGTTATTATCAAAAAAAAAAATGTTAATCCAAAACCACCAGCTTTTGTATCATTCACCTCGTCAAGTTCAAGTTTACCATTCCTTCAAAAAAAAAAACTCCAAATTATTAGTATACTGTTACATACAGTCTTCTTCTTCTAATATCTACTTATTTAAATGCCAAAACTCAAGCTGGCATTCCCCCCTTATTTTCCCATTAAACGCTGTTCAACCCAGCTCCTATTTTTAAGCCAAACATTTACATTGCGAACCAGCTAATGTAGTCCCAAATTCACTCCCCCACATACTCCTCCATTACAACATATTGAGTCACTTCACTAACCACTACTTCTTCCCCCTTAACTCCATCATGTTTCACCCTCAATTTCTATTTATAAACGTTATATACGTTAAACGACTCAACTACTTTAAGTCATCTGTTTCTTCTAACTGAACGTCAAACTAATAATCATTTTAAACACACTCAGGGTAACTCAATAAAACCAAAACATTGTAAAAATAACCAGCTAAGTTAACTTATTCTTCACATTTCATAAAACACCATTGAAGTCCAAACAATTGACTAAACCATATCAACCCCCTCATTCTTTGACATCATATTTATCCCCACACATTAATCAAATTAAACATATATAAGGAAATGCAAGACCATTTTATGACTACTCAATAATTGTTTTCCGTTTAAGAAAAACTCCACACTTCACTTAAAAACCAACATGATCACAAAACATATACCAATAAATCTCAAGTTATTACCATATTATGTGTATTCCTCCCAACAACTCTTGCTTACGTTATTTACCAACTACCTTCTTTGTAAACACAAAAATATCGTGTCTAACTTCTTCTTCTATCTGCCATCTGCAGAATATTCTAGCAGGCTATTTATCTATCTCTTCTCCATTTTCTTAATAACTTCAAATTTTTTTCTATAATTGCAATATCTACATCAATGTCGCTATCCTCCCGAGGAGAGCTATCTTCTTTCATATCAGCTTCTTCATCAGTTTCTGACTTTTCATCCATTTCTTGTTCCCCATCTGTATATCCATTACTAGCAACCGCTAATTTCTTTCTTTCTAAATCCAATCTAATTTTCCTGTCTTGCCGTCTCAACAAATTTTCAAATAGTGGCATATCTTCACCACTTGAAGAACTCACTCTAAGTTTCCTTTGCCTCTTAATTTCTTTTTCTTTCTGACTATCTAACTTTCTTTTTACTGCCTGTCTTGTATTCATAAATGGAGGTTCTATTTTTTCTTTGACTGATTCTTCGCTAATATAATTGTCATACATGTTATTTTCCTCCGTCATAACTGTTTTTGGTACTGTTTCTTCTTGTTCAGCTGTAGTAGATGTTGTTGTCACTTGTTTCCCATTCTCTATAGGTATTGGATATACCGATTGTCTGACAATCTGTCCACCTGACAATATTTCTTCGGAACAATAATTATTATTACTATTCTCTGCATCCCTTTCCTCATTATCCCGCCTTAAGTGCTCTACATGTGAACGTGCAACATGCCCTGAAATTTGATTCTTAATAGTATATGACACTGGACCCTTTTTTTCTAAAATATAGTATCCCGGGACCCAATGAGCATCAAACTTAGAGTTTTTTCTATGTTTTTTGTAATACACCCTATCACCTATGTTGAACTCTTGTAAGTGTGCATTTTTATTTGCGTATTTCTTCTGTCTTTCTCTAGCCTTAATTATATTATTTCTTAAACGAACATGTGCTTTGTGCATCTCTTGCAACCTTGTTTCCTGAAAATCTTCCCCCAGATATTTTCTCCTAGGCTTTAATAAATTATCAATTGGCAATATTGGTTCTCTCCCATGTACTAAGTAAAATGGTGAGAACCCTGTTCCTTCATTTTCGTGTGTACGTATCGCCGCTAATGCTATCCCCAAATAAAGATCCCAATCCATATCGTGTTCTTCTACATTTTTCGCTAGAATATTGTATAGTGTTCTATGTTGTCTCTCATTTTTAGCATTAGAAGTTGGTCTGTAATATGAAGTCCTAATGTGTTTTATATTCAAATCTTTTACCAATTTTTCAAACTTTCTATTTACAAATTCTTTCCCATTGTCTGTAAGTATTATTTGTGGACACCCAAACCTTGGTATAAATTCTTGTAAAAGCATATTTATAACTGAATCAGCACTCTTGTCTGGAATTGGATAAACTTCTGGCCAGAGACTATATGAATCAACTATATGTAGTAGGTATACATTTCCCGATAATGTTTTTGGATGAGGACCTGAAATATCCAAACTTACTTTCTGCATTGGAAATTGAGGAATATCGGTATCTTGTAAAGGACATTTGATTATCTTCATGTTTCTTAACCTACACTTTTCACACGCTTCAACATATTCATATACGCTTTTGAATAAATTCGGCCAGTAATATTTACTGCTAATAGCCTTCACTAACTTATCTCGTCCAAAATGACCATTATTATCGTGATATGCCTTTAAGACTTCTTGTTCTAAATGTTTCGGAATATATTTTCTTACTCCTTCACCTTTTTCACTGATATAATATAATTGATTATCTTCTTGTAACTCTACAAACTTTCTTTTAAAACTATTTTCCCCTGTTTCTTTCAGTTTTCTTTTTATCTGTACTATTTTTGGATGTAATTCTTGTTCTGTTTTCATATCAAACTGTTCTAAATGTGGGTCTTCTGTTCTAGGTTCAGACTCTTGATCCGATGGTAAACTCTCAAATTCTTCCCTATTTATTATGGCAGAATCTAATATATTTACTTGCCAGTTTCGATCGTCTATCTCTGGTTCAGCTTCATCTTCCGTGTTTCCTGACGAATGTGTATATGGGATCCTAGACAAAAGGTCGGCGCATGTATTATGTTTCCCTGAAACATATTCAACCTTAGCATTGTATCCCTGTAAATTCAATGCCCACGTTTGTATTTTCCTATTTTGTATTGGTGCTTCTAATATCGACTTTAATGGCATGTGGTCAGTTCTAATAATGAAATTGGCGTTATGTAAGTAGTAATTTAATTTTTGAAGAGCGTAGTGTATAGCATATGCTTCTTTCTCAATAATCGGCCATTTCTTTTGAGTCTTGCTGAGTTTATGAGACAAGAAATAGATTGGTCTTTCATTTTTAACCCCTGGTATTCCAGATTCTTCTCCTTCATATGGTTGAACCAAACATGCTCCTATTGCGTTGTCTGAAGCATCTGTGTATAGTATTAGTTGTTTATTCAAGTCTGGATGTGTCAATAATGGTACCACTGTTAAGCTATCTTTTAAAAGTTCGAACGCTTTTTGACACTCATCATCCCACTTAAATCTAGCGTATTTTCACGTTAAATTCGTAATAGGTATTGCTATCCCCGAAAACGCTGGTACAAACCTCCTATAATATGCACACGTACCTATAAATGCACGCACTTCCTTAACATTAGTTGGAGGAGGTAACTCTTTAATAACCTTTATCTTGTCCTGGTCTGGTTTAATACCTTCCCTATTTATTATATAGCCTAAATATTTTGTTTCTGTCTTTAAAAACTGGCACTTACTAAGCTTTAATTTAACGTCATGCCTTCTTAATCTGTCAAATACTAGTCTAATATGTTTCAAATGATTCTCCACATTCCCTTTCGTAAATATCAATATGTCATCTATATAGGCCAGGGCAAAATTTTGCATACCGTCTAGTACTTCATTTATTAAGAACATATAGTGAGACGGTGCATTTTTGAGACCGAATGGCATACGTAAGAATTCGTAAGAACCCATATGAGTACAAAAGGCACTTTTCTTTTGCGCGTCCTTCGACATCGGAATACACCAAAATCCTGCTCTTGCATCCAGCGTTGTGAAATATGTAGAGCCATTAAGTAACCCCAAAATATCATCAATCACCGGCAATGGGTACGCTACATTCTTAGTAATTTTGTTCAACGCCCTGTAGTCACAACAGAACCTGTTCGAACCATCAGATTTGGCTACTATGACGACCGGAGATGACCATTCTGATTTTGATCTTGTTATTATGCCTGCTTTCAACATATCTTCTATTGCCTTTTCTACGACTTCTCTATTTCTTAATGGAGTTCTATATGGTTTTAAACTAATTGGTGGATGGTCTCCCGTATCTATTTCCATTGTAACTGTTTTTGTCTTTCCCAATTCTAAATCATTAATTGCAAACACATCCTGATTTTGTTTTATAAGTTGTTCTAATACTTCCTTATTTTCTGGCGGAGTTTTTAACTGTGCCAACAATTCTTGTTCCCTTGTCACTTTGTCTAGTGAATGTATTTGGGCTGTATTTCTTCTGGATGGATGGATCAATTCATCCATTCTTACGTTCCCTTTTCGTCCGCATCCGCGCCTGTTATTAATTCTTTCACTAGAGGTTTCTGAATAACTTATGCCTGCCATATTTACTCTATCTGTTGCCAATATGTCACTAACATTATGTTCTAGCTTGGCTATTACACATCCTCTGTATAATTTAATTTCTCTACCTGTGTTATTAATAACCATCACTGGAAATGTTAAACTTTTATCCAATTCTATTATTCCATCCGGAACTTCTAAACCTGGCTCATCAATTATTTCTTTTTGCAATTCAGTGATTCTGACTATGTTTCCTGCTACATAATACGGGTTTCTCTTCAGCTTTGCTTGTATCAAATTAACTGACTGTGGTTTTAAATTCATGGTCGTTTTGACTCTAACTAGTGTCGACACATGCATATCTTCTTCTAAATCTACGTAAACATCTTGGAATTTTAATTTATGCAAATCAAATAAAAGTCTCACCCCATTTTTCAATAAAAAATCTCTACCCAATATCATATTTCTATTTAAATCCTTGACCACATGGAACATATGCCTGACATTTATCCCTCCTAATTTCAAGTTTATCATCGTTTGTCCTAGCACTTCTAATTTTTGTCCCGTTACCGAATGAAGATTCTCCTGAATTCTAAATATTTTACAATTTTTTAACATTCGATATAAAAATGCTTCTTTAATCACGCTAACTTGTGCTCCCGAATCAACTAATGTTCTAACTTTATATTTTCCTATTTGTACTATACATGAACTAGGATCTACCATATTTAATGACAACTGTTTTATCTCGGCTTGTTTTTTATTTCTAAATGTCCTACTATACTCATCCTTTGGGTTTTTAACACATTGATGCCCCTTTTGGATCTTACTATCTTCCCTCCTACTGCCGACCCTGTTCAGTAAGCGGGATGCCAATTTCCCTGATTTCCTGACCTTCTAAAATTTCTCTGCATTTCTCCATAATTCCTATTTGCTGGTCTGCCATTTGCAGTTCTATTCTGTGTACTCGTCTGAACACCTCTATTATTTTGTGTATTCGATGGGACACGTCTGTTACCACAGAAGCGAAAAAAGTGCCCACGTTGGTGACATCCCCAACAAACCACATTCGAGTTATTTGTGTTACCTTCCATGTTTCTTACAGTATTTCTCACTTGTCCTCCTCTACCTTGATTATATACGTTATCGTTTCTTTGTACCATCTGTATTTCTCCTCGTCTTCCTCTCCATCCATGTCTATACTGTCCTATTTCCATAGGTTCTTCAATTCTATCTTCCGAACTACTACCTAACTCTCGTCCTATCCTTAATCTAAACCTTCTCCTCAAGCTTTCCTCTTGTATAGCGATATCTACCGCTTGTGACAATCTTGCAGGATTCTCTCTTAATAATTTAAATTTCAATCCATCTGACCTAATCCCATCAACAAAAATCCCTACTAACATCCGTTCCACTTCTTCAGCTCGTACATTCTGTCCTAAAAATGACTCTTCCGCTAAATTGATTAACCTGTCACTGTATAGCTGTACACTTTCTGTAGTATTTTGTCTAGTCTGTCGCAATACTGAGAATGCGTGTTGTGGATCAGTAATTTCAGCGTATTTTCTTGCGAGATCATCTTTAAATTCTTCCCAGGTTTCACCTCTTCCTGCTTCTAGTTTTCTTCTTATATGGTCAGAAACTGGACTTGTACTTGTTCTGTATGCCAAATTCTTTTTCTCCTCATCTGTAGCGTTTACTAAATAAGCATGTTTCTCAATAGAAATGACCCATTTCTTAAACTGGTTTGCTTGTCCATTAAATCTCTCAACATCACTGCTTACATTTTGTTGTCTTAACACTGCATCCAACCTTGATATTGCCCCACCAACTCCAGTCAGTACCTGTGAAAAATCTTGGGGTTCCATTCTAGAATCTATAATGGAAATTATTAAGCAATATACAAATATTTCAAACAATATTAATTTCAAATTCAGCAGCAATACATAATCTGTTCAATTAATTACTCTAATATTATCTATTATCTAACTATACTAACAAAAAACTCCAATCGAAGATCCTGACGAAGAAAATTTTCTGTTCTAATCACGAATCCTGATAAAAGAACTTAATTGAAATCCTGATGAAGAAATTTCTAATTGATCCTGATACCAACTCTAATCGACACCGTTGAAAGGATCAGAACACAAAAAAAACCTCTGGATTTCCTAATTCAATCGAAGTCGAAGTCAGTTCTTTCCAATTATTTTCCTGTCGTTGATTGTGCTCGATATAACGCTCGATACCAAACTGCTTGATTACTTGCTCGATTGACTGTAAGCGTTAGACTTTAATTTCCGTCAAGCAAGGTCACCTTCACGATTTTTCAACCGACAACTGCTCCCGGTTTCAGCAAAAATCTGGCATTTTCATATGTTTCAGCGTAAAAATGATCCAGTCAACAACAATTGGATTCAAACCTGACTCTATCCACTCCGTTATATGTTAGGTGGCATTCCAACAACGGTCAGTTAAATTTATTGTAACAACTTTTGACTTGAGACAAGTTGACTATATTCCTCAATGCCTTCACTTAAGTGAAGTGACTGTAGAGAGTATTGAGGATCTCGATTTAATAATTATGGAATTTGCAATATAACCTTGACTTCACCTTCAACAATCCAATGAGCTAAAACTCATAATTTTCAGCATTCTTTGTTTTACTTGTAGTTTTATTTGGAGCAGGTTATTGTTCTGTTGAAATTAATCATTTCTGGTACCTCGAGACTTCATAAGTTGTTGTAACATGTAATCAGCGAGTTCATTCTTATAACCTTGTGTACTAATTTTTGATGCAAAACGGCATTACTTGATCTCATTACACAATTAGCGTTGGTCAGTGCTTAAGTTATTTCATACTACTAATTAGATAAAAACATGAGTCTTTCAAAAAAATAAGTTAATCAGTCAAACCTTCTGAGCTGGCCTGAGAAATCGATCTCCTTTTTAAACAGAAATACACTGAGAACCCACAACAACTACCCCTGGGTGGGCTTTCAGCTGTTGCGTTTCTTATTATTATTTACTTAAAAACTTCCTTCTCCAGACGCCCAGACACAAGAATCTTTCATGGCGGTAACTCTCTCCGCGACATCCCATATTTCTTGAGGTCAAAGGCACCAAATCAACCTGTATTATAGTGTAGAGATGTTACCCACAGGTTAGAAGGCACGTGATGATCGTACAGCACACAAGTCTCCGTTGTTTAGAACTTTCTTTATTAGTCGAATCGTTCAACTACAGCATAATGATGTTATGCTCAAATTCTGATGTTTACATGTTTTTCTACTTCCCTGCTAGCTGGAACCCAAGTGACGTGTGTGCCAGCCTAGATACACTTCTTCATTCGTGCACACACGTTCACTAGCTATGGTTTTCCCACTAGTCAAGGAATGCGCAGCATTCCTTAACTCTTTACTCCTAAGCTACTCCCTTTACTGTTACAGTGGACGCCCAGAAGTGGCAGTGCTTAAGTGGCATATTATGCCACGAGAGAAATGTTATTTTCTGTGGTGACTTCAACGCTAAGGCAGATTATAGGGAAACATTTCCTCCAATACACAGGGGGAGGAGCTCGAGACTGCACTGGAAACCATCGACCTGGTTTGTATCAACAGTGGCTGTGTCACCAGGACAGCAAGCCGTCCAGGCGATGAGGATAGTGCTATTGATCTGGCGATAGTTTCACCTTCACTCACTACAGTGTGTAGATGGGGTGTCCTAGGACACCACGTCAGCGACCACCACCATTGCAGCATATTGGTGGAGAAAGGCAGAACCAGGCAGCACAAGCTAAAGGTAAAGACGTTCCAGTATGACAGTACAGGGCAAGATGTGGTGAGTAAAATAAGACGTGACAAGCGCAGAAAGTTTCAGGGCAGGAAAAAAAGCTGGGAGCAGCCACCGTGGTGGAGTTTCGAGGTGGAGAAGGCTTGGGTGGATAAGCGTAGTGCTGTAAGGAGATGGCAAAATGCCAAGAAGAACAGAGCTGGTCATCCTAGTCCCTGCTTGCACTTAGAAAGAGAGATGCACACAAAAGTAAGCTATTTAAAAAAAACTGGTCAAGGTGGTTAAAAGCGAAAAATGGGCAGAGGTGTGTCAAAGAGTAAGCACAGAAGAGGCACTGAAATTGTTCTGGCGACTACATAAAAGCATGAGTGGTGTAGTCAAGAATAAGAGCATTTCTGACTTCCAAAGTGCTGACCTCATCTGGCAGAGGACTGACGAGGACAAGGGCAAAGCCCTCTTTGAACGCTATCTTGAGCAGAGCAACCAGACAGACATGGGAGGCCGAAATCTGGCCAAGGAGGTCACCTCAGACAGATGCAAGGCCCAGAACACTTCGGATGAACACACAGTGACAGTGAAAGAAATCAAGGCTGTACTCCGACGATCAAAAAACAGTGCTCCAGGTCCTGATGGCATAAGATACGACGACATCAATAGGTGTACCGACAATGAGCTAGAGAAACTAGCAGACATGTACAACAACAGTATAGGGAGTGCTAGCATCAAGGAGGAATGATTACACAGCTATCTGATTCCCTTGCCGAAGCCTGACAAAGACCACACAAAAATTCAGGGATATCGAATTATAACCATGCAGAATATAATAGGCAAGCTGCTGGAGAAGGTAATTGCCAGGAAAATATCAAGCCAACTAGAGAGGCAAGGTGTTTTCCCACCTACCCTGGGTGGGTGCCGTCCAAAAAGAGAAACCTGGACCAATGCAGCAGTCTTTGCCCATGATGTCTATGAAGGTTTCCACTCAGGCACTGAAACCGTTGCTGCAGCGATTGATCTTGAGGACGCATACAACAGTGTACCATTGGATTTTTTAATGTTTCAGCTTCTTGAACTAAACGTAAGTCCATTCCTCCTTAGTTGGATCGCTGCAGCCCTCTTCCAACGGAAAGTAGTTTTTAGATGTGGCAGTTGGACTTCGGAACCAACAACAATATATCCTGGCCTACCACAGGGATTACCATTATCTCCGGTACTGTTCAACGCCTACACAGTGAGAATCACCAGTGAGCAGATCACTGGACCTGGCAGGGCATTGTCATATGCCGATGATGTTTTAGTGTATCGTCATGGTAAGGATAGAGAGGAGGTTGCTGTGGAACTACAAATCGAACTCAATCGCATAAGTACTTGGTGTGATGAAGCAGGGGCAATGGTCAACCCAACAAAGGCAACAGTGACTTGGTTCTCGTTGAATAATCATATTGTCAACACTCCAACATCAACTGTAATGCTGGGTTCAGAGATGGTGGAAAGAACGCAGGCAATGAATTACCTGGGGATACGGTTTGATCGAAGCTTTGCTTATAATGTGCACACAAACCAGGTGATAACAAAGGCCAAGCGGGGTTTGGCTGCGATGCTGGTGATGGCGGCAGCAAACTGCGAGCAGCGCCATCTATGTCTTCTGTACGAGGGGCTGGTCATGTCTGGTTTGGAGTATGCAATGGCAATCCTGACTCTCAGCCATAAGCAGATAGAAAGGATGGAAAGGATACAGAATGAAGCTATGCGCATTATTCTTGGATGTACAAGAGATACAGCATGCAGGACGATACGCTACCTTCTTCATTTCCCAACCATTGAAGAGAGAATACAAGTTTGCAGGGCACGCGCCTACTTCAGAATTAACGCAAACACACAACATCCACTGCATAGTGAAATTAGGAAGGTGAAGGGCAGCAGGTTAAAAAGAGGACGGTCGTGGATGGGTCAAGCCGAAGACATTCTTCAACAGGTGTGTTCACTTGAAGACTTAGAACCTGGCGAGGAGTGGGTGCAAGTGCCAACAGACTTCTGCACATCCTTTTCAGTTTGCATCCAACTAGATAGAAAATGCAGACAAGAAAATCCGGCTGCTGTGGAGGCTGAAGTACAAGCGTTGATATTCGAGAATTCGCTAGACGGTCACGCATTCATCTACACAGATTGGTCGGTCGTCCGACATGTGAGAAGCTCATGGGCCTTTACAGCTCGGGCCGGAGGGAGAATTGTGAAGGAGGACTCTGGTGCTTTCACTGAAACCACAAGTAGCCTGACCATGGAAGTCATAGCAGTAAGTAAAGCAATAACATGGCTCGAGACACAGACATTCACTAGGGCTTGTTTCCTTAGCGACTCAATGAACATGATCAAGAGGATAGAAGAGGGGTCGATCCGAAGAGAATGGTTGCTGCCTCTGGAGCGGTCTCGGCTGGCAAATATTAGTTTCATCTTCGTGCCTGGGCATGCGGGAGTACAAGGAAATGAGCGGGCTGACAAGCTCGCAGGTGAGGCTACTGTGGAAGGCGGACGCGCCATGGACCAGGCTGACATTCTGAATGCTCTACGAGAAGTAAGACTTTTGCGAGAACCAAGTGATGACTGTGAATGTACAACAATGGCCAGACTGCGAGAGCAGCAAATTAAAAGAGGGGTGGCCAAACAAGAACACTACGCAGGAAGCCAAAGAAGATTGATAAACCAACACAGAACTGGCGTCGTTAGCCGCTACATGCTGCGGGATTTGCTGAAGAGGGGATCCGAGCACTTATGGACTGAATGGTTCGATGTGCAATGAGGATGATCTGTCGACTAACTAACTAACTAACTAACCAGAATGGGCAATACATGACCTCAACATTCAGCCCAGGCTTTGTGCTGTCGAGAGGTATAACTCTTATATATAAAAAAGAGATTAGAGCAGTAATCGCTGTCGCAAACTCAGCCTTTTGCAAGATGAAAAACATACTGACCAAGTAAAAGATGTCAATTCATTCATTCATTCAGTAGCATGTCCTTTGCAGAGCCTCGCTCCCATAACAACCTTCCGGAAAACCTCTCGATCATAAGCAAGATGTCCCGCGTCTGATACACCCATCTGGAGATCATCCGCCACATCCTGCACCCATCTTCTCTTTGGCCTTCCTCTTCCTCTCTTCCCAGGCATATACCCCTCCATTATTGTTCTCTCCAAACTTTCGCGACGCTTCAAGTGACCAAAATATTTCAATTTTCTTTGTTTTATCGTCTTTAATAGCCAACCTTATTCAATATTCAACCCTTGAAGTATGGATGCATTTGTTCTTTTCTTTACCCAAGATATTCTTAGAACTCGTCTATAACATTTATATTCAGCTTGTTTAGTAAGTGTCCATGTCTTACAGGCGTATGTTGCAATGGGAAAGATGCAAGCTCTTAAAAATCTAATTTTTGTAGTTCTATCTGTCCCACTCCATAATTTATTCAGCTGTTTTAGTCTTTGAAGAGCAATTGATAGTCGCCGTTTAATTTCTTTCATTGTGTCACCGTTGTTGGTAATCAATGAACCAAGATATTCAAAATTTTCCACTACCGCCAATTTTTCCCCATTAATGTATATTTCTTTCTCCATAGTAGTCTTATCTGTATGCATTATCTTTGTTTTTGCTATGTTAAGATATAAGTTGTGATTTTCATTATTCAATTGGGTTGAAGCTATTAGGTTTTCTATGCCATTCTGTGTTGTGGATAGTAATACTGTATCATCAGCATATCGAATCTCCGGTATGCCATGACCGCCAATATTTAGGGCATCATATAGCTCCCTGTTTATATCATCTCTTACATTTCTCATTATATTTTCGGCGTACAGGTTAAACAAATAGGGTGACAGCACGCAGCCCTGACGGACTCCTTGCTTGATGTCAAACCAATCTGATGCCTCGCCATCTATTCTAACTGCTGCTTGTTGGTTTAGATAGAGCATTTTTATGAGTTGTACTACATGTGATGGAAAGCCCATATTCCTCATGATTTCCCAAAGTTTCTGATGTTGTACACAGTCAAATGCTTTTGAATAATCCACAAAACATGAGAATAGGTTTACATTAAATTCTCTGCACTTCTAAAGATGTCAATAGCAAAGAGAAATAGAATGTTGGAGTGCTATATGGAATCTGTACTTGTGTGTGGATGTGAAGCGTGGACAATGCGTAGACAAGCTGCAAACATTTAATGACAGTGGAAACATAGTTTCTGAGGAAAATGTTAAGAATACCATGAACGGATAGAAAAGATAATGAACAAGTCCTAGAAGAAACACATGACAACCGTAAACTGATGAGATAAATTAGACGTAGACAGTCAAGGTTGTTGGACACGTTATGAAAAGGAAATAAAAACAAAAACAACGACAACTGGAGAACTAGAGATAAAAAAGAGAAGGCAGAAAGGTATAAATCTAGATGGCTTGGCCACATGACATGGTCGAGACAAGAACACAGAGCTGAACCACGTCTCTGGTGATCGTGTGAGATGGCGAGACATGACCGCCCATGCTTATCGGCATGATATATATATATATATATATATATATATATATATATATATATATATATATATATATATATATATATATATATATATATATATATATATATATATATATATATATGTCCTTTTGCAGGGCGTTGCGAACAACCCCAGATTGACTTTGCAAGCAATTGTACATTCAGTAGTTTTCCACTGTCTTTTGAACGAGAAATCAACATGTAAGTCCAAAACGCGACCGACGGCATCAGCGCACTGGAAGTTTAAGATTGAGCTGTCGTATAGCTTAGACACGTCAACACACACACATACATACACACGCACACACATATAGAGTGTTTGTAAAGTCTCACTACACTTTGTATGTAGAACATATTTTGCACAGACACCATGTCCTGAATGTTTGTAGTTTGTAACATTTTTGTCACTCTCCATGTTGTTTCTGATCCATACAGAAGCACTGATTTAACTTAAGAATTAAAAATTGTAAGTTTTGGTGACATCATGTACTTCATTTGTCAAATTTGTTCTACATACAAATTGCAGTATATATATATATATATATATATATATATATATATATATATATATATATATATATATATATATATATATATATATATATATATAATACTTGGCTACATTTCATTCGGTTAGGTAATAAATAAGTTTTCAAATGAAAAAAAAAAAAAAAATAATTCCCTAACAGACAAGCAATTCAAACGAAAAAGTCCCCAACAAACGAGCAATTCATTTGAAAATCATCAACTATATCCTTTATATTTCCCGCTTCAATGCTGACAAGGCAGTATGTGTTTTCCCCTGTTGACTTTGGGGATTTCAAATAAAGCCCATGAAAAGCTGCAGTCGGCAATGGTGGGCGGTACCCGTCCAGGGACATACCTGGATAGTTGGGCGCTTTTATAGAGATATAAAGTCGTTATGGCAACGACCCAGTTTCGCTTCGTTGTGTTGTACAAACTTGTGTAGTGTCCCCTGATACGAGTTACTTCCCGCTCTATGTCTAAGTTAGGCGATATCCAATATTGCGGATTTTTCGAAGTGTGCTAGTGTATGTGTGTAAATGTGTGCGTGTGTGGGCGTGCGTGTGCGTGCGTGCGTGCGTGCGTGCGTGCGTGTGTATATCTCGTGTACTAGATGTACTTTAGTCGTTTCTTTTTATTCGAGAGCTGAATACACGTTCCGAAAAAATGATATTACTTTGAAAAGGTATCAGAGGGCGTTAGTAATCTTCTCACGTGGCTCATTGCTTCATTCATTGCTTAATTTCTGTCTATTAGTTTAGCTCTCTTTGCCCGTTATTTTGTCTGTCTATTGTATTGTTGGTAGCGCAGGATATTCCTCAGCATATAATTTGTGTGTCCTTTGAACACCAACGGATCACCAGGAAATAGATATATAGCTACACAGACAGACAGACAGACAGACAGACAGACAGACAGACAGACAGACAGACAGACAGACAGACAGACAGACAGACAGACAGACAGACAGACAGACAGACAGACAGACAGACAGACAGACAGACATGTGTGTACGTCGTCTGTCTGTCTGTCTGTCTGTCTGTCTGTCTGTCTACACACACACACACACACACACACACACACATATATATATATATATATATATATATATATATATATATATGGGTCTAGACACACAGACACACAGACAGACAGCTAGGTAGGTAGGTAGGTAGGTAGGTAGCTAGCTAGCTAGTCATGTAGGTAGATTATACAACATTGAAACTTAAATACCTATCCCTTAGTGCTGCAACATTTCCCCCGAAGAAACCAACCTTTCGGATCCGCCCAAATGATTTATAAATACGAATTGAAAGGCCAGTTTCATGAAAATATAATAGCCTCATTGATTACCGTTGAATTAATTTGTTGCAAGTCTAAACACTTTCAGATTCGCCTTTTCTTCCTCTGTCATACCGGCAATGCATAATTACAAATGGTGTTAACAGAAATTAATATCCCCGTATAGAAATCTTTGAAACACAGAGGTCGAGGGAAAGTTGCAATTTTATTATTACCGGTATCATATCTACAAGAAGAGGGAAAGCTTTTATTTAGAAGGTGACTTTTTTCGACTGCAGACTGGGTACTTAAAGGGAAGTTACCTTGCGACGTCTCGTTCGAGTGATGAAATTTTCAGACCCATTTTAAGGCCTGGAGATGAATGTAGGTAGACCTCTTAAGTTTAATGCCTGGCCTGCCTGGTTGCTCGTATTTAACTACTCCAGTTTTGGATAGGTAAGCTTTTCGGCTCTGCTAGAAATTTCTGTTTGAACTTCGGTTGGTAAAACTAAACGCTCTCTTTGGCCTCTTTTTGGCCCAAAGAATTTCTGTCGCACATTTTATTTGAGAGGAACTATTGAGTTATTTCTACCTGGTGTGATTTAGGCGTCCCGTAGTTTGTCAAGTTCATATTTAAGACACTTTTCCCTGTATGTGTTAATATTGTTAAAATTTCGTAGTAATAAAAGCGTATATTGAGACAGTGTTTTACAGATAGCGAATCGCGTCAGCTGGCCTTACTTTGGTTGACTTTGTCTTCAGTATGTCGTAAGTATTGATTTATAATCATCATTATCATGCGCCATACTGATAATCATTAATCGTATTGGTGTGATATCTCCACCATAAGCAAGTCTGTGTCCTTGTCACGACTATGGCATATAGCCAAATGTCTGTGTCCTCGTCACTCTTATGGCATATGACCAAGTCAAACATTTATCTCTTTGTCTTCCTCTTACCATTTTCCGAATAAGTTTGCCAATAAGTTTTTAGTTGTTTCTTCACCTCATACAATGCTTAAAATATCTTGCCTGCCTACATCTAACTAGTGTGCTTTTGCCGAGGTAGTGGGTTCAAACCCTACACAGGTCAGCTGGCCTAAAATGTTGACATCTTGACTTGGGAATGTAAATTACAAGTACCTCAGAAGTCGGAGTGGGTTCACCTGTTGACGAGGGACACTGGTAATAGGGAAAGTTAACCCTCCCGATAACATCAGCCCAGTGTACCCCCTAGTAGTGGCAACTAATACAAGTATTAGCACTTTTATGGACTACGTGTGAGTTCAAAGCGAGAGAAAGCAAGAGAAACAATCTAATTTCTCTAATCAATTTACTGATTGTACCTGCTTCTTGGAGCACTGCCTCGTTTAATGTTCGCTTGATTTGAACTAAAGCGTAGTACAAACACGTGTTACTACTTTTTGTAGCACTGGATTGAATTTTGCGTGTGGATTAGTTGTCCTTATTACCATTGTTCCTCGTCATCAGGCGAACGCACTTTGATTTTAGAAGTACTTGTAATTTACGACCCCGAGTCAAGGACGAGAAGTCAACATTTTAGTCCAACTGACCGGTGTAGGGGTTGAACCCCCAAACTCGGCATCAGCACACCGGATGTTTCAGAACAAACGTTCTTATCCATTCGGCCAAGCTGACCTCCTACTGCCATGTTTGTTTTTCTGTTCGATTATGATATTCTTTGCATTTTCCTCGGAAATATCATTTTTTCTTCCGCCAGGTGTTTCACGACTTCTTTGCTTACTGTCCAGGTCTCACATGTGTCCAACAATATTAGCTCTATATCAATCAATCGATCAATCAATCAATCAATCAATCAATGAATCAATCAATCAGGTGCCAGCTCCACAATGAAAGTTGGCTGCAATGGATCCCCAACATGGTCTTTCTCTCGCCTTGATTGTACTTTCTGTCTGACCTCTGTTAATCCATCTCGTGATGGTATCTTCCCACTTGTACCGTTGTCTACCTCTTGCTCGCTTGCCTTCATCCTAGCCCCCCAGTATGGTTTTGATTAGAGTGTTATGCTTTTTAACGTCACCGAAATATTTCTCTTGCCTCTTGTTTATTTCTGTAATCATCACCATCAAGTGCTATGCTAGCTGGCGTAGTGGTTCATGGCTCTCAACATATCTCGGTCTGTGGTTTTCTGGATCAACTATTCTCCATGCCACAGTCATCAAAGACTGTAATCATACAAACTATTGATCTTACAGCAACTGACATCTTTTTATGGGCGTCTATGTCTGCCATCTTGTTCCAGGTTACTTTTACCATGACAACTCTATTTTCTAATTTCTACAAGCCATCTAAACTCTGATAGAGCAGACACATCATCGAATGGAAGATGCCCTTTCAGAGTGTGGATAATAAGTGCCAATGTAATTTGTTATGTAACAGGCAATTGCTATTTTAACGCTTTCATTCCAGACAATGGTTATTTTAACTGTTTCAATACTAGGTAATTATTATGTTAGCTCTTTATATCAGGCAATTGTTGTTTTACCTCCTTCTATCCTAGGTGGATATTTTAATTCAGTCACTCGTATGCAATTGTTAATTTAACTTTTTGTATCTCAGACAATTATTTTGACTTTTTCAGTCTCAGTTTAGCACGTGAGAGTAACTGAAGTCGGATATTAACTGTGAGAAACCATTTCAAGAATTAAAAATACAAAAGCTATCCCACTCCTGAAGGTTAAGAAAGCTGCTGGTACAGATGGTATCCAAGCAGAAGCTGTTAAAGCCAATATAAACACTTTTAAATTAATTACTTCGCAGTAATTTAGCAGAAATTGAAACTGGAGAAATACTAGCAGACTGGAAAGAAGGGTATATGGTGATGCTGCCAACGAAAGGGGATCTGCAGGAGTGCGAAAATTATAGAGAAATAATTTTATTGTTGGTGGGGAAAATATTAAGCAAAATAATTCTGGAGAGATTACAGGATGCCACTGACAAACAAATAAGGAACAAACAGGCAAGTTTACGACCAAAAAGATCCAGCATTGTGGGTTATGAAAAGATTGGGAATCCCCTTAAAAACTATTGAGACACAAAGGATTCCCATATAAAATGATAAAGTTAATAAAGGCAATATATAAAGACACTAAATGCAGAGTTCTTCATGAAGACTCATTTCAAATAAGAACAGAGTATGAAAGTATCTGCCAGTTGTCACATTTACTGAACACCGATTGGATAATGACGACAACAATAACTACCATAAGAAATAGAATTCAGTGGACTGTGACACAACAGCTTCGATGACAGGAAGATAGCTGACGACACTGTCTTCATGTGCCACATATGAAATCATATGCAAGATACATGAAACACACTTGACAGGGAATCATCGTAATTAAGTATGTACATTCAGGTGGAAAAGAAAACGAAGATAAAAACCCAAGGAAATTATAATCCTACCTTCTTTGGTGAAGATTTACATATACTCTTATTTAGGTAGAACTGTCGACAACGATTGAGGAAGTGCTTGCTTGCTTGCTTGTGTTCGTTGGCTTGAGCTCCAACGCGAAGTCCTGTATATCGGATGAAGGCATCCGGTTGTCCAACATCAGTGTGATGTCATACAGGACCTGAGGTTTGCATGAGTATCCGTTGTCCCATGTCTGGCTTATTGGTGTGCAGACTGGTGGTTCCTCGTCGTACAGGCAGACACTCTCTGACTTCGGATGAATCGGCGATCCTATTGACTTTAGCCAGGACCCCAAAGGGACCTGTTGCCCAGGACGCTCGACGAGGACGCGTCAATAGGTCTTGGCCAGTATATAACCCGGCCCTGGTGCCTTGGAAACACCTCTGCGTCCCATTGAGGAAGTAAGCAGATATATGAAAATGAGAATAAAAAAGACAAGTGTTGCGTTCGAAGCGTTTGGAAATTTGTGGATGTAAAAAAAAAAAAAACTCAACCTACTACCTACCTGATTGCCAGCGCGTCTGCCTGCTTACCTGCCTACCTATCTACCTACCTGTCTACCTACCTGTCTACCTACCTGTCTACCTACCTGTCTACCTACCTGTCTACCTACCTGTCTACCTTGCTGTCTGTATACTTATATACGCACCTACCTACATATTTCACCTACCCACCTACCTACCTACTTCCCCACCTACCTACGTAATTAATTTCCTGACTACCTGCCTAGTTGTCTGCCTACCTAGTTGTCTGCCTACCTAGTTGTCTGCCTATCTACAGAACAGACCTACTTATTCAGTTGCTTATCTAATTACTACCTACCTACTTATATATCTACATTCTTACCCACCTACCTATCTTCTTCCCCACTAATCTACCAACTAATTTCTGGACTACCTACCTACTTATTTATCTACATTCTAACCCACCTACCTATCTTCTTCCCCACTAACCTACCAACTAATTTCCGGACTACCTACCTACCTACCCACCTACCTACCTACCTACCTACCTACCTACCCACCCACCTGCCTACCTACCTACCCACCCACCCACCTACCTACCTACCTAGTTACATACCTACCTAGCTACCTACCTACCTACCTACCAATTTACCTGCCTTTCTTTCTACATACCTAACTACCTACCTACCTAACTACCTACTTGTATATTTCTGCCTACGACTGTTTATCCGTGTACCAAACAACTTATCTAAGTCACACCTACCTACCTACCTACCTACCTATATGTCTCATATGTATTTGACTTGCTAACTATCTTTTACATAAAATCATGCGTATTATTGATATATCTACGATTAATTGATGATCAATACAGAAAACTCGACTAGGAAGGCTGCTTGCAATAATCTACATCTTCTGTCTCTCAATATGGTGATACACTGACAGATTCGACATCTTCCTGATCTGAATATCGCTTTCCCAGTTGTAGCACTGACAACCTTTTCCTCCCTTGCCTGTATGTTGCCTCTTTATTAATTTTGCTGCAAGAATTCGCTGACATTGAATCTAGTAAGCCCCGGGAAGGTTAACCCGGTCAACAAATACCCGCAGAAGTCGGGTGTGTCCTTTGCTGTAAACAGGCACAACGCGGTCACATCCGAAAAAAAACAACTCTGGATGAACTAAGAAGAAGAAGAATCTAGTAAGCATTTTTAATTCGTCTCTGTGTTTTTCTCTCCAGTCTTTTCATTCCCAGTTTTTAAAGCGCCTCTACATTTGATAGTTTTCATTTCATGACGTGCAATGTTTTCTTATGTACACCCACATTTCTCGGGTTTATGTTCGAGTAAGGTAGGTAGGTAGGCAGAACGAACGAACGAACGAACGAACAAACTTTATTTTCAAAGGGTTAAGAATTGGGCACGCAGGCCCGTCTAACATTCTGCCCTTCTATCACTCTCTTTCATACATTATTTCATTCACACATCATTCAAGGCTAACAAAGAACAGTAACAATATAAAAGATATGCATTATAAAGGCATGGGCAAAATGCAAACATCAAAAGTACACGACACAGTAATATTAGATAATGGTCTGACACTTGTTATTAGCCATGTGGAATATACTGGCCTACAAAAAGGTGACTGGCTGTTATACTAGAGTTTTGTTATTATTATTATTATCTCAATTATTAAGGGGGAAGGTAATCCGTATTGAGATAGTGTTCGAATAGACACCTTGCAGTCTTGACAGACTAAAGTATGTGAGTGGAATGTGGCCAATATTCCATCACAATGTCTGGGCAGAGCTTCAGAGATCATGTGATGCCCAAACGACATGACCCCTCCCTCGGCCTAGTCTTGTGTATTCCAGAGGAATGGGTAACCAATACGTCTGGCACAAGGTAGGCTGCAGACGCTGGCGGCTCAGCGTCAATCCACCGAGACCTCACCACCACGAGCCGGTGGCGAGTTATGGCCAGACCCTGACACCCAAGGGACCCGGCTTAGAGACGTTCAGCCATGTCCCACAGGTGAGGGCCTTGTACGAGCCCGGACCATGTGGGCGCGTACATCTGTCAATCACAAGTGTCCGGACCTGTGTAAAGCGTGCACTATCGTCAGACTCCCCACCTGACTTATAGCGGTCCCCGCGACCAGCGGGAATAGGTCCGCCATAGCTACCGCAGGAGATATTGCCTGTTTATTTGCAAGCAAATCTCCCATACTTCCACTGTGCGGATCTCGCGACCAGCGAGAATAGGCCCGCCGGAGATTTGCTCGTCTGCTGCGAACAAATCTCTACCGAGAGACTGAATAAGTAAAGAAATGATAAAAGTAGTGGTATTTCAATTGCGCTTGCGCTCCCACCTATGCTACACCCTTCATGTGTCTTCACAAAGTCGGACTAGAGTCAAGCTCAACAGGGTCTTCTTTCCCCGCTGATTCTACCAAGCCCGTTCCCTTGGCTGTGGTTTCGCTAGATAGTAGATAGGGACAGTGGGAAACTCGTTAATCCATTCATGCGCGTCACTAATTAGATGACTATGACTCTCTTAAGGTAGCCAAATGCCTCGTCATCTAATTAGTGTTCGAATAATTTGCGATTATATGAATAGATAAGTGGGTAGGTAGGTAAGTAGACAGATAGGTGGGTAGATGGGCAGATATTTACGTAGGTAGGTGGGTAGGTAGGTAGATAGGTAGGTAGGTAGATGGGCAGGTATGTGGGTAGTTAGGTAGGTAGTTAGTTAGATAGGTAAGTAGGTGTTTAGGTAAGTAGGTAAGCAGTTAGATAGGTAGGTAAGTAGGCAGGTAGTTTTTATTTCCATGACGTGCAATGTATTCTTCGGTACTCCCACATTTCTCGGGCATGTGTTCAAGTATAGTAGGCATGTATTCAGGTATTTAGGCAGGTAAATGGGTAGGTAGGTAGATAGGTAGGTGGGAAGGTAGATGGGTAGTTGGGTAGGTAGTTAGGTAGGTAGGTAGTTAGGTAAGTAAATAGGTAGTTAGGTAGGTAGATAGTTAGTTATGTAGGTAGATATGTAAGTAGGTGCGTAGATAGGTAGCAGGTTACGTATGAAGGTACGTACGTACATAGGTAGGCAGACAGGTAGGTAGGTAGGTAGGTAGGTAAGTAGATAAGTGTGTAGGTAGCTAGGTAGCTAGGTAGATAGGTAGGTAGTTTCTTATTAATTGTTCATTTAACATTCTTTTAAGTTACTCTTTTAATGCTTTTTTTATTTTGCAGACGATTTTTAATGTAATTCTGACCACGCCTTTCGCGTTTATCATTTCTGTTATTTATGATATATTGAAGCAATTAAAGTATACGGAAAAGCAAATGAAATTTATAGGGCAAAGCAGAAATGGTGGAAGGGAGAATTTAGCCTTATGTAGGAAACTACAAGAGTGGTGGGGAAGGCAGAGAAAGGTGTATATGAAACATGTAAAGAGCTGAGTACAATAATATAATAGTATAAGTAACATCAACGCAATTAAATGTTAGATGACCTGGGCGTGTAGAAAGTCTTGCTTGCCAATGCCAGTTACATGTGTCTTAAGAAGAAGAAGAAGAAGAAGAAGAAGAAGAAGAAGAAGAAGAAGAAGAAGAAGAAGAAGAAGAAGAAGAAGAAGTAGAAGAAGAAGTAGTAGAAGAAGAAGAAGAAGGATGACGATAATGATGAGGAGTAGGAGGAAGAGGAGTAGACTCAGTATATTACTTATGAAGGCAACATGTTTAAATCCAAGAGGATCGACTTGAGTGCTCCGAATGTCATCTTATAAAGCTGGATCATCGTCCAACCGAGTGGCCAGCGGTATATAGTCTCACTGAGAAAGAACTGCGTAGTACTACCAGCAACGACGCCCAGGGGATTTCCAAACTGCAATCATGAACCGAATGACGTAGTGGGAAAACTAATCCACGATTTTCAAAACGTCAGGCAATCATCTTAAACTCTTCACCACTGTGGGACGACCACCCCACCCACCGCCTCTGCAATATATTACATTATGATCATTGCCATAGCTAAATTCCCGTCCTTTCGATAGGTAAGACATTTCCATATTTTTCTACACAGCAAACAAGACCAAAGAAATAAAAGCGGAGACACTCCTAACTACCGGGCTGGGTGTAATAAATAACTGGCATTCAAAGAAGCGAACACTAGCATTCAACGATACGACATGATTCGTTGATTCTGTTGTGCCACTGTGCTGCACCAGTCTAATTTCTAACTCTTAGTTGACACGTTCTGATATCTTGTTTCTCTAGTCTGTCAGCGGCGTTAATATTTTAAGCGTTAAATTCGTTATAGAACGGAGTTATTTATTATTTGCAATGGTTCTCAAAGTTAGGTGGTCTTGGGGCAGTTACGTGTATTATCCGGGAACTGAACTTATTCAGCCCCCCCCCCCTCCCCCCCAAAAAAAAAAATAATTAAAAAAAAAATAAATAAATAAAAATAAGTAGGCTTGGGCCAATGATGGTACACAAACAAATGAACAAGTATTATAATGAAAATTTAGTCTCCCTCTTCTTCTCTTCCCGGGCATATACCATTCAATGATTGTTCTCTTGTATCATATTGGTTAGGCTTATTGATGTAGTCCAGTGGTTGGCCCATGCACTCTTTCACCATATGTTCAGAATGTCATCTCCCCACCCCCCCCCCCTTTTCGTATTTTTTGTATTTCCTCCCTATAAATCCCCCCGCTCCTACACAGTATACGTAAAAATGGAAGTTAATTTAATAACACATACAAGAATAAGTCTAGACGTCTACATAAAACGTGATTTGCAGGTCTACTTACGTTATAAAACGAATTTCAGAAGGGCGAGAAGTACAGAAAGTGAAGTATGGAGAGAAAAACAATATCAAGTAATCGGCTCTTGTATTAACGTGATCTTGAAATAATCTAACTCCCCCCCCCCTCCCTCCTTCTGGAAACCCTAATATTCCCTGGGGGGGGGGGGAATTCCCCACCGGTTGAGAACCACTGATGTAGTTAGCATCACTTCGGACGCCTTTACATTGAAATTGCGGAAGATACCACGAAACAAAACAAATAACACGATGACCTCTAATATGATAATGATATATCGTCCTTCTGTTCAAATAGGAGGTCAAGATATATTATCCTTCGGCACATATTCAGTTAAAAAGACGCCTTTACGTTGAAATTGCGGAATATACCACGAAACAAAACAAATAACACGATGACCTCTTATATGATAATGATATATCGTCCTTCTGTTCAAATAGGAGGTCAAGATATGTTATCCTTCGGCACATATTCAGTTAAAAAGGGAATCCCGGTCATTCAGAAAGAATTGTAACTATATATATATATATATATATATATATATCTATATATATATATATATATATATATATATATATATATATATATATATATATATATATATATATATATATATAATTGCCATGTGTGTGATTTATAAGGCAAGGGATGACAGAACACAAAACTTTAGAACCGCTGACATAGAGGACGAATCTCAGGCGGATAATAATATATCCAGACTGAAATAGGCATTATGCAGAAAGCGTTGTGCGTTATGTTTATCTGATCTGATTAGATTAACTAGAATCGACGTCATAGCACTTGAAACAGATCCGTAAGTTCGCTGTCTTCCTTAGCAGACCCCCTCCCCCCCCCCCCCAACCCTTGATGGGTGATGTCGCTGGTTCTAATCCACACTTATCGTTACGCGAAGGGTGGGGTGGGGGGGGGGGTGAACTATCGTTTCAAGGCCGGATGTGTCGCCCAGATGTGTCGACTGGGTTGCGTCATGTCCGTGTTGACGTAGTGTACTCTTTACGTTTAGAGCCGCGGTAGCGTAGTAGCTAGACACCCGCCGGTCGGCCTGGTGGTCTTGGCTCTCAGCAAAGCCCCGCCTAACATTGGGTACCATGAAGTATCTTGGGAAGTAAAGGTGGCCAGAGTGATACTGAATACGTTATCCGACGAGTTCCAATTAGAATAACCTATTTGATACATGCTAGTTTGGAGAGAACAATCATGGACGGGTATATGCCCGGGAATTTCCTGATCCACACTGACCATTAAGTTAGGTGTTGGTGGGGGCGGGGAGGGTTAGGGAGGGCAAAGCTTGCATTCCAAGACCAGATATGTCGCTTTGTTGCGTCGTATCAGTTTATGTTTAGTGTGTCCTGGTCGTTGTATATTCATCGTTTTCTTGACATTACCGGGGGCCTATGTGACGAAGTGGCTAAGTCACCTGCCTAGCGCTCCGAAGGCAGTGGGTCCGATTCCGGGCGACGTCGTTCGGTTCAGGAGCGTAACTTAATCTTCACGGAGTTCGTGCTTTGTGCGACGCTTTCAACAGGCCCACTCTGTGGAAATAAACCGAGCAATCAGGAAAAAAAAAAACCTGTGCAATGAAGTAGATCCTCTTGTCTTTTAAACCCGCTTTGTTTTTACATTACCCTGCCTCTATTTTCATATCTTGTTTGGTTGTATGCTCTGTCGGTCTCGATCTAGGTTTATATATAGGGTGTCCAAATAACTTGATTGATGTCTCTTGGTGAATTTGACGCAGGTGCTACGTTTATACTATTTGTGATGTCGTTCTGTTTTGATAGCATTGTTATATTTTTGATGATGCACTTTTTATGCCGTTGTTATATTTTTTTTTTATTTATGTGCTTAACCTATTTCTGATATCGTTGTTCTGTTTCCGATATCATTGCCCTAATTCTGATATTGTTGTTCTATTTCTGATATCTTTGTTTTGTTTCTGATATCATTGCTCTATTTCGGATATTTTTGTAATATTTCTGATATATGTGCTCGTTTTCTGATATCGTTGTTCTATTTCCAGAAACACTAGTAGCACCATTTTATCTGTGACGACGACCTGAGAACATTTAGAAATTAGAAAACCCGCATACAGTATAATATTTAAAGTATGTGTGATTCTAGCATATGCACGTTTTGATCCTCACCGGTTATGTAGGTTTGGTGCACTGGCCTGAAAACCTCTTACACATAGGCATACAATAGTTTAAAAGGATTCAATAGGCAAGAAGATCGTCTTCATTACACCGGGTTTTATCCCATATGGCTCGGTCTCTTTCCGCAGTGCGGCATGTCTAGAGAGTCGCACAGAGCACGAACTCCGTAGCTTCAGTGTTGACCCCTAGGAGTCTTCGACAAAATTGCACCTGTGACACGAAAATTTTGTAGTCCAGAATCGAACCCATAGCCCTCGGAGCTCGAGTAGGAGGCGTAACAACTTCGCCACAAAGATTCCAAATTCATAAAATAGATAGGTGATTAGATGGAAATTTTGTAGATGCTGTTCTGTTTAACGACATTTTCGCCTTTCGTTAGCGAGACATGCGGTTAAGTGGACTACAGGCAGATGTGAACAGTTATTAGGTACATCTGATGAAAAGAAGATCGTGCAGGCGAAACGTTATGCTTTCTAAGAGTTCAAAGCGGTATCGATAACAGGGGAGTTCACTGGTGCTGAGCGAATACTATAATTCCCGCAAACACAAAATATGACTAGAACCGATAAAGACTATGACTGAAACGTTCTCTTGAACCTGTGTGTTTATTTTCTTTTGTCCAACTTCCTAGTTATATTACGTATTTCGGTACTTCAATTTTAATTCACCGCAACAAAGAAGAATCCCTTCGAGCCTCATTTGCATAGGTCCTGCAATCATTTTCCGGTTAAGTGTTTGGTGGTCTGCTGGACCGATCGATGGATGTTTTTAAGTTTTTGGGCCCGTAGGGCCCTCACTGTCGACGACAGTCTCCACTTTTCTAATATAATGGACTCGTGTTCTGTTTAAAGATCTCTGAGAGCTCGGACAGGGAATCCCTGAGAAAACTGCCGAGCCCCGCCTACCCCACGCCTGTCTTGTTTAGTTAGAAGCCTGGTTTGTATGCCTGTTGTTGATATTCGCTTATTTGGCGCACTTAATCTGTTTGAATCTATGACTGCCCGTGCCACAAAGGTGGCAGGTTTTTTTCCGAACTCTTTGGCTTGGTTCATGAGTACAGGTTTTTTTCTTCGGGAGACCTGTGGGATCGTCCTTGGAGCAACCACGTTTGTGTCCCGTGAGACGCTTCCACTAGATCGCCCTACAGAAAATAAATCCAGCCACATGGGATAGAACCCGGTGCATTGAAGTCGATCCTCTTGTGTTATCCCCCCCCCCCCCCCCCCCACACCTTTTGGGTCAGACAATTAAAATAAAATTTATTATGAATTCAAAGGAATGGTTTCTAGGCATATCATTTATACAAAATATACCCGATTCCTATCAGAAACATGTTTGTCTCTTTCTTAATACAACAATAAGAAAGAGACAAACAAAATTCTTTGGTCAATTTTATGAGACAAGGGGCGTTTTAGAACTCGTGACAACTGGAAAGATGTATGGGAAGAGAGGCAAAGGCATACCAAAAGAAATGATGCTGGATGGACTGAAACGGTGGCATGGAGGAATATCATCAGCAGAGTTGATCCAGAACACCAAGGACTGAGATCTGTGTAGAGACATAAACGTCTACGCCAGCCGGCAGCACACATGATGATGATACTTGATGCACCTGCGATTCAAGAAATAAAAACAACACAGGAAAATAAAATGAAATGCTGTGCCAATTCTGGAATTCTGTTCAGATTAATGTTCTTTGATGTATACTATGTTAGAATTATATTTAGATTAACGTTATGTGATGTATACTATGCTGGGATTCTGTTCAGATTAACATTACGTAATGTATGTTATGCTGAAATTCTGTTCAGATTAACGTTACGTGATATATGTTGTGTTGGAATGCTGTTCAGATTAAAGTTATGTGATGTATGATAAGTTGAAATCCTGTTCAGATTAACGTTATGTGATGTATGCTATGTTGAAATCCTGTTCAAATGAAATGTATGTGATGTATCTTGTGTTTTAAGTTCAAAGATCGTACTCTGGCCCTGTCTAGTCACACGGGTAATCCTGTCATTGATGTTAGGGTCAGGTACACACGTATCCCTCTCCATATCAGTTTATCATCAGTTATCAGTTGGGGTATCTTCATTGCACTCCGGACATGTCCATAGGTGCTCAGATTCTCCCCCCAGCATATGCATCAGCGTCCGGTGGCTAATAGTGCCAGTTCTGTCATGTTAGGCTTAACTATCGCCACCGGGCACCGATGATACGCCGAAGGAAGTCCGGGCGCGCGTGCACGAACTCCGTTGCACGGCCCGAACTCCATTTCACCACGAAAAAACACTTAATCCATACACATTTCGGAAAAAAACACGTTCCATTTTACGGGACGAAGAAATGTTTCTCCATATACATCTGCCCAATGCACCATTTTTATTTACATATCCTTTACAGGGCGTTGCAGTTGACCCCGTATTTACATATCCTTTACAGGGCGTTGCAGTTGACCCCATATTTACATATCCTTTACAGGGCGTTGCAGTTGACCCCATATTTACATGTCCTTTACAGGGCGTTGCAGTTGACCCCATATTTACATGTCCTTTACAGGGCGTTGCATTCGACCTCATAAACTATTGGCTGTTTGTGATTTACAATGCAATGTTAGTTCACAAGTTTGTCATTGCTTTCTGAAGTGTCCATACCTCATAGCATCTAAATCAACGCAAGACAGTGTACTTCCAAATCGCCCGTGGCAGATTTCGAACCCACGACTCGGTGTGTCTGGGAATTGTGAAACGCAATCTCATTATCTCCTAAGCCCCAGCCCCGGTGTTTATTTTATTTATTTTTAAAATTTATTTAATTTCATTTTATGTTTGTGACTGTTCTAAGACCGAGATCTATGGAGAGCCATGAACGCCTACGCCAGCCGGCACGGCACTTGATGATGATGATGATGACTGTTCTAAACAAAATTAGTTTCTGTTTTTTTTTTATTTTTACGTCCGCTCGCTTTGAGCTCAAGCGTCCCCACATTAGATAGATCTTTGATTATGGGTTAGCTTTCTCTATTACCTGTGTCCCTGGCTCGACTTCTGAGGTATGCAAGGTAGTTATTAAATGATGGCTATATTATTTGTTAGTTTTACTGTTAGTTATTGATTGATGTTTGTATTATTTTGTGGTTTTATTTTTAGCTATTAATTGATGTTTACATTATTTTATTGCTTTCACTGTGTTTGTTGTTGTTGTTGTTGTTAAACTTTCCATTAATTTGTATTGTTAATTTGGCAATGGGGCAGAACTTCATGAATCAGAATATGAAAAAAAAAATCCACCTTGTGTAAAACAAAAAGATGTCGTTCTTTTTGGTATCAACACTTGTGGCCTATCTGCTCAACTAAACATCTTTATTTATTGCTCGTATGAACTATTTGACTGTTTGTGTCATTATGTTATTAATTGATTCATGTGTATATTATTTGCCTCAGTCTTTTTTGTTCTGTTAATTTGTACCACAAATCTGTGGATATAACCCCGGATCACTATCTTGTTTACTAACGACTTAGTGATTTGTCACCTCGGCTCCCGTTGCTAGTTTTACGAGAAGAACCCAATAGGAACAAGACACGACCGACCAGACAGAAAGATGTTGGCTGTTTCCTTTCGTATCAGTAGTGCATTGTACATATTTTACAAGCTGTGTAAATGCATTATCTGGTATCTGAAGGAGCTGCCGATTCAACAAACAACATCACCAGAATCTGCCAATTCCACAAATGACGTCATCAGTACCTGACAGTTCAACAAATGACGTCATCATAATCTGGCATTTCAACGAATGACGTCATCAGAATCTGCCGATTTAACAAGTGTCGTCATCAGAATCTGCCGATTCAACCAACATCTGCTGAGCCAAAGAACGGCTTCATTCTTGTTGCATGTGTGTCACAATTATTGTCAACAACTTGTCATTTAACTTTCATTTCATTTATCAATTAAAACTGATTAGCTCGCTCATAAACGGATCCCTTTTCTTGCGCAGAGGTGTGGTGCTAACCCCCACCAGTTTATATAGGATAATCGGCAATCAATGGGTGATTTCGTAATATTCCAGATAAAGAGTGTTTTCTTGTCTCATTAAGCTTTGTGGCCAAGTCATCCAAATATTTTTCTGTCTTCCTCTTACTCTGGTCCCATCAATGTTGTTATTAAATGTTCAAGTTTATCCTTTTTCGTAAACAGTTATTTGCATGTACACTGCAGGAAGTCGTAAACACTGTCCTTTACATGACGTCGCAATCATTGTCCTGTTACAGGAGTGGCATTCATTGACCTTTACAGGATTGGCAATCATTACCCTTTACAGGAGTGGTAATCGTTGCCCTTCACATGAGTGGTAATCAGTGTCCTTTACAGGACTTCGTAATCATTGTTCTTTACAAGAGTGGCAATCATTGCCTTTTACAGGAGTGGCAATCATTGTCCTTTACAGGAATTCCAATCATTGCCCTTCACTGGAGTGGCAATCATTGTCCTTTACGTGACTTCGTAATCATTGTCCATTACAAGAGTGGCAATCATTGCCCTTTAATGAGTGGCAATGATTGCCCTTTACTTGACGTCGCTATCAACCTCATAATTATTTTGCTGTTTGTGATTTGATATCTTTTTTATCCTTTACAGGACGACGCAGTTAACTGCCGCATTTTTTTTTTGGCACTTGTGATCCCTGGGCAAGTTTACGTTCAGTAGTTTGCCATTGCTTTCTAAGCGACCGATGCTCATACAAATATAACAAATCGACACTAGACGATCCCTCCTCATAGTAAGTCCCCACAATCTCTAATGTCTATGACTAATGTCTCTAATAAACCTATAATTGAAATTGTGTATCGAAATTCTCTATGTTTGTTTTTCTCCCCAAACATGTTATTTTTTCTTATTTTCCACAGAAACCACACTTTTGTTGCCAACAGATGTTTCTCAGCCTGTCTGTGTTTTCCAGATCTCACACTATTGCAACAATGTACGATAAATACAGCAATTTAGAAAGTGCGGGAGCTAGAATGGGTTCCAAGAAATATCTATGGAAGTGAAGGAGGACCACGGCTAGAATGGGTTCCAAGAAATGTGTATGGAAGTGAAGGAGGACCACGGCTAGAATGGGTTCCAAGAAATATCTATGGAAGTGAAGGAGGACCACGGCTAGAATGGAGTCCTAGAAATATCTATGGAAGTGAAGGAGGACCACGGCTAGAATGGGTTCCAAGAAATGTCTATGGAAGTGAAGGAGGACCACGGCTAGAATGGGTTCCAAGAAATATCTATGGAAGTGAAGGAGGACCACGGCTAGAATGGGTTCCAAGAAATGTCTATGGAAGTGAAGGAGGACCACGGCTAGAATGGGTTCCAAGAAATGTCTATGGAAGTGAAGGAGGACCACGGCTAGAATGGGTTCCAAGAAATGTCTATGGAAGTGAAGGAGGACCACGGCTAGAATGGGTTCCAAGAAATATCTATGGAAGTGAAGGAGGACCACGGCTAGAATGGGTTCCAAGAAATGTCTATGGAAGTGAAGGAGGACCACGGCTAGAATGGGTTCCAAGAAATATCTATGGAAGTGAAGGAGGACCACGGCTAGAATGGGTTCCAAGAAATATCTATGGAAGTGAAGGAGGACCACGGCTAGAATGGGTTCCAAGAAATATCTATGGAAGTGAAGGAGGACCACGGCTAGAATGGGTTCCAAGAAATATCTATGGAAGTGAAGGAGGACCACGGCTAGAATGGAGTCCTAGAAATGTCTATGGAAGTGAAGGAGGACCACGGCTAGAATGGGTTCCAAGAAATATCTATGGAAGTGAAGGAGGACCACGGCTAGAATGGGTTCCAAGAAATATCTATGGAAGTGAAGGAGGACCACGGCTAGAATGGGTTCCAAGAAATGTCTATGGAAGTGAAGGAGGACCACGGCTAGAATGGAGTCCTAGAAATGTCTATGGAAGTGAAGGAGGACCACGGCTAGAATGGAGTCCTAGAAATATCTATGGAAGTGAAGGAGGACCACGGCTAGAATGTAGTCCTAGAAATATCTATGGAAGTGAAGGAGGACCACGGCTAGAATGGAGTCCTAGAAATATCTATGGAAGTGAAGGGGGACCACGGCTAGAATGGAGTCCTAGAAATATCTATGGAAGTGAAGGAGGACCACGGCTAGAATGTAGTGTTAGAAATATCTATGGAAGTGAAGGAGGACCACGGCTAGAATGGAGTCCTAGAAATGTCTATGGAAGTGAAGGAGGACCACGGCTAGAATGGAGTCCTAGAAATGTCTATGGAAGTGAAGGAGGACCACGGCTAGAATGGAGTCCTAGAAATATCTATGGAAGTGAAGGAGGACCACGGCTAGAATGTAGTTTTAGAAATATCTATGGAAGTGAAGGAGGACCACGGCTAGAATGGAGTCCTAGAAATATCTATGGAAGTGAAGGAGGACCACGGCTAGAATGGGTTCCAAGAAATATCTATGGAAGTGAAGGAGGACCACGGCTAGAATGGAGTCCTAGAAATATCTATGTAAGTGAAGGAGGACCACGACTAGAATGGGTTCCAAGAAATATCTATGGAAGTGAAGGAGGACCACGGCTAGAATGGAGTCCTAGAAATATCTATGGAAGTGAAGGAGGACCACGGCTAGAATGGAGTCCTAGAAATATCTATGGAAGTGAAGGAGGACCACGGCTAGAATGGAGTCCTAGAAATGTCTATGGAAGTGAAGGAGGACCACGGCTAGAATGTAGTCTTAGAAATATCTATGGAAGTGAAGGAGGACCACGGCTAGAATGGGTTCCAAGAAATATCTATGGAAGTGAAGGAGGACCACGACTAGAATGGAGTCCTAGAAATGTCTATGGAAGTGAAGGAGGACCACGGCTAGAATGGGTTCCTATAAATATCTATGGAAGTGAAGGAGGACCACGGCTAGAATGGGTTCCAAGAAATATCTATGGAAGTGAAGGAGGACCACGGCTAGAATGGGTTCCAAGAAATGTCTATGGAAGTGAAGGAGGACCACGGCTAGAATGGGTTCCAAGAAATGTCTATGGAAGTGAAGGAGGACCACGGCTAGAATGGGTTCCAAGAAATGTCTATGGAAGTGAAGGAGGACCACGGCTAGAATGGGTTCCAAGAAATATCTATGGAAGTGAAGGAGGACCACGGCTAGAATGGGTTCCAAGAAATGTCTATGGAAGTGAAGGAGGACCACGGCTAGAATGGGTTCCAAGAAATATCTATGGAAGTGAAGGAGGACCACGGCTAGAATGTAGTTTTAGAAATATCTATGGAAGTGAAGGAGGACCACGGCTAGAATGGAGTCCTAGAAATATCTATGGAAGTGAAGGAGGACCACGGCTAGAATGGGTTCCAAGAAATATCTATGGAAGTGAAGGAGGACCACGGCTAGAATGGAGTCCTAGAAATATCTATGTAAGTGAAGGAGGACCACGACTAGAATGGGTTCCAAGAAATATCTATGGAAGTGAAGGAGGACCACGGCTAGAATGGAGTCCTAGAAATATCTATGGAAGTGAAGGAGGACCACGGCTAGAATGGAGTCCTAGAAATATCTATGGAAGTGAAGGAGGACCACGGCTAGAATGGAGTCCTAGAAATGTCTATGGAAGTGAAGGAGGACCACGGCTAGAATGTAGTCTTAGAAATATCTATGGAAGTGAAGGAGGACCACGGCTAGAATGGGTTCCAAGAAATATCTATGGAAGTGAAGGAGGACCACGACTAGAATGGAGTCCTAGAAATGTCTATGGAAGTGAAGGAGGACCACGGCTAGAATGGGTTCCTATAAATATCTATGGAAGTGAAGGAGGACCACGGCTAGAATGGGTTCCAAGAAATATCTATGGAAGTGAAGGAGGACCACGGCTAGAATGGGTTCCAAGAAATGTCTATGGAAGTGAAGGAGGACCACGGCTAGAATGGGTTCCAAGAAATGTCTATGGAAGTGAAGGAGGACCACGGCTAGTATGGGTTCCAAGAAATGTCTATGGAAGTGAAGGAGGACCACGGCTAGAATGGGTTCCAAGAAATATCTATGGAAGTGAAGGAGGACCACGGCTAGAATGGGTTCCAAGAAATGTCTATGGAAGTGAAGGAGGACCACGGCTAGAATGGGTTCCAAGAAATATCTATGGAAGTGAAGGAGGACCACGGCTAGAATGGGTTCCAAGAAATGTCTATGGAAGTGAAGGAGGACCACGGCTAGAATGGGTTCCAAGAAATATCTATGGAAGTGAAGGAGGACCACGGCTAGAATGGAGTCCTAGAAATATCTATGGAAGTGAAGGAGGACCACGGCTAGAATGGGTTCCAAGAAATGTCTATGGAAGTGAAGGAGGACCACGGCTAGAATGGGTTCCAAGAAATATCTATGGAAGTGAAGGAGGACCACGGCTAGAATGGGTTCCAAGAAATATCTATGGAAGTGAAGGAGGACCACGGCTAGAATGGGTTCCAAGAAATATCTATGGAAGTGAAGGAGGACCACGGCTAGAATGGAGTCCTAGAAATGTCTATGGAAGTGAAGGAGGACCACGGCTAGAATGGGTTCCAAGAAATATCTATGGAAGTGAAGGAGGACCACGGCTAGAATGGGTTCCAAGAAATATCTATGGAAGTGAAGGAGGACCACGGCTAGAATGAGTTCCAAGAAATGTCTATGGAAGTGAAGGAGGACCACGGCTAGAATGGAGTCCTAGAAATGTCTATGGAAGTGAAGGAGGACCACGGCTAGAATGGAGTCCTAGAAATATCTATGGAAGTGAAGGAGGACCACGGCTAGAATGTAGTCCTAGAAATATCTATGGAAGTGAAGGAGGACCACGGCTAGAATGGAGTCCTAGAAATATCTATGGAAGTGAAGGGGGACCACGGCTAGAATGGAGTCCTAGAAATATCTATGGAAGTGAAGGAGGACCACGGCTAGAATGTAGTCTTAGAAATATCTATGGAAGTGAAGGAGGACCACGGCTAGAATGGAGTCCTAGAAATGTCTATGGAAGTGAAGGAGGACCACGGCTAGAATGGAGTCCTAGAAATGTCTATGGAAGTGAAGGAGGACCACGGCTAGAATGGAGTCCTAGAAATATCTATGGAAGTGAAGGAGGACCACGGCTAGAATGTAGTTTTAGAAATATCTATGGAAGTGAAGGAGGACCACGGCTAGAATGTAGTCTTAGAAATATCTATGGAAGTGAAGGAGGACCACGGCTAGAATGTAGTCTTAGAAATATCTATGGAAGTGAAGGAGGACCACGGCTAGAATGGAGTCCTAGAAATATCTATGGAAGTGAAGGAGGACCACGGCTAGAATGGGTTCCAAGAAATATCTATGGAAGTGAAGGAGGACAACGGCTAGAATGGAGTCCTAGAAATATCTATGTAAGTGAAGGAGGACCACGACTAGAATGGGTTCCAAGAAATATCTATGGAAGTGAAGGAGGACCACGGCTAGAATGGAGTCCTAGAAATATCTATGGAAGTGAAGGAGGACCACGGCTAGAATGGAGTCCTAGAAATATCTATGGAAGTGAAGGAGGACCACGGCTAGAATGGGTTCCAAGAAATATCTATGGAAGTGAAGGAGGACCACGGCTAGAATGGAGTCCTAGAAATATCTATGGAAGTGAAGGAGGACCACGGCTAGAATGGGTTCCAAGAAATGTCTATGGAAGTGAAGGAGGACCACGGCTAGAATGGGTTCCAAGAAATATCTATGGAAGTGAAGGAGGACCACGGCTAGAATGGGTTCCAAGAAATATCTATGGAAGTGAAGGAGGACCACGGCTAGAATGGGTTCCAAGAAATATCTATGGAAGTGAAGGAGGACCACGGCTAGAATGGAGTCCTAGAAATGTCTATGGAAGTGAAGGAGGACCACGGCTAGAATGGGTTCCAAGAAATATCTATGGAAGTGAAGGAGGACCACGGCTAGAATGGGTTCCAAGAAATATCTATGGAAGTGAAGGAGGACCACGGCTAGAATGAGTTCCAAGAAATGTCTATGGAAGTGAAGGAGGACCACGGCTAGAATGGAGTCCTAGAAATGTCTATGGAAGTGAAGGAGGACCACGGCTAGAATGGAGTCCTAGAAATATCTATGGAAGTGAAGGAGGACCACGGCTAGAATGTAGTCCTAGAAATATCTATGGAAGTGAAGGAGGACCACGGCTAGAATGGAGTCCTAGAAATATCTATGGAAGTGAAGGGGGACCACGGCTAGAATGGAGTCCTAGAAATATCTATGGAAGTGAAGGAGGACCACGGCTAGAATGTAGTCTTAGAAATATCTATGGAAGTGAAGGAGGACCACGGCTAGAATGGAGTCCTAGAAATGTCTATGGAAGTGAAGGAGGACCACGGCTAGAATGGAGTCCTAGAAATGTCTATGGAAGTGAAGGAGGACCACGGCTAGAATGGAGTCCTAGAAATATCTATGGAAGTGAAGGAGGACCACGGCTAGAATGTAGTTTTAGAAATATCTATGGAAGTGAAGGAGGACCACGGCTAGAATGTAGTCTTAGAAATATCTATGGAAGTGAAGGAGGACCACGGCTAGAATGTAGTCTTAGAAATATCTATGGAAGTGAAGGAGGACCACGGCTAGAATGGAGTCCTAGAAATATCTATGGAAGTGAAGGAGGACCACGGCTAGAATGGGTTCCAAGAAATATCTATGGAAGTGAAGGAGGACAACGGCTAGAATGGAGTCCTAGAAATATCTATGTAAGTGAAGGAGGACCACGACTAGAATGGGTTCCAAGAAATATCTATGGAAGTGAAGGAGGACCACGGCTAGAATGGAGTCCTAGAAATATCTATGGAAGTGAAGGAGGACCACGGCTAGAATGGAGTCCTAGAAATATCTATGGAAGTGAAGGAGGACCACGGCTAGAATGGAGTCCTAGAAATGTCTATGGAAGTGAAGGAGGACCACGGCTAGAATGTAGTCTTAGAAATATCTATGGAAGTGAAGGAGGACCACGGCTAGAATGGGTTCCAAGAAATATCTATGGAAGTGAAGGAGGACCACGACTAGAATGGAGTCCTAGAAATGTCTATGGAAGTGAAGCAGGACCACGGCTAGAATGGGTTCCTATAAATATCTATGGAAGTGAAGGAGGACCACGGCTAGAATGTAGTCTTAGAAATATCTATGGAAGTGAAGGAGGACCACGGCTAGAATGGGTTCCAAGAAATATCTATGGAAGTGAAGGAGGACCACGGCTAGAATGGAGTCCTAGAAATGTCCATGGAAGTGAAGGAGGACCACGGCTAGAATGGAGTCCTAGAAATGTCTATGGAAGTGAAGGAGGACCACGGCTAGAATGGAGTCCTAGAAATGTCTATGGAAGTGAAGGAGGACCACGGCTAGAATGGAGTCCTAGAAATATCTATGGAAGTGAAGGAGGACCACGGCTAGAATGGAGTCCTAGAAATGTCTATGGAAGTGAAGGAGGACCACGGCTAGAATGGAGTCCTAGAAATGTCTATGGAAGTGAAGGAGGACCACGGCTTGAATGGGTTCCAAGAAATGTCTATGGAAGTGAAGGAGGACCACGGCTAGAATGGAGTCCTAGAAATATCTATGGAAGTGAAGGAGGACCACGGCTAGAATGGAGTCCTAGAAATGTCTATGGAAGTGAAGGAGGACCACGGCTAGAATGGAGTCCTAGAAATATCTATGGAAGTGAAGGAGGACCACGGCTAGAATGGAGTCCTAGAAATATCTATGGAAGTGAAGGAGGACCACGGCTAGAATGGAGTCCTAGACATGTCTTTGGAAGTGAAGGAGGACCACGGCTAGAATGGGTTCCAAGAAATATCTATGGAAGTGAAGGAGGACTACGGCTAGAATGGAGTCCTAGAAATATCTATGGAAGTGAAGGAGGACCACGGCTAGAATGGGTTCCAAGAAATATCTATGGAAGTGAAGGAGGACCACGGCTAGAATGGGTTCCAAGTAATATCTATGGAAGTGAAGGAGGACCACGGCTAGAATGGGTTCCAAGAAATATCTATGGAAGTGAAGGAGGACCACGGCTAGAATGGGTTCCAAGAAATATCTATGGAAGTGAAGGAGGACCACGGCTAGAATGGAGTCCTAGAAATATCTATGGAAGTGAAGGAGGACCACGACTAGAATGGAGTCCTAGAAATATCTATGGAAGTGAAGGAGGACCACGGCTAGAATGGAGTCCTAGAAATATCTATGGAAGTGAAGGAGGACCACGGCTAGAATGGAGTCATAGAAATATCTATGGAAGTGAAGGAGGACCACGGCTAGAATGGAGTCCTAGAAATGTCTATGGAAGTGAAGGCCACCCAGCCTGGAATGAGTTCCAAATGTCTAAGGAAATGAAGGCGTGAGGCGTGATATTAATCCATGAATTAAATGCCATGAGATGATTCATCGCCTGAAGCGACTTCCCATATCTGCCATGGGCATATATACAATTGTTTTCCATTTGCAACCTTCTTTAATTTGATATATAATACTACATGTCTGCTACCATAGTAACAGGGGGACACCTATGGGCCGAAATACACATTGTGACACTAAAGGGGGACAACTGTGGGACGAAATATATACCGTTGCACTAAGAGGGGACATCTATGGGCCGAAATACACATAGTGGCACTAAAGGAGGACAACTATGGACCGAAATATACCTAGTTGCACTAAAAGGAGACAACTATGCGCCGAAATACACATAGTGGCACTTAAGGGGGACAACTATGGGTCGAAATACACATAGTGGCACTAAAGGGCCCACAAAAAATAATTTACCAGAAGAAGAAGAGGCTGATCATGTGAACGTATTGGGCTCCAAGGTATGAAGGTTATTAGGAAGTGCCATCGGAAGTGAAGGGGGCCGGTGTGATATAAAAAACATCGCTCCACTGAGTGCCTATTGGGTTATAAAATATACAGAGTTAGCACCACATATCCAACAGACATCACATTAAGCCGGGAGTGCAGGGAGTGGCCAGCAGGGGCCACGGAAGTGGAAATCCAGCAACTAATTCAGGACAATGCTCACTCGAGTGATGTGATTATCTACACTGATGGTTCGGTGTCAAGAGGTGAGAGAAGTGGCTGGGGGTTCATAGCCAAAGCTAATGGTCGATGTTTGGGGCAGGAGAGCCTGGCATATGATACCACAACATCCAGCTTAAGAATGGAAGTGGAGGCAGTCACTGGGGCTCTCCGCTGGATGGAAAATACGACACACACACACACATCGTGATTGTAACTGACTCAGAAAGCATGCTGACGAGGGTGAGGACGGGCAGACTTCGTACGGAGTGGTTTGCTTCGATTCGGAGGTCACGGGTGACAAGCATTGCCTGGATCTTTTCTCCGGGGCATGCCGGTGTGCTGGGAAATGAACAGGCGGACAGATTGGCTGGCTCTGCAGAACTTGGTGGAGTATTGATACATGACAAGGCAGGCGTGGTTGCGGCCTTGTGGGAGCACGTGCACACCTCGGAGGAGCAAATGGATTACCATGGTCTGGCAAGAATGGGACAACGAGGAGTGACGGAGGGATCTGGCCGACGCTCAACGCTCAGAGGAAAGGCGAGACGGACTTATAATCAGATTGCTACTGGTACTATTAGTGTTGGAACTCTTCGCTGGCTGCTGAGGATGGGGACGGAGCACTTATTGGAATGCCCCGAATGCTGTGATGTCGATTCCTAAATCAATCAATCAATCCAACAGACTCCAGTGCGTGTACAGGGGCCTTTACTTGCTTGTACTGAACTGAAGCACCGGGAATGGCCGGCTCCTTGGCGTAGGTGGTTACAGACGCAGATCGTAATTACGCATATCACTTTCAAAACACAGCTGCGGGCGATTTGGCAGCAGACCGCCTTGCGTTGGTTTCTTTTTTTTACGAAAGGGTATTGATGACTGTTGTTCAGAAAGCAATGTCAAACTACTGAACTTGAACTTGCCAAAAGATCACAAACAGAAAAAAAAATTGCCGAGGTTGACTGCGACGTCCTGTAAAGGATATGCAACTAACTAGTGCAGTGGGTAGCCCGCTTGCCTGTATACCCGGTGATGTGTTCGAATCTCCACAGAGATGGAGGTTTTTTTTTAAACATTTATCTAGGGTCCCGGTCAATCAATCATATCGTCTCCACAATGAAGGTTGGCTGCAGTGTATCTCCAACACAGTCTGTCTCTCTCCCTGACAGTACATTCTATCAGATTGCTGTTTGTCCATCACTTAATGTTATCTTCACATCTGTATCGTTGTCTATCTCTTGCTCGCTTGCCTTCATCCTTACACTCCAGTATGCTTGCTTGCTTGTGTTCGCTGGCTATGAACTCCAGCGCGAAGTCCTGTATGCCGGATGAAGACATCCTGTTGTCGAACATAAGTGTGATGTCATAACGGACCTGAGGTTTGCGTGAGTATCCGCTGTCCCATGTCTGGCTTATTGGTGTGCAGACTGGTGGTTCCTCGCCGTACAGGCAGACACTCTCCGACTTCGGAGGAACCAACGATCCTACTGACTTTAGCCAGGACCCCAAAGGGACCTGTTGCCCAGGACGCTCGGCGAGGACGTGTCAATAGGTCTTGGCCAGTATATAACCCAGCCCTCGTGCCTTGGAAACACCTCTGCGTCCCAAATAATTTTTATAAGAGTGGTTTATCTTTCACCGTGGCCGAAATATTTTACTTCCTTTTTTAAATTTCTTTCACCAACTCTCTTTTGATTCCCAGTTTTCCCTAGAACCCCTGTATTTGACTGTTTTTGTTTCCATGAAATACAACATATTCTTCTGTAAATCTACATCTCCAAGGCCTCTAATCGAATTTCCAATTGCTTGTCCTGGCTTCTGCGCCATACTGTAGTATTGACAATACATAACAATCAACAATTCTCAATTTAATGCGTTGTTGATCCCTCTAGATGTGAATACTAATTTCATGATGTTTAAAGCACTTTTAGCCATTCTTATTATCTTTCTGATTTCTATTTCACTTATACCAGCATCTGTTAAGGCGACTCCCGGGTCAATTCAGCTTGACATGAATAGCAGGAAGTGTTCATACCTAATGTTGACCACATCATCCGTGGGGTGCCAGTTGGTCAAGAAGAATGTGGGGCTAGCACCGTTTAACCAATACGACTATCGGAGTGTGAAAGATCTTCTGTAGTGATTTTTATTGGTCTAAAATATTTCACAAGCGAACACAGGGTCAATAGAAGGAATGGGTTATTTTTAGTGTTTATAATTTTGGAGTTTGCTCACTTTGAACTCAAGGTAGTCCTGCTTCTACTGCACTGGATTTATTGTTTTTTCCGGGTGTATTACCTTTCTCTATTATCAGTATCCCTCATCATCAGGTGAACCCACTGCCACTTCGGAGGTACTTGTAATTTACGTCCCATAGTCAAAGACGAGAAGTCAATATTTTAGTCCAGCTGTCCGGTGTAAGGGTTGAATTCGCTACCTCGGCAACATCACACAGGACGTTTAAGAGCGAGTGCTTATAGAGACTTGCAACATGGATTGCCAAGTGTGGACCAACTGAAGACATAAATAGATGCGGACTTGCAACATTAATACCAACTGTGGACCAACTGAAGACATAATCATATGGGGACTTGCAAAACTGGTGCCAAGTGTGGACCGATTGAAGACATAATCAGTCGGAGACTTGCAACATCGATTGCCAAGTGTGATCCAATTGAAGAGATAATCAGATGGGGACATGCAACATTGATTGCCAAGAGTGGACCAACTGAAGCATAATCAGATATGGACTTGCAACATCGATTGCCAAGAGTGGATCAAGTAAAGACATAATCAACTGGATACTTGCAACATTGATTGCCAAGTGTGGACCACTTGATGACGTAGTCAGCCGAAGACTTGCAACATCGCTGCCAGTAACTGCAGGAACTCCAACACCTGTATATGCTTCCTAAGGAGCCACTTTGAAAAGGTTATGCCTATCTGTAGTCCACGTGCTAATAAAACAAGTTAGTAGCACGTCGTTTACAAGGTGTGGCCACTAAAACCCAACATCTTTGGCTGTTTATGATTTTCTCGGGAATTTTACGGTCAGTAGTTCGTCATAGCTTTTCCTAACAACTGACACTCACACCATTGCGAAAATCGGAGCAAAGCGGGCTGCTGCCAAATAGACAGCGGTCGATCTTCGAACCAGGTATTTCGAAATTGTGAAACTGCGTTCACTGACCCATAGGTCACATACGGCAACTTAGCTGATACTAGACACACAAAATACAAAGCTCAGTCTCACATGGAGGTGAAAACAATTGTTAAGAAAAGAGAGGATTTGAAGACTTTCTTTCGACGGGTACTTATACCATTGTATGAAAACCAGCGCAAGGCGGTCTACTGCCAAAATGCCCGCAGCTGTATTTAGAATGCAGTATGCGGGATTGCGTACTGCGTCAGTAACACCTTCGTCACAAAGCCGAGGAATGTCCCTTGTCTGAATATGTTGGTGCGGACGCATCTCTCTTATGTCATGAAAATCGATGGGACTATGTTCCGGTGCTTGCTTTCGTCGTCCGCTAAGAGAGGCAACTACTTCACACCTATTTAACATGTGATATTCCAGCCTGTTATGTTGTGTGAAGTATCTGAAGATTGCTACAGGGTGAAGCGCCCCCCCCCCCCCCCCCCCCCCCCCCCCAAGGAAAAAAAACGGAACCAACAAATCTTTGAATGTGGAAACCGCATTCACCTGACTTGAACCCCCTCGATTTTTATCTATGGGGATATCTCAAGAATAATGTATACCAGAACAGCAAAGATCAGGAAAATCCCCACAGAGTAATGCGTTCGAGTAATTATGCAAGTGCGCATCCAACGCTGCGGAGGCATTTGGAGCATATTCTGGAAAGAAGATAACTTTTATGCAAAACTAACGAGGTAACTGAAACTTTTGGAAACGATTGTACACAGACTGAAGTATACGTTCATCAACTTTCAAGAAATGTGCTTGACCTTTGTAGGAGTTAACAAACTTGTTATGGTTTTTTTGTTTGTCACCGGTGCTTATTCAATTAGATCAAGTTGGTAATATGCATCATCCATCTGGTGGTCTGGGATGCTCTGATTCCCACTTTGTTCTACAAGTAATCATTTTAAAACGTAGAATATTAAAACGAACAAACCATCTTTCTGCTGATGCTGTGGTCTCGCGGCGGTGAACACCTTTCACAATTCCTCGTCATACCGAATCATACCGAATCATTCCGAATCGAGGGTTCGACATCAAAAGCGGCCGATTTGGAAGCAAACATGGACTTCGATACTATGAGACTTTGGTCATTCAGAAAGCAAAGAAAACTCATCATCATCCCGTGCCTTACCGGCTGGCATGGGCCATCATGCCTCTCCACAAATTGCGATCTCCGACGTCATGGATCACTTCGTGTGTTGACTCCCTTCCGTGCCATGACACAAGACTGTCCAGAATCTTTTTTTTCCGCTGTCTTTCTCTATCTCTCTTTCCACAAATCTTTCCAGTTGTCACAACATGTTCCAGTTTTTGTCTTCTCATAACGTGGCCAAAAAACGATGACTGCCTCTTTCTGATGTTTGTTATAAGTATTCTTTGCGACTCAGCTTCCCTTAAAACGTCCTGATTGTTCATTTTGACTGTCCAATTAATTTTCAGCATTCTTCTATAAAACCACTGTGTCAAGTGGTTAAATATGGAATGGATTCTCCAAGGCTTCCGGAGATTTTTTTTCGCCTGCTTAATAATTATCCAGGATTCGCAGCCGTATGTTAAAACTGATTTTATGTAACTCTTTTTTCTAACTTTCAAGTACAGTGAGTTATGGCAAACTACTGAACGTAAAAACTGTTTAGTAAGTCACCAACAGTTAACAAATGTGGGGGTTGATTGCGCCGACCTGTAAACAACAAGCAGCTAACTTTAACCATCTGTGAAAGATGCTTGTACTGAGCTAAGAATCCATTCCATACTTAACCACTTGACACAGCAGCAAGTTATAACATGTATGTACTATACAATATTCAACCTACAGACGCCCTTAGGTGTCTTCTATTGAAATCCACCAGGGCAAATAAACCAGGATTTCTGAACAGCTTTATAAGACATAAACGTAGGTCTTTTATTCACACTTGAAATTCTGAAAGAAAACCAGGCCAAAGTAACGTGGGTGTACAGTTCATCGCGCCGCTTAACACTAGTTGCAACCTTCATGAGAATAGCGCCCGGTCAAGTAAATTCAAAACTGTGTTTTGTTGTTTGACTTTAATTAATGTATGCCGGATCTATCGATTCAAAATGGTGCACAGAAAATAAAATAATTTTATAATTTACGACCGTAATAATTTGCATAATGTTTGTAAACTGGTGTCAAGAAGTAACAAGTTTCTTTGGTAAAATTCAAATATGATAGATAATGTGTAGAAATACGGTATGGCTTATGTTTGAGTCAGATGTATGCTTCAATAAGCAAACTGTTATGTTTGAGTCAGATGTATGCTGCAATAAACAAACTCGAGTAACATAATTTAAGGTGGTCCTCTTCTTTATTTGCTTCTCTTCCTCAGCCACTCGGAGATATGATTTAGCCTAGAGCACCTTGAGCCTGTCTGCAATCGTGAGTAAGGCTAGGGTGTATCGCGTACACACTACCAGTGTGTCCCTTGTACATCCGGTATCACCCGCATAGCTTCATTCTGTCTCCGCTCTAGTTTCACCAGCTGACTCTTTGACATTGTGAGCAGTCACAATTTATACATAATTACTGAGAGAATTAAATGTTGAAAAAATGTGCACAACAATCTTTGCGCTATGTCCATTACAGCACACCGAGTCACTTCTTAGATCTCATAACAACTGCTCCTGCATGATCCCTGAATGACAGGCTTTTACCGAAGGTGATTCCCAGGTACCTAGGTTTACTCTCTCTGTTAATATTACTACCATTTAATTTTAAGACTCTGGACGTCAGTCTTAACGGTTCTACTGAACAGAGAGCACAACAACACAGACGCCTGAGCTGGGTTAATGTCACTACCAATCTCTGTACACCAGTCGATCACTTTGTTTACTGTCAACTGCAGCTCTTGCTGTGAGTCAGGGATGCGTAATGCCTCCAGATCTTTTTCCCTGTACAGTGAAAATATTTTCAGAAATATAGAAGACATGAAAGGAATCATAATTGGGGGACGATACATCAATAACATTAGGTATGCAATGATACAGTCTTGATGGCAGACAATGAACAGGACCTGCAACATTTAGTAGATGCGGTTGTTGCACATAGTGAACAACTTGGGTTAGAATTGAATTGTAAGAAGACACATGATCTGGAAATAAAACACAACTCGAAAGAATTACATGAACATATAAAACGATTTACAAAGAAGAAAAATAATATAACAGGAAACGCTTGTATCAGAGGAAAACAATGGAGAAATTATAATTAGTAACACTGACATAATAAACACATGGACAGAGTACACAGAAGATTTATTCTGGGACAACAGGGTCAATAGACCAATATTGTATAATACTCAATATGGACCAAATATATTGAAGGCTTAAGTAGAAAAGGCTGTTAAAAAGATGACAGAAGGAAAGTCTGCAAGTCCTGACAAGATAACAACAGAGATGATAAAATCCGGCTTTGGTATTGATACTTTCACAGAATTATGTAATAATATATATATATATATATATCTTCTTCTTCAGCATTCCGAGCCATTGAGGTTCTTTGCTGCAGATATAAACCGTCTCTATTCGTCACTCTGGTTGACCTTCTCTTGCCAGTTGCTGATTCCAAGTGCTAGTAGTCTGTATGTATATTATCTCTCCACCGTCTTCTTGATCTACCTCGGGGTCTACGGTCATTTATTTCCTGAGTGTAAGCGAGTTTTGTTTCCCTATTATCTTCCATTCTTTCTATATGCCCCAGCCATTGTAGTCTATTAGCCTTCATGATACCAGTGATATATGTATATGTATATGTATATGTATATGTATATGTATAGGCACCTTGCCGTCTTGACAGACGATAGTTTGTGCTTTAAAAAAGGCATAATAACTTTTACCTATGGAGGTAGCGAATGTGACCGATAAGGCCAATTCGCGCTGTGAATGTCCGTTCACAGTGGGTGCATGTGAACACGTGGTCATTTCCACCATCATGCACCATCTTACGTCTCACACGCTCGGTGTGTGACTTATCTGCAATAATTTTCTCCTTTGTCTTTATTCCATTTATGATCTTTGCCCTCAATGCAACACGTTCAGCGGCGACTTGCTCCCACTGTGCATTATCAATGCCTGTATCAATCATGTCCCGCTTACACACATCTTTGTATCGTAGTAGAGGCCGACCCTGAGATCTCTTACCCATCTGTAATTCACCAAAAAAAGATGTCCTTTGGTATTCTACCATCATCCATCCTCCTAAGATGTCCTATCCATCTAAGTCTACGAAGACTGAGCATGGAATAAACCGTCACACAGCCTGATCTTTCCAAAACTTCAGTATTTGTGATTTTGTCTTGCCACTTAATACCAAGAATCTTGCCGTCTTAACAGACGATAGTTTGTGCTTTAAAAAGGCATAATAACTTTACCCAGGGACCCATAGCACAAAGCCTGGGCTAAAATATAGAGATCATGTGTTGCCCATGCAGCATGATCCCTCTCTCGGCCTGCCTAGTTCACTCCAGATGAAAAGTAACACCCCTACATCTGGAACAAGACAAGCTGCAGAAGCTGCCGGATCAGCAAAGCAATGCTCTAACTGTCCGCCTGTCGTAGCTTCGATCCTAGACCAGCCGCCAACCAAGGCTTAGGGCCTGGTCTGCCCTGCCATGACATTTTGTCTTTAGCTTGCATTTCCTCGGACCAGGGTAAGGCTTGTACCCTCCCAATTGCGCTCTTCAGTCCGAAGCCGTTGGCACAATGTGGTGTGTCGGGTTTGGTAAGCACCGCCCAACGTTCGGCGCTAACAGAAAGCAGGTATATATATATATATACTTGGAATCAACGACTGGCAAGAGAAGGTCCACCAGAGAGACGAATGGAGACGGATTGTATTTGCAGCAAAGAACCTCAATGGCTCGGAACGCTGAAGAAGAAGAAGAATATATACATATATATATATATATATATATATATATATATATATATATATATATATATATATATATATATATATATATATATATATATATATATATATATACATACTGGGTACATTGCCAGGGACTTGAAAACAACCATTTTCCCCACACTACCGAAGAAGCCAAGAGCTGTTGATTGTGAGAATTACGGAACTATTGGCTTAATGAGTCACATAACTAAGATACTACTCAAGGTCATACAAGAAATAATTCAACATACAATAGATGAGGAAGTAGCTGAAGAACAATTTGGGTTCCGCAAAAACAGCGGCACCAGAGAAGCAATTATCTGATTGAGGATATTAGTTGAAAAATATATAGAAGTTCAGAAAAGTATATATGTTTGTTTTATAGACTACAAGAAAACTTTTAATAGAGTACAACATGAACGACTAATTACGTGCCTTCAAGATATAGGAGTAGACGGAAAGGACATCAGACTCATTAGAAACTTGTACTGGGAACAAGTGGCGTCTATTAGATGCGGAAATAACTATTCGTCGCCTATACAGATACAAAGAGGAGTACGGCAGGGGTGTGTACTGTCCCCAAGGCTCTTCAACCTATACACAGAAAGAATTTTTAATTAAGTTGAAATACCTGGACTAATCATCAATGGAAGAATCATAAACAATCTTAGATATGCTGACGATACCGTGTTACTAGCAGAAAGTGAGCAAGAGTTACAAGACCCAGTTCCAAGATAGTTCCATTGCCTCTAGCTACAGACCAATTAGCCTCACCAGCTGTCTCTGCAAAACACTGGAGCGGATCATCAATCACAGACTGCAGTGGTACATTGAAAGTAAAAACATCCTTGTGCCACAGCAGGCTGGCTTTAGGCAGTGCTAATCTACGGAAGATCAGACAACCTACCTCTCTCAAGAAATTGAGGATGCATTCCAAGAGAAGAAACTGGTGCTTGCGGCATGGATAGATCTGAAGAAATCCTTTAACAAAGTCTGGAAAGAAGGTCTGATGAAGAAACTGAGAAACTGCAAAGTCAATGGAAGAATGTACAAATGGGTGAAAGCATACTTGCACAACAGAAGAGCCCGAGTACAGATAGACGGACTCAAGAGCAAGAAAGTACTATTGCTTCACGGTGTTCCTCAGGGTGGAGTCTTGTCCCCCACACTTTTTCTAATCTTCATCAATGATCTCGTTGCTAATCTACCGCATGGAATTAAACCAGCAATGTACGCCGATGACCTGATTCTATGGAGCACAAATGAACATGCATCAGTGGCCACCAGATCGCTGCAAAGAGCTGTAGATACATTTGTTGCATGGGCAAATAGATGGTGTGTCAGCATAAACACTGACAAGTGTAGCAGAACAACTCTATTTACCCTCTCTCTAAAACAAAAGGCAGGGGTCATCCAGATAAATGGAACACCCCTAAGAGAAGATAAAGAACCAACATACCTTGGAGTAACATTTGATGGCAGGCTGACATAGAGAAAGCACATCAACAAAGCAGTAGCAAAAGCAAGAAGGAAAATAGCCATCCTGAGAAAGCTAAGTGGAACCACATGGGCAGCCAGTGGGAAAATACATAGCAAAGTTTATCAACAGAGCACCTGGAATACGGGTCAACTTCGTGGTGTTCGGCATCAAACACCACACTACAAGAGCTGGACAAGGTGCAAATTCAAGCACTCTCATCCCTCCACAGGAGGGATGAGATCAACCCCTATAGTGGACATGGAGAAGATGGGGAGGACACAAGCACTGAGAGAGCGCAGAGATACGAAAACGCTAATACAAGCAGAAAAGTACCTCAGCTTGCCAGACCACCCTATGAAGAATAGATTTGATAAACTTGCTATGGGGCGGTTGAAAAGAAGTAGTTTTATCCACCAAGCCAAACGACTCTGCAGAGAAACCACCGATCTGCCCACAGTTGGTATCCCTCTAACAACTATTCCGGAGCGAACTCCATGGAAAGATGAACATAGACTATCATTACAAATCCAGACAAAAGTGAGAGGAATATTTGACAAGGAAGAACAGAACAGTGTGCAGCGCAGAACAGCCACTCTCAGTTTCCTTGATGAAGAATACCCACAGGACCTCTGGATCCGAGTCTACACAGATGGGTCAGCACAAAATGCTGTTCGAAATGGAGCAGCAGGAGTGTACATAGAATACCCAAATAATACAAGGGACACAGCCAGAGTACCGACAGAAAAGTACTGCCATAACTATGATGCTGAAATTGAGGCAATCAAGATAGCAACAGAGAAATTAATGGGTGCCAGCAACGGTACACACCCTGTGGTGCTATTGACAGATGCAAAATCAGTACTCGAGGCGCTTCTGTCTGGGAAATTGCCAGTACTAAGGACACTACTTTCTGAACTTAGCAGTCAGCATAAGGTCACCATACAGTGGATACCATCCCACTGTGGAGTACCCGGAAACGACAGAGCTGATCAATTGGCTAAGGAAGGAGCCAAAGAAGAACAGCCTGATGTGCCCGTTACACACCACCAAAAGAAAAGAATGATCAAATCAGTCATAAAGCCACCAAAACCTGCTCAAGATGACTACCACGTTATGGATAGACCAGAACAAGTCCTTATTCTGCGCCTCAGAACAGGACACAATAGATTACGCAACCACATGTATACAGAATTCAAGATTGGTGAAACGGTTATGTGCACATGTGGATTGGCGTCGCAGACAGCAGAGCACATACTCCAAGACTGCCCAAAATATAACATATCTAGGCAAACCTTCTGGCCTAGAACGACGACAGTGGAAGATAAACTCTATGGACCGCTGTGTGAACTGAAAAAGACTGTTAGATTCATGCAAGAGACAACATTGCAGTTATAGACATATTTCAAGCGAACGAAAGAAGAAGAAGAAGAAGAAGAAGAAGAAGAAGAAGAAGAAGAAGAAGAAGAAGAAGAAGAAGAAGAAGAAGAAGAAGAAGAAGAAGAAGAAGAAGAAGAAGAAGAAGAAGAAGAAGAAGACCCAGTGGAACAAGTAAAATGTGGAAGTGTAAAATGTGGCTCAGATATTAACATCCAAATAACAAAAACTATGATAATTAGCAGTGAAAAGGAAAGGTCATCAATGAACATCACAGTAAACGGGGAGTTACTGGAACAAGTAACAAGTTTCTCCTATCTTGTACAAATAAAAACAGATGATGGCAGAAGTGAAATAGAAATCAAAAAGAGAATAGGAATGGCCAAAAATTCTTTCAGCGGCATGAAATCTGTATTAACATCTAGAGAGATTAATCTTCTTCTTCTACTTCAACATTCCGAGCCATTGAGGTTCTGTGCTGCAGATACAAGCCGTCTCCATTCGTCTCTCTGGTGGACATTCTCTTGCCAGTTGTTGATTCCAAGTGCTTGTAGGTCTGTATATATATTATCTCTCCACCGTCTTCTTGGTCTACCTCGGGTCTACGGTCATTTATTTCCTGAGTGTAAGCGCGTTTTGTTTCCCTATTATCTTCCATTATTTCTATATGCCCCAGCCATTGTAGTCTATTAGCCTTCATGATACCAGTGATTAGCGGGGACTAACAGATCATAAATGTCTTTGTTGCTTCTTCTTTTCCACTCTCCACTTTGTGTATCCCTAATGGGCCCAAAGATGCGTCTTAAGACTTTTTTCTCAAAGGTTTGTAACAAGGCTTCGTCTCCTTTAGTTGTACTCAAGGTTTCAGAGCCATACAGCACAACTGGTCTGATCAGTGTTTTGTAAATTGTGATTTTGGTGTTAGGAGATAGCACATTTGATTTTAGCAGGTGTTGTAGTGTATAGTATGTCTTATTTCCAGAATTGATTCTAGTTTGTATTTCTTCCTTTATGATGTTGGAGCAGTTGAAAATTGTACCCAGGTATTTGTATGTTTCCGCTCTTTTAATGGTCATATTATCTATCTGCATGTGGCCAGAGGTTTTAGCCGTACCTTCTCTTGAAATTACCATATATTCTGTCTTATCTTGGTTGATAACCAGCCTCATTTGTTGAGCTTTTTCCTTTAAGTGAGTCAATATTTCCACTGTCTTTTGTTCATTTCCCCTATAATATCTATATCATCTGCGTAACCAAGCAATCTGGATATTCCCCCAATAGCACATTCCTCTTTTACCTTACTTACAACTTTCTCTAGATCCAGATTGAAAAGGAGCGGCGATAGTGCATCACCCTGTTTAAGCCAGATGTTATTTGGAAAGAGTCTGATTTCCTGCCTTATGTTACTATATTATAAGTATCTTCCATGCATAGTCTGGTCATGTTGATTAACTTCTTTGGTGTTCCAAATTCCTGCATAGCATTCCATAGATTATTCCTATGGATACTATCATAAGCCTTTTTAAAATCCACAAATATGTTATGGAGATCTCTTTTACATTCCCAATTTTTCTCGGCTATTTGTCGTAAGATAAATATCTGATCTATTGTTGATCTGTTTTGTCTAAAACCCGCCTGGTAGTCACCTAATATGTCTTCTGAATATGGTTTTAGTCTATTTAGTAATACTGCGGATAGTATCTTATAGCTTATGGACAGGAGTGATATTCCTCTATAATTTTCATATTGGAACTTGTTTCCTTTCTTAAAGATTGGTATCAATAATGACTCTTTCCAGTCATGGGGTATTTCTTCTGTCCTCCAGATTTTTATTATTAGTTCGTATAGCTTTAGATGTAATGCGTGGCCGCCTGCCTTTATAAACTCAGCAGCAATTCCACCAGCCCGTTGCTTTATTGTTTTTAAGTCTTGTTACTACGTATAGGATTTCTTCAAAAGTAGGTTCTTCAATTTGTGGTTCACACATTAGAACCGCTTCCTATGGGAAAGTGTTATTTGGAGCTTCACAATTTAGTAATTCAACAAAATATTCTTTCCATGTGTTACACATTTCCTCATTGGTATTTATCATATTCCCATATTTGTTTTTTAAACCATATGCGTTGTGTTGATGCCCTCGTTTCATTGACTTCAGTTTTTAAAAACTTTCTGGATTCGTTTTTCTGGTGATTAGTTTCCTTATCTTTTATTATATTGCTCATGTATTCTCGCTTCTGCTGCCGAACTATTTTTGTAGCCTCTTTACATTCAGTTCTATATTGCTCTTCATGTTGGATGTTGTTGATGTCATTTAACCAGAACTGTCTGGCATTCTTTTTCCTAATGACTGCTTCTTCACATTTTTGATTGAACCACCTGTTCTTTCTATGCATGGGTAACACACCGAGACATTCTTCTGCTGTAGTTTGAATTGTATTCTTGATGTTCAACCAAGTTTGGTCAACGCTTTCTTCCAACGAGTTTTGTAGAATTTCAAGTTTACATTTTATTTCATCTGCAAATTTCTCTTTGACTGTACTTTCTTAGAGAGATTAAGAGATTAATAACGCATTAAAAATGAGTATTGTCAAATGCTACGTATATTCATCGCTACTGTATGGCGAGGAGGCTTGGACGTTGAACAAGCAATAGAAAGTCGTATAGAAGCTCTGGATGTGTGGATATACACACGAATATGTCGTGTTTCATGGATACAAAAAAAAAAAAAAAAACAACCAAATGCGGGACTCCACCATGGGGGATGCTTAAATGAGAGTGCTCGGTTTAATCCACGCCCTCTGAAGAATGCTTCCAATAAAAGGTGTAGGTCATCTCATATTTGAAGGCCTTGCGCGCTCTAGTTGCTTCGAACATGCTCAATTCGGAAATTGGAACATGGCAGGTGTATTGAGAAAGGTGTAGAGAGACGTGCTTTGGACAGAGTAGCAGGCTTTCATGCAACAATCAAGAGAGCATATGATTGCCCCCCCCCCAGGACATGCTGGTGTGGTGGGAAAGGAGCAGGTCGACAGACTGGTTGGGTCTGCATCACTAGGTGGGATATTGGTGCATGGTAAGGCAGATGTAGTCGGGGTACTTTTGAATCGTGTGTATAGTGCAGAAGAACATGTAGATCATCAGGGCCTGGAGAGAATGGCGCTGCGGGGAGTGACCAGGGGATCTGGTCGACACTCAGGACCTCGAGCAAAGGCCAGACGGACACATAATCAGGCTGCTATTGGTGCCGTTAGTATTGGGACTCTTCCCTGATTGTTGCAGATGAGGACGGGGCATTTATGGGAATGTCCCAAGTGTTGCGATGTCGGTTCTTGACTCAACTCTCTAATCTTTTCCCTTCTCACCGATCTTTTATTTTCTGTTTTCAATAAATATAAGTTTTACAATATACTCCATGATTTCCACACTCATTTTTCGATTAAAGGCTGTCTGTTAGTTAATTACCTGCTATGATAATTACTTAATTAATTAGTTAGTTAGGTAATTAGTTAATTATTTAATTAGTATGTTAGCTAGCTATTTAGTTAGATAGTTAGTTGCTAAGTTAGTTACTTAGTTAATTACTTAGCTAATTACTTAGGTAATAAGTTAGTCACTTAATTAGTTAGTTAGCTAATTAGTTAGATAGTTACGTATTTAGTTAGTTAGGTAGTTAGTTACTTAGATAGTTATTTAGTCAGATGGATAGTTAATTACTGGAGATAGTTAGTTACATAGTTAGGGAGTTAGTTAGGTATTTAGCTAGATACCTAGTCAGTTAGACAGTTAGACAGTTAGATGGACATATGTTTACTTAGTTAGTTAGTTACTTAGATAGTTAGGTAATTAGTTATTTAGCTAGTGCGCTAGTTAGTTACTTAGGCAGTTGTAAAGCTAGATAGCTAGTTAGTTAGATAGTTAAATAGTTACATAGTTAGGTAAGTACTAAGATAGTTAATTAGACAGATAGTTACTTGCTTAGTTAGTTAAGTAGTTAGTTACTTAGTTAAATAGTTACTTAGGTGGGTAGTTAAATACTTAGTTAGTTAGCTAGTTAAGTAGTTAATTAGTTATTATTTAGTTAGGTAGTTAGTTAATTAGTTAGTCATTTAGAAGTCAGTCAAGAGAGCACCATAATTGCACATCAGATTACTAGTTTTGGGACGCAGAGGTGTTTCAAAGGCACCAGAGCCGGGTTATATACTGGCCAAGACCTATTGACGCGTCCTCGTCGAGCGTCCTAGGCAACAGGTCCCTTCGGGGTCCTGGCTAAAGTCAGTAGGATCGCCGATTGTTCCGAAGTCGGAGAGTGTCTGCCTGTACGGCGATAAACCACCAGTCTGCACACCAATAAGCCAGACATGGGACAACGGATACTCACGCAAACCTCAGGTCCTGTATGACATCACACTGATGTTGGACAACAGGATGCCTTCATCCGACATACAGGACTTCGCGTTGGAGCTCAAGCCAACGAACACAAGCAAGCAAGCAACTAGTTAACAAGTCCTCACTCAGATCCCCTCCTCACTACCTCTTTCGGCTGACGACACCAACTCTGAGCCGGTTGACGATTCTTCTTTGGCTTCCGTTTGACGCTCTAGTCCAGCCTGACCCCGTTACACTTGATATTTTTTGTAGTCTTGTCACAGTCGCAGAATCACACCCGTCCTGTACGTCAGTTATACGTCCTGACTACCTGAGGGAATTCAGGATGTTTGTTTCCTTGTCTAATATATTCTGTTTCTTGACTCATTATTTGACTGAAGACTGTATGTGACTCTCATTGTACATTGTTTCTCGATTTATTACTTAACTAAAGACTTATATTCCATCTTTCTGATATTACCAATGAGTCTATCTGTAAAGGAATACCTTTCATTATCAGTTCTAGAAACCATGTACTCCAGAGGTTTTTAAACTGTGCATACCCCACACAGTATCTGCCGGCCTCTTTTATGGTTATTTTTTTATGTTTACGATTTTGATTCCATCAATTTGTTGCCGTGTGATAATATAGTTGTCGTACCAGCCACCCTTCTGACCCTTTCATTGCCCACAACACATGTGTGTCCTGGTATTAAAATAAATGTATCTTTGCAAATTGTTAACCATTTGATCCAATTGCCTACAATTTTTGGAATCATGCTCAATGAAATACTTAGTCTGCAAGCAATGGTATAATTTTGCGACCTAAGCCAACGTAATGCCATTTGTACTACATGTTAAGCTGGCTTTCTGAACAATTACAATGATCTTCCATTGTTCCAATGCTAAAACAAAGGTTAGGCTAAATTTCCTAACATCGCTCGTCTTTATCAGTTATCCCGCAGAAAATACGCATACAGGTTGAAGCTAGATGAGACATGGAGTCAAAATTTAAGAACCGCTACTCTATTGTATTGTATTTTTAGATGGTATAATATTTCGCAAGTTATAGGTGTTTGCTTTTATGTGGTAACTATAGATTTTACTTCTATAAAAACCTAACAATAGGCGTAAGAAAGAAGGTAATAAACGACAAGATGCAATTCCCACAAGAAAAACGAACGAACGAATTTTATTTTTAAAGGGTCACAAATTGGACATGCAGGTCCGATTTACATTCTGTTCTTCCAACGATTCATTTTTCGTACATCAATTACCTATTGTGCATGTTTCATTCGTATAGAAAAAAAAAAAAACATTGATACAGGAATGCTACGAACATCAACAAAGCTTATTACCATATTATAAAACAGACAGACAGGCAGAAAGGCGCGCGCGCGCACACACACATACATTCACACACACACACACACACACACACACACACCTACCTACCTACCTACCTACCTACCTACCTACATACCTACCTACCTACCTACCTACCTACCTACCTACCTACCTACCTGCCTGCCTACCTACCTACCTACCTACCTACCTACCTACCTACCTACCTACCTACCTACCTACCTACCTACCTACCTACCTACCTACCTACCTACCTACCTACCTACCTACCTACCTACCTACCTACCTACATACATACATACATACATACATACATACATACATACATACATACATACATACATACATACATACATACATACATTGGCACCTTGCCGTCTTGACAGACGATAGTTTGTGCTTTAAAAAGGCATAATAACTTTTAACTATGGCGGTAGCGAGTGTGACTGATAAGGCCAATTTGCGCTGTAAATGTCCGTTCACAGTGGGTGCATGTGAACACGTGGTCATTTCCACCATCATGCACCATCTTACGTCTCAAACGCTTGGTGTGTGACTTTTCTGCAATAATTTTCTCCTTTGACTTTATTCCATTTCTGATATTTGCCCTCCATGCAACACGTTCAGCGGCGACTTGCTCCAATGTGCATTATCAATGCCTGTATCAATCATGTCCCGCTTACACACATCTTTGTATCGTAGTAGAGGCCGACCCTGAGATCTCTTACCCATCTGTAATTCACCCAAAAAGATATCCTTTGGTATTCTACCATCATCCATCCTCCTAAGATGTCCTATCCATCTAAGTCTACGAAGACTGAGCATGGAATAAACTGTCACACAACCTGATCTTTCCAATACTTCAGTATTTGTGATTTTGTCTTGCCACTTAATACCAAGAATTCTTGGCAGACACCGCATATGAAAGCTGTTTAAATTGTTCTCTTGGTGTGAGTAAGTTGTCCAGGTTTCACTGCCATAGAGAAGAGTACTAAGGACACAGGCTTGATAGACAAGGACTTTTGTTTTGGCAGTAAGCTTCCTGTTCTCCCAGACTCTTTTTCTTAACCTGTTCATTGTTGTTGCTGCCTTACCAATCCGGATGTTGATTTCCTGATCTAGGGATAATTTGCTATTTACCACTGATCCTAGATATGTAAAATGGTCTACTATCTCTAGTTCGGCGTCGTCAATAAAGATTGATGGTACCCCATGTGCACCTTGTGACATAATCTGTGTCTTCTTTTTGCTAATTGTTAAACCAAATTCAGAACAAGCATTGGAGAATGCAGATAGTAGACATTGCAATTCTTCCTCAGAGTGGGTCGTAACTGCAGCATCATCTGCAAAAAGCAACTCTCTGATCAGTACCCTCCTAATTTTGGTCTTAGCCTTCAATCTCTGAGCATTGTAGAGGCCGCCATCTGAGCGTGAGTGAATGTATATACCACCATCCTGATCACGAAATGCATATTTCAGTAGAAGTGAAAAGTATATTCCAAAGAGGGTGGGAGCTAGTACACAACCTTGCTTAACTCCACTCTTGATTTCAAATTCTTCAGAAGTTGCACCATCAAACTTGATTATACCCTTCATGCGTGTGTGGAACGATTCCACAATGGACAGAAGAGTTGGTGGGCAGCCAATCTTCTTTAGTGCCTTGAACAGACCCTCACGACTGACCAAATCAAATGCCTTTGTGAGGTCGATGAAGGCAATAAACAGTGGTTGATTCTGTTCACGGCATTTTTCTTGCATTTGTCGCAATGAGAATATCATATCAGTGGTAGACCGGTTCTGTCGAAAGCCACACTGTGATTCGGGGTAGACTTGATCTCCTAGGACTTGAAGTCTGCGCAGAACAATTCTGGCAAATACTTTTCCAACAATACACAGAAGTGAGATACCCCTATAGTTGTTGCAGTCGCTCCGATCGCCCTTGTTCTTGTACAGTGTTATGATGCTTGAATCTTTGAAATCCTGTGGGACTTGTCCTTCACGCCAGCATAGCTCAATTAGCTGGTGGATCTGTATAGTGAGTGTTTCTTGCCCACTCCTGATAACCTCTATTGGAATCCCATCCTTACCTGGAGCCTTGCCAGATGCAAGTTCATTTATAGCACACTTAACTTCTGTTATGGTGGGAAGTGTGTCCAGGTGGTCAAGAGTTGGTAGAGCCTCTATGGCGTTGAGGGCATTATCCGCTAGTTTGGTCTCACTTGAGTAAAGCTCCAAATAGTGCTCTACCCATCTGTCCATCTGCTGTTTCTTATCAGTGATGACTTCTCCAGTCAAGGTTTTCAATGGTGCACTTCTTTTGATCACTGGACCACAGGCTTTCTTTATTCCTTCATACATGCTTCTTATGTCTCCCTTATCACTTGCGATTTGAATGGACTCACATAACTTGATCCAATAATCATTTGCACACTGCCTGGCAGCCTTTTGCACATCCTTCCTAGCTTGCCTTAGCTCACTCAGAGTGTTACGCGTTGGTCTTTCCTTGTTTCTTAAGAGAGCTTTCTTCTTCTTATCAATCAAGGGCTGCAGAGTCTCGCTGTTGGCCGCAAACCAGTCCTGCCTCTTATGATCCACAGTGCCGTAAACCTTTACGGCAGTTTTACAAAGCGTTTCCTTAAGTTTATTCCATTTATCATTTACTGTACAATTTTCTGGTGTATCAGTGAAAGCGTCTTCAAGTTGCTGTTGAAACTGAAAGCACTTTTCAGGATCATGAGTGTTAATAATATTAATCCTGGGGCTAGATTTGTGTTTAGCTGTGTAGATTCTCTTTGGTCTCAGTCTAACCCTTGCAACAACCAAAGAATGATCCGTATCACAGTCAGCACTGTGGTAACTACGAGTCAATGATATATGGTTCAGATGTTGCCTCCGTGTGATGATGAAGTCCAGCTGGTGCCAATGGCCGGATCTTGGATGTTTCCATGTGACCTTATGCATCTCTTTTGTTTTAAAAAAAGAGTTTGTAATACATAGGTCATTACTGGTGCAATGCTCCAGCAGCCTTTGCCCATTTTCATTCATGCGACCGATGTTGTATTTTCCAAGGCACACTGGCCATGAACTCGAGTCCTTGCCCACACGAGCATTGAAATCACCGAGCATATAAATGTAGTCGGATTTTGGAACTGCCTTGATCACAGAGTCTAACTCCTCATAGAACAAATCCTTCACATCATCAGAGGAATCGAGTGTCGGTGCTTATGCAGTAATAATGGTGGCAAACCCACAAGAGGTTGCCAAGCGCAGGGATAATAGTCTTTCATTTCCTCCTGCTGGAATTTCAATCATTCCCAGTAGCGAATTCTTCACTGCAAAGCCCACACCGTGTTGCCTTTTTTCTGCCTGCCCTTTACCCTTCCAGAAAAAGGTGTAGTTGTTTTCCCTGAGTGACCCTTCCTCAGCGAGGCGAGTCTCCTGCAGGCCAGCAATATCAATGTTAAGACGATTGAGTTCGGCATCAATCACAGCCGTTTTTCTCACATCGTCAATATTGGTCAAGTCAGTGGAAAATCCTGGACACATGGTTCTCACGTTCCAGGTTGCAAGCCGTAGCTTGAGGTTTCTATTTATATTTTTGTTTGTACCTGGTGCATTGGTTTTACAGCCTGCGATTCAGATTTTGTCCTAGCCCCAAGCACCCATTGAAGCAGGCAGGCTGTGGCGGATCAGCACCCAATTGGCTGGGGGCTGCCCAGCTTGAGGCGGGCGGTAGCTGATCAGTGACACCTATAGGTGTCTCCCACCGTCAGAGGCAACGCGTGGCGCCCCGTGTCTACGCCAACTGACAAGGACTTATCACCCGTAACAGTTGCCTCTCGCTTTGATTCCGAGACCAGTAAGACCAGGGATGGAGTTATTGCCTCTCCATAGCACAAAGCCTGGGCTAAAATATAGAGATCATGTGTTGCCCATGCAGCATGATCCCTCTCTCGGCCTGCCTAGTTCACTCCAGAGGAAAGGTAACACCCCTACATCTGGAACAAGACAAGCTGCAGAAGCTGCCGGATCAGCAAAGCAATGCTCTAACTGTCCGCCTGTCGGAGCTTCGATCCTAGACCAGTCGCCAACCAAGGCTTAGGGCCTGGTCTGCCCTGCCATGACAATTTTGTCTTTAGCTTGCATTTCCTCGCACCAGGGTAAGGCTTGTACCCTCCCAATTGCGCTCTTCCGCCCGAAGCCGTTGGCACAATGTGGGGTGTCGGGTTTGGTAAGCGCCGCCCAACGTTCGGCGCTAACAGAAACCAGGTAGTACTGTCTACTGTTATACGGTAGCTCAGTCATATCTGACTAAGACCTGACTGACACATACATACATACATACATACATACATACATACCTACCTACCTACCTACCTACCTACCTACCTACCTACCTACCTACCTACCTACCTACATACAGACAGACAGACAGACAGACAGACAGACAGACACACACACACACACACACACACACACTCACACACACACACACACACATACATACATACATACATACATACATACATACATACATACATACATACATACATACATACATACATACATACATACATACATACATACATACATACATACATACATACATACATACATACATACATACATACAACACATACATACATACATACATACATACATACATACATACATACATACATACATACATACATACATACAACACATACATACATACATACATACATACATACATACATACATACATACATACATACATACATACATACATACATACATACATACATACATACATACATACATACATACATACAACACATACATACATACAACACATACAACACATACATACATACATACATACATACATACATACATACATACATACATACATACATACATACATACATACATACATACATACATACATACATACATACATACATACATACATACATACATACATACATACATACATACATACATACATACATACATACATACATACATACATACATACATACATACATACATACATACATACATACATACATACATACATACATACATACATACATACATACATACATACATACATACATACATACATACATACATACATACATACATACATACATACATACATACATACATACATACATACATACATACATAAATACATACATACATACATACATACATACATACATACATACATACATACATACATACATACATACATACATACATACATACATACATACATACATACATACATACATACATACATACATACAACACATACATACATACATACAACACATACATACATACATACATACATACATACATACATACATACATACAACACATACATACATACATACAATACATACATACATACATACATACATACATACAACACATACATACATACATACCATACATACATACATACATACATACATACATACATACATACATACATACATACATACATACAACACATACATACATACATACAACACATACATACATACATACATACATACATACATACATACATACATACATACATACATACAACACATACATACATACAACACATACATACATACAACACATACATACATACAACACATACATACATACATACATACATACATACATACATACATACATACATACATACATACATACATACATACAACACATACATACATACATACATACATACATACATACATACATACATACATACATACATACATACACACATACAACACATACATACATACATACATACATACATACATACATACATACATACATACATACATACATACATACATACATACATACATACATACATACATACATACATACATACATACATACATACATACATACATACATACATACATACAACACATACATACATACAACACATACATACATACATACATACATACATACATACATACATACATACATACATACATACATACATACATACATACATACATACATACATACATACATACATACATACATACATACATACATACATACATACATACATACATACATACATACATACATACATACATACATACATACATACATACATACATACATACATACATACATACATACATACATACAACACATACATACATACATACATACATACATACATACATACATACATACATACATACATACATACATACATACATACATACCTACATACATACATACATACATACATACATACATACATACATACATACATACATACATACATACATACATACAAATCAAAATCAAATCAAATCAAATCAACTTTATTAGGGTCACAAATTGGGCGCGCAGGCCCGTCTTACATTCGGCCCTTCCAATCACTCGTCTTTCGTTCATCAAGAGCATTATAAATTTACATAGGAAGAAAAATAAACATTGTGAAATGAATGTTGTAAACATAAACAAGGCTAAACATGGAGAAAAATGTGTACATAAAAAGTATGTGACGTAAAAGTTGTGATTCCAGCGGGACCCACACACACACACACACACACTCTCTCTCTCACTCTCACTCATTCACTCACACACACACACACACACTCTCACTCATTCACTCTCCCGCTCACTCATTCACTCTCCCGTTCACTCATTCACCCTCCCGCTCACTCATTCACTCTCCCGCTCACTCATTCACTCTCCCGCTCACTCATTCACTCTCCCGCTCACTCATTCACTCTCACTCATTCTGTCTCTCCCGCTCACTCATTCAATCTCCCGCTCACGCATTCACTCTCCCGCTCACTCATTCACTCTCCCGTTCAATCATTCACTCTCCCGCTCACTCATTCACTCTCACTCATTCACTCTCACGCTCACTCATTCACTCTCACGCTCACTCATTCACTGTCCCGCGCACTCATTCACTCTGCCGCTCACTCATTCACTCTCACGCTCACTCATTTACTCACACGCCCACTCATTCACTCTCACGCTCAATCATTCACTCTCCCGCTCACTGATTCACACTCCCGCTCACTGATTCACTCTCACGCTCACTCATTCCTTCTCACGCTCACTCATTCACTCTCACTCATTCACTCTCACGCTCACTCAATCACTCTCACGCTCACTCATTCACTCTCACGCTCACTCATTCATTCTCACGCTCACTCATTCACTCTCCCGCTCAATCATTCACTCTCCCGCTCACTCATTCACTCTCACTAATTCACTCTCCCGCTCACTCATTCACTCTTCCGCTCACTCATTCACTCTCCCGCTCACTCATTCACTCTCACGCTCACTCATTCACTCTCACTCATTCACTCACACTCATTCACTCCCACACACAGACACTCTCACTCATTCACTCTCCAGCTCACTCATTCGCTCTCACGCTCACTCAGTCACTCTCCCGTTCACTCATTCACCCTCACGCTCACTCATTCACTCTCACGCTCACTCATTCACTCTCCCGCTCACTCATTCACTCTCACTCATTCTCTCACCCGCTCACTCATTCACTCTCACGCTCAATCATTCACTCTCCCGCTCACTCATTCACTCTCACGCTCACTCATTCACTCTCACGCTCACTCATTCACTCTCACGCTCACTCATTCACTCTCACGCTCACTCATTCACTCTCACGCTCACTCATTCTGTCTCTCATTCACACTCACTCACTCTCTCACTCAAACTACAGTAATGAACATAAGTTTAGATTATACATGATAACATCAAATGGTATTTAACTTATAATATGACAGATGAGAATACACAAACATATGGATTCGCGTGTCACATAACATGCGTGTTACATGACATGCATCTGCTCAGCTCTCTCTCTCTCTCTCTCTCTCTCTCTCTCTCTCTCTCTCTCTCTCTCTCTCTCTCTCTCTCTCTCTCTGTATTCTTTCATATACACACACTCACACGCATGCGTACGCTCTCACACACACACACACTCTCTCTCTCTCTTTCTCTCTCATTCACTCTCACTCTCACTAATTCACTCTCCCGCTCACTCATTCACTCTCACGCTCACTCATTCACTCTCACGCTCACTCATTCGCTCTCACGCTCACTCATTCACTCTCCCGCTCACTCATTCACTCTCCCGCACACTCATTCACTCTCACGCTCACTCATTCACTCTCACGCTCACTCATTCACTCTCCCGCTCACTCATTCATTCTCCCGTTCACTCATATCTTCAGATGAAAACCGTAAAAATTACTGCTGGCGGTTATTATTGGGTGTAGCGAGTAATCACTATCATCATTACGGGTGTTTATTTACAGGTGAAGGTACAGGGATATGCGGATAGGGCTAAGTTTGGGGTGTGTAGAAAAGTAACCGCTTGGGATGTAAGAGGGACGGTAGCACAACAAATGTATATATAAATATATAAGAGGACTTGGCCTCAGTGACTTAAGAGGGATGGGGTGTCTTGGTGGGTGTTGCATAGTAACCCGTACTCTATCTTCAAATGAAAACTGTAATAAAGTATGGCTCTATGTCTCACACAGCGTGACGTAGAGATATATGTCCCATGGGTCTTACAAATGACCGCTGAATGTTAAAAGGGAGGTTTATTATTGGTAATAGTGAGTAAACACTATCGTCACACGTGTTGTAGACACAAATCATACATATGTTATGGTTACGGGTTACAGATCTTCAAATAAAAAACGTAAAATGTAAAAGATGATTGTTATTACTGTTTGCAATGCGTAATCACTATCATCATATATCGTAGAAACATCATCATACACAAATTTAGGGGTACGATCGCAGCCGTTGGATCAGAGGTGACATGGCAGATAGTTCAGGGGTGTTTCGGCGTTAGTTGTACTGGAGGTGGTCAAGAAAGATGATCGGTCATTAGTGTGGGGAGATGGGTGGAGTATAAAATCGATTATACATCGCTCTGGAAAAAGCCGGGTAGCTATTCATAGCGGGAGGGTTAGGCGCGTTGATATTCCCGCGTTTATTAACCTTGTACATTTTTTCGCAAGAAATTAAAAACGCCGTGTTAGTGACCGTGTCAGAAATCGATTCTATCTCGCTTCCTTAGATTGTGTGTGTGTGTGTGTGTGTGTTGAATTTGTGTGTAAGTCGTGTAGTGATATGACACTGTATTACTTTTCTTGTATAAGTGTTTTGTGTCTTGTAAGATTTTCATTTATGTCCTATAGCTTGGTCTCCTTTTACGCCCTGATGTAGAGAAAATACGCAATATTAATATAACCTGCCAGCACAATATACATGTCTCTATACGTCGTAGTAGTGGTAGTAGTAGTGATGGTAATAGTCCTAGTAGTAATAGTAAAGTCCTTGTCTATCAAGCCTGTGTCCTTAGTACTCTTCTCTAAGGCAGTGAAACCTGGACAACTTACTCACACCAAGAGAACAATTTAAACAGCTTTCATATGCGGTGTTTGCGAAGAATTCTTGGTATTAAGTGGCAAGACAAAATCACAAATACTGAAGTATTGGAAAGATCAGGTTGTGTGACAGTTTATTCCATGCTCAGTCTTCGTAGACTTAGATGGATAGGACATCTTAGGAGGATGGATGATGGTAGAATACCAAAGGATATCTTTTTTGGTGAATTACAGATGGGTAAGAGATCTCAGGGTCGGCCTCTACTACGATACAAAGATGTGTGTAAGCGGGACATGATTGATACAGGCATTGATAATGCACATTGGGAGCAAGTCGCCGCTGAACGTGTTGCATGGAGGGCAAATATCAGAAATGGAATAAAGTCAAAGGAGAAAATTATTGCAGAAAAGTCACACACCAAGCGTTTGAGACGTAAGATGGTGCATGCTGGTGGAAATGACCACGTGTTCAGATGCACCCACTGTGAACGGACATTTTACAGCGCAAATTGGCCTTATCAGTCACACTCGCTACCGCCATAGTTAAAAGTTATTATGCCTTTTTAAAGCACAAACTATCGTCTGTCAAGACGGCAAGGTGCCAATGGAATAGTAGTAGTAGTCATCATCATCATTAAGAGACTTATCGACTGGCGTGGGCGATCATGACTTTCCATAAATTGCGATCCCCGAAGGCATGCATCAATTCATGACTTACTCTACTGGAATCCACAATAACGTCGTTATCTTCTTGTAGATGTAGTAGCAATAGATAACGAAGATGTATTGCAGCATCAGAGGCGACAACAGCAGTAGTTGTATAGTAGTAGTATTGTATAGTAGTACTACTACTATTACTACTGCTACTAATACTATTACTACTGCTACTACTACTAATACTATTACTACTATTGCTATTACTACTTCTACTAATAGTAGTAGTAGTAGTAGTAGTAGTAGTAGTAGTAGTAGTAGTAGTAGTAATCGTAGTAGTAGTAGTAGTAGTAGTAGTAGTAGTAGTAGTAGTAGTAGTAGTAGTAGTAGTAGTAGTAGCAGAAGCAGTAGTAGTAGTAGTAGTAGTAGTAGTAGTAGTAGTAGTAGTAGTAGTAGTAGTAGTAGCAGCAGCAGCAGCAGCAGCAGTAGTAGTAGTAGTAGTAGAAGAAGAAGAAGAAGAAGAAGAAGAAGAAGAAGAAGAAGAAGAAGAAGAAGAAGAAGAAGACGAGATAGAGAAGAACTATTAGTTAGAAGCAGTAGTAGTATTAGCAGTAGTAGTAATAGGAGTAGTAATAGTAGTAGTATAAGTAGTAACACAATGAAGAACTAAATATGATCTGTAAACATTGAAAACTGACAAGGTAATACAAAACAGCTTTAACATACATAGAGGTAAAGAACAGATTAGATATACTGTCTGGTCCGGAGATCTTGTTTCAAGATGTGGTTGATCAATGGGAAATGTTGAAGAATTCAATCAGTTTGGCTGCAGAAACAACTATTTCAGAATTAAAGAAAGTGAGTCGTAAGAAGCAGGTGACTGAAGACATTTGACAACTGATTGAAACAAGAAGACAACAAAAATAATCCTGTCAAATATAAAGAAATTCACAGAAAAGTCAGAACATTATGTAAGGAGGCAAAAGAAGCATGGCTTGAGAACAATTGCATAGAAATTGAAAAACAACACAACAGTAATAATGCCAAATTAATGCACAAAATAATTCAGGAGCTTGCTTATTAAATAACACGTATATCAGCAGGCTGCATAAAAACAAAAGATGGAAAAATGATAATAGAAAAAGATCAGATTTTACATGTATGGCCACATTATGTGAAAACCCTTATGATGATAACAGAGAATCTGTGTCTTTTTACAATTTAATTCTAACCCTTGTTGTTCACTGTGTTTAACAACCGCATCTACTAAATTTTGCAGGTCCTGTTCATTGTCTGCAATCAAGACTGTATCATCTGCATATCTAATGTTATTGATGCATCGTCCCCCAATGTTGATTCCTTCCATATCTTAAATATTTCTGAAAATACTTATCTTCAATATTTCTGAAAATACTTTCACTGTACAGGGAAAGCAGATCTGGAGAAATTACACATCCCTGTCTCACACCTCTCTTAATAGGCTGATATTGGCTTACTTCATTATCAACTCTTATGGCAGCTTGTTGTTTCCAATATATGTTTTTTACAAGTCTAAGGTCTTTTTCATCAATTTGTAGATCTTCAAGCATCCTTATCATGTTGAAATGTTTCACTTTATCAAAAGCCTTTGTGTAGTCAATAAAACAAAGGTGTAATCTTTGTTTATTTCTATAGAACGTTCGATTACGGTTCTCAATATATACACAGCATTTACTGTACCCTTGCCTTCTACAAACCCACATTGTTCTTCTCCTATTTCAGGTTGTATTTTCTTCCTAACTCTTTGCATGATAATTCTTAGCAAAATCTTCGTGATGTGACTCATTATACTAATTGTTCGATGTTGATCACATTCCAAGGCTCCTGATTCCTTTGGGATTGCAATAAATACATAATTACATAACTCCTGAGGTATATTTCCAGTATCATATATTGTATTAAGCAGACTGGTGGTAACTTTATTTATTCCATATTCTTCTAAAGCATTAATCATTTCTGTTGTGACGCTGTCTGAACCTGGGGTCTTGCTAGATTTCACATGGTTAAGAGCTTTCTGAACCTCTATCTTCAAAATTGCTGATCCATTATTATTTCGAACATCATACTGTTCGTCTCTGTTATCGTCATGAAGGTTTTTCACGTAATCTGACCATACATGTATGATCTGATCTTTTTCTATTATGACTCTTCCATCTTTTGTCTTTAGGCAGCCTGCTGATGTACGTGTTCTTTGATTAGTAAGCTAATGAATTTTTTTGTGCATTAGTTTCGCATTTTTACTGTTGTGTTGTTTTTCAATTTCTCTGCAATTTTTCCCAAGCCATGTTTCTTTTGCCTCCTTACATAAGGTTCTGACTTTTCTGTGAATTTCTTCATATTTGGCAGGATTATATTTGTTCTGTCTTCTTGTTTCCATTAGTTGTAAAATTTCTTCAGTCATCCATGTCTTACGGCCCACTTTCTTTACTTTTGGAATAGTTTTTTCTGCTGCACAACTGATTGAATTTTTCAGCATTTCCCATTGATCATCTACATCTTGAAATAGGATCTCTAGATCAGACAATAAATCAAATTTGTTCTTTACTTCTATGTTAATATTATCTTGTATTTCTTTGTCAGTTTTCAATTTGCACAAGTCATATTTAGGGTTTCCTGCTGTATACTTGACTTTCTTTAACTTTACTCTCAATGCGCCTGTAATTAATATGTGATCACTGTGACAGTCTGCATTTGGAACTGTTTTTACGACTGTTAACGCATTTCGAAACCTTTTGCTAATCAGGATGTAATCTATCTGGTTTTTAATCCTGCTGTCTGGACTCCTCCATGTCCATAATCTTCTAGGATGCTGTTTAAACCAGGTGTTTCCTACAACCATTTCTTGTTCTTTTGTCCATTCTACAAATCTGTATCATCTTTCATTTCTCTCTCCCAAACCATGGTTGCCTACACTGCATTCATCACTTTGCTTTCCTATTTATGCGTTGAAATCACCCATTATGATATTTATTTCTGATTTTTTACAGTTCTTCAAAGCAGACTCCATGTCATTATAAAATGCCTCTATACTTTCTTCACTGCATTCACTTGTTGGGGTATATACTTGAATGACATTTATTTTAAAAGGTCTTCCGTTTAATTTTACTAATAGAACTCTGTCAGACACAGCCCGATATCCTTTGATAGAATTTGATGTTTGCTTATCTAATATAGTGGCTACACCTCTTTTCTGTTCTTCTCCCCCAGAGTAAATAATCTTACAATCCTCTCCTGTCCTTATCCCTGCTCCTTTCCATCTCGTTTCCGATATTCCTAATATGTTAAACTTCTCTCTCTCCGTTTCTTTTTTGATGTTTTCTAATTTTCCATCTGTATTCATTGTTCTAACATTCCAAGTTCCTACTTTCAATGATATTAATCTTTTGCACCTAGTAGCCTATTTAAGGTCTGGAGTCACCTGGTGCGCATGACTATCCCTACCGGGCGAGGCTGCTCCTATGGAGCACCCATTTACGCCGTTTCTCTGATTATCGATGAGTCCATACAACATGATTTTCTTGGCATCTGTAAAGAAGGTAGTTTGCCATTGCTTTCCTTCCTAGCAGTGACCATACTGGTCAGTGACCGTAGCCATTATCTCCCCCCCCCCAAAAAAAAAAGAGATCCTCTGCCTACCGTCGTGAAGGTGGAGACCATAACCTACAACTATCTGTCGGCTGCTCTCCATCTTCATCCACCACCTAGAGAGATGCTTGCTGATCTACAAATTGATGGGAAAGACATTAGACTTGTTAAAAAAACATATATTGGAAACAAACAAGCTGCCATCAGAGTTGATAATGAAGTAGTTCAATATCAGCCTATTAAGAGAGGTGTGAGACAGGGATGCATAATATCTCCAGATCTGTTTTCAATGTATAGTGAAAATATTTTCAGAAATGTACAAGATATGAAAGTATTATCATTGGAGGAAGAAATATTAATAACATTAAATATGCAGATGATACAGTATTGATTGCAGACAATGAGCAGAATCTGCAACATTTAGAAGATGCGGTTGTTGCACACAGTGAACAACAAGGGTTAGAATTACATTGTAAGAAGACACAGATTATGGTCGTCAATAGGAAGAACGAAATACCACAAGTAAATGGGAATATTCTTCCACAAATGAATCAGTACAATTATCTCCGAACAGTCATAACATCTGATGGGAGATGGCTTGAAGAAATTAGAACAAGAATCGCCATGGCGAAGGTGGCTTTTTGCAAGATGAAAAACATACTGACCAATAAAATGATGTTAATTGCTACGAGACAAAGAGTGTTGAGGTGTAGAGCCTGTACTTTTGTATGGATGTGTAGCATAGACAATGAGCAGGCAAGCTGAAAAACATCTGAGGACTGTGGAAATATGGTTTCTGAGGAGAATGTAAAGAATACCATGGACAGACAGAAAACAAGAAACAAATGAAAATCGTAAATGATTAGAGAAATTAGACGTAGATAGTCAAAATGTGTGGACATTTTATGAGAAGAAATAAATTAGAGAACTTTTTGACAACTGGAAATACCGATGGGAAGAGAACAAGGGGACAACAGAGAAGTAATACCTGGATGGTTTGGCCACATGGTATGGTGGAGACAGGAACATTGAGCTGATCCACGATTCTGGTGATCGAGTAAAATGGCAAATCATGACCTCCCACGCTTACCGGCATGAACATTATGGATGGAAGTAGTAAAATTAGTAGTAGCAATTGTAGTACTAGTAGTAGTTGTAGTATTTTAAGATTATGAAGATATGGAGGACTAGTAGTAGTAGCAATAGTAGTAATAATAGCAATAGTAATAGTGATAATAGTAGAAGAAGAAAGGGAGAGGAAAAAGAGGTGGGGAAGGACTAGTAGTATATTGTTTAATAGTAGTAGTAATAGTAGCATTAGTAGCAGCAGCAGCAGCAGCAGCAGCAGCAGCAGCAGTAGTAGTAGTAGTAGTAGTAGTAGTAGTAGTAGTAGTAGTAGTAGTAGTAGTAGTAGTAGTAGTAGTAGTAGTAGTAGTAGTAGTAGTAGTAGTAGTAGTAGTAGTAGTAGTAATGGCTGTGATGGAGTGAAATAAAATCATCGTTGTGTAGTATGTGTGAGAAAAGCGATACTTCTACCCGAGTTTTAACTAAAAGGTGTATGTATTCGCATAATCATATAAGCAGTTTTGAGTGTATGTCTGTCTCTGTGATTGTCTGTTTGAGTTAATCTAGCTATATATTTTCTTTAAAAAAATTATTGTTTCATTATATAGTGGTGGTTCTTGTTGTTTCACAGTGTGTATATTTTGTGTGTTGTTTCATGTAAGCGTTGTAAACTTTCGCTAATTTACCATCATAATGTGGTACTGTGTAGTAGTAGGAATAGTAGTAGTAGCTGTAGTAATAGTAGTAGTGGTAGTAGTAATAGGTGTCATCGTGTAATTCTGACTTGCAGTGGGCTTGTCTAATGCATACTTGTGTTGTATAAATTCGGTACTATTCCACTATAATGTGCTGTGTGTTGATGAAAAATGAAATGTCTGTCTTTTGTAGTTGTAAAAAAGATGATGATTTCAAAAGCTGAAACACCCGCTATATCATTTACCGCATCTGATTGATAGTGTCTTGATTGCAGCGAAAAAGGTTCGACGTGAGATATCGATAACTCCCTTCACCACATTGAGTGCGTCTGGGGTACATGACCAACGGAGTTGATGGTATCAAAGCAAACAACGATACGATAGATGAGGAGTGTGGGTGGAGTATCAGCTACAGGGCAAAATGGCGTCGGGTATAGCGTAAAACACAAGACTTTTGAAATCATCGGTTGCCAGATACCGTTCCATTACGCCGACACATGGTCGTTCACTAAGTCATCAAATTTCTTTCTCTAACACACATGTAAGATAATAGTTCACTGACACAAAAAATGAAATCTGACACAAAGAAAAGTCAAACGTCCAAAAAGTAACAGACACGTACACAAAAAGAAATCGATAACAACTGAAAATGACACATCTACAAACAAGTGACCCAACGACAAACTGAAACAATCAATGAAAACTGACACAACCAATGAAAACTGCTGACACAAACAAAGAAACCAAAATATTCAAATATAAACATCAATGTAAAATTGTAACCGACAACAACTGAAAACAAAACATTTACTGAAAAATGACACAACAACACAATGAAACAATTAATAAAAACTGACGCAATAAATGAAGACTGCTGACACAACGAAAGAAAACAAGATTTCCAAAAAAGTAACAGACACATCCACAAAGCTAAATCGACAATAAATGACACTGACACATTCAAGGACAACTGACAGAAAAACAAAACGAAACAACCAATGAAAAGTGACACAAGCAATGAAAAACGGAAACAACGACAAAATGACATAACAAAATATTTTTTTTAAAGTAACAGACATATACACAAAAAGAAATCGACCGCAAATGAAAATTACGCAAACACTGAAAACGGACACATCCACTGAAAACTGCTGACACTTCCAAAGAAAAAATGATATCCAAAAAGTAACAGACACATGCACAAAAATAAATCGACAACAAATGCACATGACACATTCAAGGAAAACTAACACAACAACAAATGAACACTGACACAACGATAAACTGACACAACCAAAGAAAGCAAAACTAACATATCCAACACTAAAAATGTAACACACAACAACTGAAAATGACATAATAACTGAAAAAACAACAAACATTGACTGTATCCCACACCTCATGTTGCACAAATGGGTTCCTCACCTCAGACTGAAATATCCCTCACTTGAGGGAGAAATTACCCTAATATCGTACAACTTCCCCACGTGCTCTCACAGCTTGTTGCCCTATCAACTTACTCACTGGACCCCACAAATTCCTCACTGGCTCTCACAAATTGTCCACTTGCTATTACAACTTGTCGACTGCCTCTCACAAATTACCAATTTCTCTTACAAGCTTGCGCATTGGCTCTCACAACTTCCCCACTTAGTATTAAAACTCGTCGACTGCCTCTCAGAAATTACCCACTGGCTGTCATAACACACTTACAGAACCTGGCAAAATGTCCACTTGCGCTCATAACTTGATCACTTGCTATCATAAATTGTCGTCTTACTCTATCAACTTGCACTCTTACTCTTACAAATTGTCCCACTTGGTCGTACAAAGGTGTCTACTTGTGTTTTAATGTCTTCCCCACCCCATACAAATGTATCCCTCAAGTCATACAGAAGTGTCCCTTAGGTCACACAAAGGTGTCCCTCACCCAACACAGAAGTGTCCCTTAGGTCACACAAAGGTGTCCCTCACCCAACACAGAAGTGTCCCTTAGGTCACACAAAGGTGTCCCTCACCCAACACAGAAGTGTCCCTTAGGTCACACAAAGGTGTCCCTCACCCAACACAGAAGTGTCCCTTAGGTCACACAAAGGTGTCCCTCACCCAACACAGAAGTGTCCCTTAGGTCACACAACGGTGTCCCTCACCCAACACAGAAGTGTCCCTTAGGTCACACAAAGGTGTCCCTCACCCAACACAGAAGTGTCCCTTAGGTCACACAACGGTGTCCCTCACCCAACACAGAAGTGTCCCTTAGGTCACACAAAGGTGTCCCTCACCCAACACAGAAGTGTCCCTTAGGTCACACAAAGGTGTCCCTCACCCAACACAGAAGTGTCCCTTAGGTCACACAAAGGTGTCCCTCACCCAACACAGAAGTGTCCCTTAGGTCACACAAAGGTGTCCCTCACCCAACACAGAAGTGTCCCTTAGGTCACACAAAGGTGTCCCTCACCCAACACAGAAGTGTCCCTTAGGTCACACAAAGGTGTCCCTCACCCAACACAGAAGTGTCCCTTAGGTCACACAAAGGTGTCCCTCACCCAACACAGAAGTGTCCCTTAGGTCACACAAAGGTGTCCCTCACCCAACACAGAAGTGTCCCTTAGGTCACACAACGGTGTCCCTCACCCAACACAGAAGTGTCCCTTAGGTCACACAAAGGTGTCCCTCACCCAACACAGAAGTGTCCCTTAGGTCACACAAAGGTGTCCCTCACCCAACACAGAAGTGTCCCTTAGGTCACACAAAGGTGTCCCTCACCCAACACAGAAGTGTCCCTTAGGTCACACAAAGGTGTCCCTCACCCAACACAGAAGTGTCCCTTAGGTCACACAAAGGTGTCCCTCACCCAACACAGAAGTGTCCCTTAGGTCACACAAAGGTGTCCCTCACCCAACACAGAAGTGTCCCTTAGGTCACACAAAGGTGTCCCTCACCCAACACAGAAGTGTCCCTTAGGTCACACAAAGGTGTCCCTCACCCAACACAGAAGTGTCCCTTAGGTCACACAAAGGTGTCCCTCACCCAACACAGAAGTGTCCCTTAGGTCACACAAAGGTGTCCCTCACCCAACACAGAAGTGTCCCTTAGGTCACACAAAGGTGTCCCTCACCCAACACAGAAGTGTCCCTTAGGTCACACAAAGGTGTCCCTCACCCAACACAGAAGTGTCCCTTAGGTCACACAAAGGTGTCCCTCACCCAACACAGAAGTGTCCCTTAGGTCACACAAAGGTGTCCCTCACCCAACACAGAAGTGTCCCTTAGGTCACACAAAGGTGTCCCTCACCCAACACAGAAGTGTCCCTTAGGTCACACAAAGGTGTCCCTCACCCAACACAGAAGTGTCCCTTAGGTCACACAAAGGTGTCCCTCACCCAACACAGAAGTGTCCCTTAGGTCACACAAAGGTGTCCCTCACCCAACACAGAAGTGTCCCTTAGGTCACACAAAGGTGTCCCTCACCCAACACAGAAGTGTCCCTTAGGTCACACAAAGGTGTCCCTCACCCAACACAGAAGTGTCCCTCATAACATACAAACATACAAATGTATCCCTCAAGTCATACAGACGTGTCCCTTATGTCACACAACGGTGTCCACGTGTGTTTTCATGTCTTCTTCACCTCATACAAATGTATCCCTCAAGTCATACAGACGTGTCCCTCCTGACGCACATAAATGGCTCTCACGTCGTACAAGTGCGTCCCTTTTGATAAGATCATGTCTTCGGCAGTGAATGTTTTGTTAAGTTCACTTATTCAGCATCAGATTGTTGTAAGGCCACATCGTAACAAGCAGTGTGTGCGCGCGCGCGCGGGTGTGTGTGTGTGTGTGTGTGTGTGTGTGTGTGTGTGTGTGTGTTTTTCATGTCTTCAGGAGTTCATGGTTTGGTAAGTTGATTTCTGAGGCATCAAAGCTTTTTTTTTTTTTTAAGTTAATGCTGTCATCAG
>OY992876.1:445166401-445196401 GCA_963921405.1 Cepaea hortensis | reverse complement strand
CTAGGCAGACCGAGAGATGGGTCTTGCTACATAGGCAACACATGGTCTCTAAATTCAGCCCAGGCTTTGTGGTATGGAGAGGTTTAACTCCAGCTCTGGTCCCTACCATGAGCTATAGTTATTATGATTTTTGTTGAAGCACAGTGTAACGAACTATCGTCAAGACGACAAGGTGCCAGTAGTACAACACACATATTCACACATTAATTTGAATGATCTAACAACGTAATGTTTTTTTTAAAAAGAGATTAGACGGATGTCTTAAAATGTAAAATAATGGTACAAGATTATCAATTAAGATGTCCTAAAGAGTTGTATATTTCAGTATTAAGCATTTATCTCATTTCTTTAGTTTATGTTCTGTGATATCTGCATTATGTACCTGAAGAGATGCAAAGAAATATGCAAGGCAAGAAATGGTGCAATCTATTGTTTGTGTCTTCGTTATTCAAATTCACTACCGGAAAGTGACACCTTGCCATCTTGACAGACGAAAGTTATTGTGCTTCCACAAAAGACATATTAACCTCTACGTTTCATAAGTAATGCAAGACAACGGCCCAGTGATGTACAAATATGGCTTACACTTCTAACTGTAAAAATGCGGCAGCAAAAATAAAAAGAAACGATAAGCTAAAAAGAAAAGTAAATAAAGGAGCCGCTTACATACCTTATGGTACAGGATGTATTTTTAATGACTGTGCAGTGTTTGAAAATATTACCGGTCCAAGTTTTATATTTACCTATTATATTGCATGAATTTTACAGAGTGTGAATACAAAACTTGGACCGGAAATATTTTCAAACATTGCACAATCATTAAAAAATACATCCTATACGTTGGACATATGGACCCATATTTGTATAGAGTAATCAGCACTCGGTGGATGATGACGTCAGTACCACGTCGGTCGTTTTTACTTCAAAAGGCATATCTTGGTACCCATGTTAGGATGGGGTATCTGGGAGTACAAACCAAGTCTAAACATACGCTCCGATGCAGACTCGAACTTATTACCAACAGGCCGGCAGGCGAACATACAGCACAGTAACCACAATAGCACATTAACACAATAGCACAGTAAGACTATAGCACAGTAACATAATAGCACAGTAACATTATTGGACAGTAAAACAATAACACAGCAACGCATTAGCACAGTAAAACAATATCACAGTAACACAATAGCACAGTAACACAATAGCACAGTAACACAATAGCACAGTAATACAACAGTGCAGTAACACAATATCACAATAACACACCAGCACAATAACACAACAGCACAATAACACCATAACACAATAGCACAGTAGCACTATAACACAATAACAACAGTACAGTAACTCAACACCAATTTAACAAAACTCGCATTAACAAAACATCACAATAACACAATAGCTAAGTAAAAAATAGCACAATAACATAACAGCACAATAACACAACAACACAGTAACAAAACAGCAAAATAACACACTGGTTAACTAAAAAAAAGCAAAGTGACACAACAGCACAATAACACAACATCGCAGTAACAATAGCAATCAGTACAATAACACACTAGCTAAATAAAAGCATATCACAATAACAAAACAGCACTTTAACACACTAGTTAAATAAATGAATATTACAATAACAAAACAGCACAATAACACACATCACAGTAACAAACCAGGACACCAGCACAACAAAATAACAACTGAATAACACAAAAGCACAATAATACAACAACACAAAAATACAATAACAACATATCTGAATAATAGAATAGCACAGTAACACAATAGCACAGTAACACAACAGTACAATAATACAATAGCTCAGTAGCACAATAGCATAGTACGAGAGTACCACATACAGCACAGTGACTCAATAGCACAATGTCACAACAGAACAGCAACTTAATAGCACAATAACACAATCACACAGTAATACAACCGCACAGCAACATAATAGCTGCCAGGGCTGTACAGTGCTAGTCTGTTAGTCTTCACTCTTCATCCTCACTTGCTAGCGCTTCTATTTCTGTCGCTTCCAACGTAAACTTTCAGGCTGGTCTGGTGACCAGTGACCTGACTGAAGACGTCCTGAACCTTGGCTTTGACATGGAATGTGAAATGTGATCTATGAATATTTGATTATGAGAGCTCCGTCACAGTTATGAGGCATCTGACTGTAATGTCATATAGGGACACTAGGCTGTTTGTTCTGTTATACTGGGACACTTGACTGTTCTGATATACTGGGACACTTGACTGTTCTGTTATACTGGGACACCTGGCTGTTTGTTCTGTTATACTGGGACACCTGGCTGTTCTGTTATACTGGGACACCTGACTGTTTGTTCTGTTATACTGGGACACTTGACTGTTCTGTTATACTGGGAAACCTGGCTGTTTGTTCTGTTATACTGGGACACTTGACTGTTTGTTCTGTTATACTGGGACACTTGACTGTTTGTTCTATTATACTGGGACACTTGACTGTTTGTTCTGTTATACTGGGACATCTGACTGTTCTGTTATACTGGGACATCTGACTGTTCTGTTATACTGGGAAATCTGACTGTTCTGTTATACTGGGACATCTGACTGTTCTGTTATACTGGGACATCTGACTGTTCTGTTATACTGGGACATCTGACTGTTCTGTTATACTGGGACACCTGACTGTATGTTCTGTTATACTGGGACATCTGACTGTTCTGTTATACTGGGACACCTGACTGTTTGTTCTGTTATACTGGGACACCTGGCTGTTTGTTCTGTTATACTGGGACACCTGACTGTTGGTTCTGTTATACTGGGACACCTGACTGTTTGTTCTGTTATATTGGGACACCTGACTGTTCAGTTATACTGGGACACCTGGCTGTTTGTTCTATTATACTGGGACACTTGACTGTTTGTTCTGTTATACTGGGACACTTGACTGTTTGTTCTGTTATACTGGGACACCTGAATGTTTGTTCTGTTATACTGGGACACCTGACTGTTGGTTCTGTTATACTGGGACACCTGACTGTTCTGTTATACTGGGACACCTGAATGTTTGTTCTGTTATACTGGGACACCTGACTGTTCTGTTATACTGGGGCACCTGACTGTTGGTTCTGTTATACTGGGACACCTGACTGTTGGTTCTGTTATACTGGGACACCTGACTGTTCAGTTATACTGGGACACCTGGCTGTTTGTTCTATTATACTGGGACACTTGACTGTTTGTTCTGTTATACTGGGACACTTGACTGTTTGTTCTATTATACTGGGACACTTGACTGTTTGTTCTGTTATACTGGGACACCTGACTGTTTGTTCTGTTATACTGGGACACCTGGCTGTTTGTTCTGTTATACTGGGACATCTGACTGTTCTGTTATACTGGGACATCTGACTGTTCTGTTATACTGGGACACCTGACTGTTTGTTCTGTTATACTGGGACACCTGGCTGTTTGTTCTGTTATACTGGGACACTTGACTGTTGGTTCTGTTATACTGGGAAACCTGACTGTATGTTCTGTTATACTGGGACACTTGACTGTTCTGTTATACTGGGACATCTGACTGTTCTGTTATACTGGGACACCTGACTGTTCTGTTATACTGGGACACCTGACTGTTTGTTCTGTTATACTGGGACACCTGACTGTTGGTTCTGTTATACTGGGAAACCTGACTGTATGTTCTGTTATACTGGGACACTTGACTGTTCTGTTATACTGGGAAACCTGACTGTATGTTCTGTTATACTGGGACACCTGACTGTATGTTCTGTTATACTGGGACACCTGACTGTTTGTTCTGTTATACTGGGACACCTGACTGTTGGTTCTGTTATACTGGGACACCTGACTGTTTGTTCTGTTATACTGGGACACCTGGCTGTTTGTTCTGTTATACTGGGACACCTGACTGTTCAGTTATACTGGGACACCTGGCTGTTTGTTCTATTATACTGGGACACTTAACTGTTTGTTCTGTTATACTGGGACACTTGACTGTTTGTTCTATTATACTGGGACACTTGACTGTTTGTTCTGTTATACTGGGACACCTGACTGTTTGTTCTATTATACTGGGACACCTGACTGTTCAGTTATACTGGGACACTTGACTGTTTGTTCTATTATACTGGGACACTTGAATGTTTGTTCTGTTATACTGGGACACTTGACTGTTTGTTCTATTATACTGGGACACCTGACTGTTTGTTCTATTATACTGGGACACCTGACTGTTTGTTCTGTTATACTGGGACACCTGACTGTTTGTTCTATTATACTGGGACACCTGACTGTTTGTTCTATTATACTGGGACACCTGACTGTTCAGTTATACTGGGACACTTGACTGTTTGTTCTATTATAATGGGACACTTGACTGTTTGTTCTGTTATACTGGGACACTTGACTGTTTGTTCTATTATACTGGGACACCTGACTGTTGGTTCTGTTATACTGGGAAACCTGACTGTTTGTTCTGTTACACTGGGACACTTGACTGTTGGTTCTGTAATACTGGGACATCTGACTGTTCTGTTATACTGGGACACCTGACTGTTTGTTCTGTTATACTGGGACACCTGACTGTTTGTTCTGTTATACTGGGACACCTGACTGTTGGTTCTGTTATACTGGGAAACCTGACTGTATGTTCTGTTATACTGGGACACTTGACTGTTCTGTTATACTGGGAAACCTGGCTGTATGTTCTGTTATACTGGGACACCTGACTGTATGTTCTGTTATACTGGGACACCTGACTATTTGTTCTGTTATACTGGGACACTTGACTGTTTGTTCTATTATACTGGGACACTTGACTGTTTGTTCTGTTATACTGGGACACCTGACTGTTTGTTCTATTATACTGGGACACCTGACTGTTTGTTCTATTATACTGGGACACCTGACTGTTCAGTTATACTGGGACACTTGACTGTTTGTTCTATTATACTGGGACACTTGCCTTTTTGTTCTGTTATACTGGGACACTTGACTGTTTGTTCTATTATACTGGGACACCTGACTGTTGGTTCTGTTATACTGGGACACCTGACTGTTTGTTCTATTATACTGGGACACCTGACTGTTTGTTCTGTTATACTGGGACACCTGGCTGTTTGTTCTGTTATATTGGGACATCTGACTGTTCTGTTATACTGGGCCATCTGACTGTTCTGTTATACTGGGACACCTGACTGTTTGTTCTGTTATACTGGGACACCTGACTGTTGGTTCTGTTATACTGGGAAACCTGACTGTTTGTTCTGTTATACTGGGACACTTGACTGTTCTGTTATACTGGGAAACCTGACTGTATGTTCTGTTATACAGGGACACCTGACTGTATGGTCTGTTATACTGGGACACCTGACTGTTTGTTCTGTTATACTGGGACACCTGAATGTTGGTTCTGTTATACTGGGACACCTGACTGTTTGTTCTGTTATACTGGGACACCTGGCTGTTTGTTCTGTTATACTGGGACACCTGACTGTTCAGTTATACTGGGACACCTGGCTGTTTGTTCTATTATACTGGGACACTTAACTGTTTGTTCTGTTATACTGGGACACTTGACTGTTTGTTCTATTATACTGGGACACTTGACTGTTTGTTCTGTTATACTGGGACACCTGACTGTTTGTTCTATTATACTGGGACACCTGACTGTTTGTTCTATTATACTGGGAAACCTGACTGTTCAGTTATACTGTGACACTTGACTGTTTGTTCTATTATACTGGGACACTTGACTGTTTGTTCTGTTATACTGGGACACTTGACTGTTTGTTCTATTATACTGGGACACCTGACTGTTGGTTCTGTTATACTGGGACACCTGACTGTTTGTTCTATTATACTGGGACACCTGACTGTTTGTTCTGTTATACTGGGACACCTGACTGTATGTTCTGTTATACTGGGACACCTGACTATTTGTTCTATTATACTGGGACACCTGACGGTTTGTTCTGTTATACTGGGACACCTGACTGTTTGTTCTGTTATACTGGGACACCTGACTGTTTGTTCTATTATACTGGGACACCTGACTGTTCAGTTATACTGGGACACTTGACTGTTTGTTCTATTATACTGGGACACTTGACTGTTTGTTCTGTTATACTGGGACACTTGACTGTTTGTTCTATTATACTGGGACACCTGACTGTTGGTTCTGTTATACTGGGACACCTGGATGTTTGTTCTGTTATACTGGGACATCTGACTGTTCTGTTATACTGGGACACCTGACTGTTTGTTCTGTTATACTGGGACACCTGACTGTTTGTTCTGTTATACTGGGACACCTGACTGTTGGTTCTGTTATACTGGGAAACCTGACTGTATGTTCTGTTATACTGGGACACTTGACTGTTCTGTTATACTGGGAAACCTGGCTGTATGTTCTGTTATACTGGGACACCTGACTGTATGTTCTGTTATACTGGGACACCTGACTGTTTGTTCTGTTATACTAGGACACTTGACTGTTTGTTCTATTATACTGGGACACTTGTGACTGTTTGTTCTGTTATACTGGGACACCTGACTGTTTGTTCTATTATACTGGGACACCTGACTGTTTGTTCTATTATACTGGGACACCTGACTGTTCAGTTATACTGGGACACTTGACTGTTTGTTCTATTATACTGGGACACTTGACTGTTTGTTCTGTTATACTGGGACACTTGACTGTTTGTTCTGTTATACTGGGACACCTGAATGTTGGTTCTGTTATACTGGGACACCTGACTATTGGTTCTGTTATACTGGGACACCTGAATGTTGGTTCTGTTATACTGGGACACCTGAATGTTGGTTCTGTTATACTGGGACACCTGACTGTCTGTTCTGTTATACTGGGACACCTGACTGTTTGTTCTGTTATACTGGGACACCTGACTATTGGTTCTGTTATACTGGGACACCTGAATGTTGGTTCTGTTATACTGGGACACCTGACTGTTGGTTCTGTTATACTGGGACACCTGACTATTGGTTCTGTTATACTGGGACACCTGACTGTTTGTTCTGTTATACTGGGACACCTGAATGTTTGTTCTGTTATACTGGGACACCTGAATGTTTGTTCTGTTATACTGGGACACCTGGCTGTTGGTTCTGTTATACTGGGACACCTGACTGTTCTGTTATACTGGGACACCTGACTGTTCTGTTATACTGGGACACCTGACTGTTTGTTCTGTTATACTGGGACACCTGACTGTTCTGTTATACTGGGACACCTGACTGTTCTGTTATACTGGGACACCTGGCTGTTGGTTCTGTTATACTGGGACACCTGGCTGTTCTGTTATACTGGGACACCTGACTGTATGTTCTGTTATACTGGGACACCTGACTGTTTGTTCTGTTATACTGGGACACTTGACTGTTTGTTCTGTTATACTCTGACACCTGACTGTTTGTTCTGTTATACTGGGACACCTGACTGTTGGTTCTGTTATACTGGGAAACCTGACTGTATGTTCTGTTATACTGGGACGCCTGACTGTTCTGTTATACTGGGACACCTGAATGTTGGTTTTGTTATACTGGGACACCTGACTATTGGTTCTGTTATACTGGGACATCTGACTGTTGGTTCTGTTATACTGGGACACCTGACTGTTCTGTTATACTGGGACACCTGACTGTTGGTTCTGTTATACTGGGACATCTGACTGTTCTGTTATACTGGGACACCTGACTGTTGGTTCTGTTATACTGGGACATCTGACTGTTCTGTTATACTGGGACACCTGACTGTTGGTTCTGTTATACTGGGACACCTGACTGTTGGTTCTGTTATACTGGGACACCTGACTATTGGTTCTGTTATACTGGGACACCTGAATGTTGGTTCTGTTATACTGGGACACCTGACTATTGGTTCTGTTATACTGGGACACCTGACTGTTGGTTCTGTTATACTGGGACACCTGACTGTTCTGTTATACTGGGACACCTGACTGTTTGTTCTGTTATACTGGGACACCTGACTGTTCTGTTATACTGGGACACCTGACTGTTCTGTTATACTGGGACACCTGACTGTTCTGTTATACTGGGACACCTGACTGTTCTGTTATACTGGGATACCTGACTGTTCTGTTATACTGGGGCACCTGACTATTGGTTCTGTTATACTGGGACATCTGAATGTTGGTTCTGTTATACTGGGACACCTGACTGTTGGTTCTGTTATACTGGGACACCTGACTGTTGGTTCTGTTATACTGGGACACCTGACTGTCTGTTCTGTTATACTGGGACACCTGACTGTTTGTTCTGTTATACTGGGACACCTGACTATTGGTTCTGTTATACTGGGACACCTGACTGTTGGTTCTGTTATACTGGGACACCTGACTGTTCTGTTATACTGGGACACCTGACTGTTTGTTCTGTTATACTGGGACACCTGACTGTTCTGTTATACTGGGACACCTGACTGTATATTCTGTTATTTTGGGACACCTGACTGTTCTGTTATACTGGGACACCTGACTGTTTGTTCTGTTATACTGGGACACCTGACTGTTCTGTTTTACTGGGACACCTGACTGTTCTGTTATACTGGGACACCTGACTGTTCTGTTATACTGGGACACCTGACTGTTCTGTTATACTGGGATACCTGGCTGTTCTGTTATACTGGGACACCTGACTGTTTGTTCTGTTATACTGGGACACCTGACTGTTGGTTCTGTTATACTGGGACACCTGGCTGTTGGTTCTGTTATACTGGGACACCTGACTGTTTGTTCTGTTATACTGGGACACTTGACTGTTTTTTCGGTTATACTGGGACACCTGACTGTTTGTTCTGTTATACTGGTACACTTGACTGTTCTGTTATACTGGGAAACCTGACTGTATGTTCTGTTATACTGGGACACTTGACTGTTTGTTCTGTTATACTGCGAAACCTGGCTGTTCTGTTATACTGGGACACCTGGCTGTTCTGTTATACTGGGACACTTGACTGTTTGTTCTATTATACTGGGACACTTGACTGTTTGTTCTGTTATACTGGGACACCTGACTCTTTGTTCTGTTATACTGGGACACCTGACTGTTGGTTCTGTTATACTGGGACACCTGACTGTTGGTTCTGTTATACTGGGACACCTGACTGTTTGTTCTGTTATACTGGGACACTTGACTGTTTGTTCTGTTATACTGGGACACTTGACTGTTCTGTTATACTGGGACACCTGGCTGTTCTGTTATACTGGGACACATGGCTGTTTGTTCTGTTATACTGGGACACTTGACTGTTTGTTCTGTTATACTGGGACACTTGACTGTTCTGTTATACTGGGACACCTGGCTGTTCTGTTATACTGGGACACTTGACTGTTTGTTCTGTTATACTGGGACACCTGGCTGTTCTGTTATATTGGGACACATGGCTGTTTGTTCTGTTATACTGGGACACCTGGCTGTTTGTTCTGTTATACTGAGGCACCTGGCTGTTCTGGTATACTGAGACACCTGGCTGTTTTGTTAAACTGGGACACCTGGGAATAAACTCAGTGCTAGTATGTATGTCCTTCTCCTCCATCTGTATGTACAGTCAGCCAGTAACAAACACTTGTGCACACGCTTAGTCGTATTAGGCATATGGTGCTAAACCCATATTCTCATAGACCAATTGGCACTCGGGAAGTAATGTGGTCAGTATCACCCCTGTCTCCTTTACTTCCCAATACAGTTATACAGCGTGTATTTTTAATGACGGTGATGTGTTTGAAAATATTGCTGATCCAAGGTTCGTATTCACCCTCTGTAAAGTTCATGCAATTTAATAGGTAAATACAAAACTTGGACCGGCAATATTTTCAAACACATCACCGTCATTAAAAATACACGATTTACAACTATCTAGGAGCAGTCATGTCATCTGATGGGAAGTGCTGTGAAGAGATTAAAATAAGAATCGTTATGGCGAAGGTAGACTTTTCAAGACTGAAAACATACTGACCAATAAAATGATTTCAAATGCAACGAGAAAAAGAGTGTTGAAGTGCTACATGGAAGCTGTGCTTTTGTATGGATGTGAAGCGTGGGCAATGAGCAGACAAGCTGAAAAACATCTGACGGCTGTGGAATTGTTTCTAAGAAAAATGCAAAGAATACCATAGACAGACAGAAAAACTAATAACAAAGTCCTACAAGAAATAGATGAAAGCCATAAACTGATAAGAGAAATTAGACACAGACGGTCACAAATTTTTGGACAGTTAATGAAAAGAAATAAACTAGAGAACTTAGTGTCAACTAGCAAAATGAGGGCAAAAGAACAAGTGGAAGGCACAGAAGTGCATACCTGGATGGCTTGGCCATGTGGTATAGTAGAGACAAGAACACAGAGCTGATCCACGACTCTGGTGATCGAGTGAGATGGCAAAACATGACCACCCACGCTTATCGGCATGGCACATGATAACGATGATTTCAGACAGGGTCGACCTGGGTGCTGGGATCAATTTTAGAAATACGAATCCGTCCCGATGACGATCGAATCCATTACCACAGGGTCGGCAGGCGAGAGTCTTGCCACTGGGCTACCAGGGCTCCAGTTTCTCTGTGTGCCACCCTTTTTTTGTGTGTGTAGAGATGTTCACTTTTTGTTGTTTTTCCGTTCGCTTACTTTGAACCCAAGCGTAGTTCATATACGAGCCACTACTTCTAGTGGTAGTGAATTGATTTTTGCTAGTGGATTTATCCTCCTCCGCCTCTTCCTCCTCCTCCTACTCCTCCTCCTCCTCCTCCTCCTCTTCTTCTTCTTCCTCCTCCTCCTCCGCCTTCTCATCATCATCATCACCATCATCATCATCATCATCATCATCATATGTCATGCCTATAAGTGTGAGTGGTCATGCTTCGCCATCCCACCCGATCACCAGAGTAACTGATCAGCTCTGTGTTTTTGTCTCGATTATACAACGTGGCCATGCCATCCAGATATTTACCTCTCTGTCTTCCCCTTGTTCTTTTCACATCAATCTTGTCAGTTATCACCAAGTTCGTCTGTTTATTATTTTAATTCGCTTTCCCCATTACCCATTTCTTTCGCCATCAAGCTAACCTACTCCGACTTTTGAAGTACTTGTAATTTACGTCACAACGTTAGGGAAGAGAAGTCAGCATTTTAGTCCAGCTGACAGATGTAGGGGTTACCTCGGCATCAGCACACCAGAAGTTTAAGAACGAGCGCTATTATCAATTCGGTCATTTTCACCGTTGTCATTGATACAGTATTTTTAACTATCAGGGGAAATAATTATTCCTGAAAGCAAGAATAAACATAATATTATCAGTTATCACTCTTTAATCTTCCAAAGCAGATTGGAAAAGAATGACAAATTCTTCTGGATGTAATAATTAAATAAATGAGTTCCTCCTCCTCCTCCTCCTCCTCCTCCTCCCCCCCTCCTCCTCCTCCTCCTGCTTTTTCTTCTTTGTTCATCACCATAGTCTGGTAAGAATGAGATAGCGAGGTTTGACGAGGGGATCTAACCGACGATCGACACTCAGAGGAAAGGCGAGACGGACATATAATCAGATTGCTACTGGTACTATTAATCTTGGAACTCTTCGCTGGCTGTTGAAGATAGGGACGGAGCGCTTATGGGAATGTCCCGAATGCTGTGTTGTCGGTTCCTAAATCAATCAGTCAATCCATGTTCATCCGATATGTGCTTGTTTGTTTGTTTTGTTGTGGACGTAATAGCTGCGATATTTCCACTTTTCAGCCAACACTTCGACTTCTGTGGGGGAGGGGGGGGGGGGGGTGGGGGTGTTTGTGGACAGAAATAGCCTTCTCGGTATCACTGGATTAAAAATTTAAAACAAAACAATTAACACAAGAGAGAGAGAGAGAGAGAGAGAGAGAGAGAGAGAGAGAGAGAGAGAGAGAGAGAGAGAGAGAGAGAGAGAGAGAGAGAGAGAGAACTGAATCACTCAGAGCATATGATACCTAGGAAGCTGAAACACTTTGGCCATATGAAGCGTCATGGCGACTTAGAAATTGACAGAATTAGAAAGCATGATTTCTGGAAGAATAGGCTAGAGTCTATCAATGCGATAGAGGACACGGGACTTTAAATACATCCTGGGCATAAAAATTAGCGACGCCTGGGAATGGGCTAAAGATAGAGAATGTTTTCGATGGGCCTTGATAAGTGAGACGTTCTGCAAAGGCCCTATAACAACATGATGATAGATAAAGAAGTACACGCTGTATTCAACCAGGCAAAACAACAGTACACTTATCATCATCTTTATCATCTTCATGTGGTTTGCCAGCTGGCGTAGGCGATAGTCTTTCCACAGATCTCGTTCCTTGGTGTTCTGGATCAACTGTGCTGATGATATACTACTATGCCATGGTCTCAGGCCATCCAGCATCTTTTCCCTTGGTCTGCCTCTGCCTATTTTCCCATTGAGCTTTCCAGTTGTCACGATGTTCTACAATATCTCTCTTCTCATCACGTGGCCAAAGGAAGTTGTCTCTTTCTTATTGTATTATATAATGTTCTAGTTTCATTAGCCTCTTTTAGGCAATGGTTGTTAGTTACCCAGGCAATCCAAGGTATTCGCAACATTCGTCTGGGGAACCAAATCTATGTTGCTTCTAAGTTCTTCCTAATTTGTTCTACTATAGGCGTGTAATATGGGCCCTTTACTTTTCTTTATGTGTGGTCTGAACTGTTATAGTGTTGGAATAGCTTGATTTTGTAATGTAAAGTGGTTGTTGATATCATTAAGTCGCATTTTAAGAGTGTTATACTGCTAAGACGCTAAACCTGTTTTATTTAAGCATATTGTGGGTTGGAGATAAGTAGTTTTATTACGCGTTCGTTATGTCTTGCGTTATATATTTAATAAAATAGCTTAAAGTGTTAAGTTTCATGTTATAGTATAAATAAAACCTACGGCCCGTTTCTTGAATGAGTATAGTCTCTTTGAGATTCAAATGGAACAGCCGAACTAATTGCTACTTTTACGTAAAGTTATTGGTGATATTCTTTAAATCACTATGTAAGAGTGTTACACTGCTTAGCTGCAGAGAACGCTAAACTTGTTTGTATAAGTCAATTCCCGACTGGGGTTATTAAATATGTTTAAGCGTTGACTATGTGTTCCATTACATATTTAAACAATGGCCAATAGTAAATCGAGCACATTGAGATATGAGTATGCGAATTAGTTGGGCCTTATTGAATGAATCAGCTTTTACTGAGACGTAATACATGAAGAAGCTTATATAGCTTAAGATGTTTAATTTCAAATTGTAATATAAATGAAATATGCGACCCATTTCTGGAGTGAGTAAAGTCTCTTGGTGATTCAAAAAGAACAATCATACAAGATTATGGATCAATAGTCAGTATGTGTCTGTATGTGTGAAGTATAGAACGTTTATCTAGTGGCGTCAAGAAATGCTTTAATTTTAGCAATTGGTCACCGTCTTTGGCTGTTTATCTAACAAGTGCTTTCTTGTGAGAATTAAAGGTTGAATGTCTATCAATACAGAGGTTCAGCGTTTTGTGTTCTGTTACACTATCTAATGTATTAACAGTCTTAAAAATCGAGATGATCGACTTCATTGCTCCGGGTTTTATCCCATATGGTTCGGTCGCTTTCCGCAGGACATCCTGCCGAAAGCGTTGCACAAAGCATTAACTCCGTAGCTCCGGCGACGACTCCCACGAGTCTCCAAGAAAAATGCACTCGTGAACCGAAAGAAGCAGCCCTGAATCGAACTCACAACTCTCGGAGCGCGAGGCAGACGGCTTAACAACTTCGCCACGGAGACTCCACTTTCGAATGTGTTACAATGCAGTGTTGATGGGTTCACTGTGGATGTAACGTGTGAGGTTTTTGTCCGGTTTTACTTAGATTTCATATTACTAAGTATTCTTTGCATACTGAAAGGCAGTTAACAAAGACCGAAGTAGCCACGGAAAAAGGCAACTATGTCTATAAAGAGGTGACGAAGGAAATTGACAATTAATTAGACACAGAAGTAGTCAGGGAAATAGATATGTAATTAGACAGAAGTAGTCAGGGAAATATACAAGTAATTGATTGAATGATTTAGGAACCGACATCACAGCATTAGTCAGGGAAATAGATAAGTAATTAGACACTGAAGTAGTAGGGAAATAAATAAGTAATTTGACTCTGAAATAGTTAGGGAAATAGACAAATAATTAGACACTGAAGAAGTTCGGAAAATAGACAAGTAATTAGACACTGAAGTAGTTAGGGAAATAGACAAGTTATTAGACTCTGAAGTAGTTAGAGAAATAGACAAGTAATTAGATACTGTAGTAGTTAATGAAATAGACAAGTAATTAGATACTGAAGTAGTTTGGGAAACAGACAAGTAATTAGACTCTGAAGTACGTCGGGATGTAGATGTGTAATTAGACACTGAAGTGGTCACGGAAATAGAACAGTAAATAGACACTGAAGTTGTTATGGAAATAGAAAAGTAATTAGGCAATGAACTAGTTATGGAAATAGACAAGTAATCAGATACTGAAGTAGTTAGAGAAATAGACAAGTAATTAGTGGTTAGTGAAATAGACAAGTAATCAGATACTGAAATAGTTATGGAAATAGACGAGTAATTAGACACTGAAGTAGTTAGTGAAATAGACAAGTAATTAGACACTGCAGTAATTAGTGAAATAGACAAGTAATTAGACACTGAAGTAGTTATGGAAATAGACGAGTAATTAGACACTGAAGTAGTTAGTGAAATAGACGAGTAATTAGACACTGAAGTAGTTAGGGAAATAGACAAGTAATTAGACACGGAAGTAGTTTCAGAAATAGACAAGTAATTAGATATTGAAGTAGTTAGTGAATTAGACACGTAATTAGACACTGAAGTAATTAGGGAAATAGACAAGTAATTAGACACAGAAGTAATGGAAATAAACAATTAATTAGACACTGAAGTAGTTAGTGAAATATACAAGTATTTAGACACTGAAGTAATGGAAATAAACAATTAATTAGACACTGAAGTAGTTAGTGAAATAAACATGTAATTGGACACTGAAGTAGTTAGTGAAATAGACAAGTAATTAGACACTGAAGTAATTAGGGAAATAGACAAGTAATTAGACACAGAAGTAATGGAAATAAACAATTAATTAGACACTGAAGTAGTTAGTGAAATATACAAGCATTTAGACACTGAAGTAATTAGTGAAGTAGACAAGTAATTAGACACTGAAGTAGTTAGAGAAATAGACAAGTAATTAGACACTGCAGTAATTAGTGAAATAGACAAGTAATTAGACACTGAAGTAGTTAGTGAAATAGACAAGTAATTAGACATTGAAGTAGTTAGTGAATTAGACACGTAATTAGACACTGAAGTAATTAGGGAAATAGACAAGTAATTAGACACAGAAGTAATGGAAATAAACAATTAATTAGACACTGAAGTAGTTAGTGAAATAAACATGTAATTGGACACTGAAGTAGTTAGTGAAATAGACAAATAAATCGACACAATTATATAATTAAGGGAAAGGCAAGAAATTAGACACTGAAGTAGTTAGTCAAAATAGAAGTAACTAGACACTGAAGTAGTTAGGGAAATAGACAAGTAATTAGACACGGAAGTAGTTTCAGAAATAGACAAGTAATTAGACACTGAAGTAATTAGTGAAATAATCATGTAGTTAGACACTGAAGTAGTTAGTGAAATAGACAATTAATTAGATACTGCAGTAGTTAGTGAAATAAACAAATAAATAGACACTGAAGTAATTAGGGGAAAGACAAGAAATTAGACACTGAAGTAGTTAGTGAAATAGACAAGTAATTAGATAATGAAGTAGTTAGGGTAATAGAAAAGTGATTAGACACTGAAGTAGTTAGTGAAATATACAAGTAATTAGACACTGAAGTAGTTAGAGAAATAGACAAGTAATTAGACTCTGAAGTAGTTAGTGAAATAGACAAGTAATTAGACACTGAAGTAGTTAGTTAAATAGACGCGTACTTATACACTGAAGTAGTTAGTGAAACAGACAAGTAATTAGACACGGCAGTAGTTATATAAATAGACAAGTAATCTGACACAGTAGTCAGAAAAATAAGACAAGTAATTAGACACAGAAGTAGCCAGGGAATTAGATAAAGGAAGAAGACACAGATGCAGACAGGGATATGTACAGTGAACAAGGTATAATTAACATAATGTGGCGTCATGCCAGACACTCGCTAGTCAGTCCGGTGGCCCTGAACTCGATCAGGATTGTCCATGGGACATAATTTACATTGCGGGGTAATTTATGCATGTCCCATCCCATCCCGTCCCATGGGACGTTCCCATGGGAATAACTTTCCCATGGCCAAGCCTGGTGTCGGATATGGGTTTGATTGATGGCTCAACCCCACAGAGATAAATGATGAAAAATCATTTTTCCCCATGTGATCCTGCCCGTTTAATTAATTTTGTTGTCCTGACTCAATTGTTGAGACCAGAAATAGAGTTTTAGAGAACCAAGGAATACCTTTAGGAAATACTGAAAAAGTTGTACTCCCTTTTATACCCAATTTATTCCCTATGTGGTTCCTTGCCTCTCCTCTACCAACTAATTAATTCTATCTAGGGTAATTTAAAACAATTTGATTATGACAAGTAAAATACAATCAATACATGACATGACCTTATTTTTCTTTGTTGATTTAATACACATAAATATGGATTTTGTAAAGTGCATTCAAAATTACAATTTCCTGTCATAGAAATAAGGACATATACATATACATTAAATATTACAGACTTGATGTGCCCATGATCAGGTAGATAATTAACCGTTTAGATTTTTCGCAGTGGCCTGTAAAGCTAATCTTTTACTGGTCTGGATGATCTGAAAAAAAAGAACTGTCTCCAATCAGGATTCTCCACTTCCAGCTTTGGGAATCACTCTGGCTATCATCAATTGTAGTATTATTTATTGTTCCTGGGTGTAGTAGAACATAATTTGGCTCTTGTTTTCCTTTGTCTTGGCAGGTACTTATTTTAAATAAAGATTACCTCTCCTATGAGACAAATGGAATGGTTGCAGGTAGATAAGGTTCGACGCTACTCTGTCAAGGGCATCACTCAACCATGTGCTCACTCAACAGGTGCTGCCTTCAAACTTCACCAAGTCAGGTCTGGATTGACATGAATAAGACCACTACCTGAAATTCCATCAATCACATAATTCGAATAATATCAGAAATATGACATTAGGATTTACATGTAAAAGCCTAAGAACATAACCAGGGAAAACAATAAAATGGATCCTGTTCTTTAGAGAAAATAACATAGAAGAAAGATAGTCATGGTGTTTTCATGTAGTTATCACCAACACAGTTGTTTGCTCTCAATCCAATCTTCCACTATCAAATGTTCAAGGTTTACTAGCAGATGTGCAGTTTCATCATCACCTATGCCTGTCCTCAGGTTTCTAGAAGTAATACCTTGAGTGATTGGGAATTTAGCAATTATGTTGACCATTCTCTTCTGTATCTAGTTTTGTTCTCTACTTCATCTTTTTCTATTCAAGAAAAAGGTCTTATACATTAAGAGCTTTTAAAAGTCAGGTCCCATTTCCATGAGTATTTGCTTATCAACAAGATAAGTACATTTGGTATTATTCTTGTATAGCCTTCAGGTGTATTCTTCTTCATTAAATGCTTCAAGTGAGAAGATTTCTTCCATTCTCATGGATGTAACATTGATTATTATCATCAACATCATCATGGTTTTTATAATAATTGTAATTAAAATCCTTATCATTATTTTCATAATTATTACATTGTTATTACAATCATCATCATTATTATCATGTTTATGACATTAGAAATCATTACATTATTCTAACATTATCATCATAATCATGGTTATATCATTTTCATTAAATTACAGTCATCCTCATCATCTTTGAAATTCATTATTATCATTACAACAGACCATATGTGTTAACATGAACTCCAAAGTGTGATTTTGCTTAAATTACACACACAGATGCTGGTGCTATGCGTAATGTATGATATGGTTTGTGTCGTGCTTTGCGCACAAGACTAGATGATAGGGATATGAATGATACTTTATACAAAGTGGTGTTATGCGCCGGAGTGTACTAAATTATATTTAGTTTATGGGGTACACCGAAGCATTTTCTAGTGATAGGCATGGCATTCCACATCAAAGTTGCTGGCTATCATGAGATTGACTGTTGGCTTATACTCCCTCTCTCTCACTCAACTCTGACATCATTCATATGTATGGATGATAATTTCACTCAGTCCACAGACACATTCATATGGGTATGGGTGATCATATAGGAATCATTCATCACACATCCTTCATACTGTCATGTAAAGTGGGTACTTATGTGATTTCCAAATGACAACATAACATGTTTACACCATATGGCATCACAATGAGGTCTCACCCATTCATCAGACACAATCATATCTATATGGATGACAATCATGCATATGTAGGTGCTTTACACAGAATACATTCACAGATTCACCAAGAAGGACATTACAAGGGCATCTCATCCTTCAACCTAACTTGTAGTCATGCATGCTGGTGGATTTTATGAAATGATACATTCACATCTGTTTAACAATGATGAACTCACACATGAATCCTCACAGACATGTTATCAACAATGTCATAGTGATCATTGTGATCATTAGACACACTTAGGCAATTCATCCAGGATTTAGCAACATGGAGTCCAGGAGTTATCACATGTTTCTCATGAAATACATACAATTTAGGTGATATATCCAATTCATATTCAGGCATTATGAATTAAAATACTTCTTGCATGGCGGTTGGTTACGAACTATTATGAGGCACAAATATTATTATTGCCCATGGTTAACAGCCATGTTTATATATTTGCCTTACCCCAAGTGGCTGTACCATCACACAAATTATGAGACCTGTAGAGCTCTGGCTGGTTCTCATGTGCTCATGAATTAAAAGAAACTATTTGGTTGTCCATGTGCTCATGTAAAAAAATAAATTTACTGACTAATGTGCTCCATCTACTTGACTATACACATTCCACTAAATTCTCTATTAGTGCTGGCACATGTAAACTAGTTTTTAATCTTACCAGTGGGCCATATACTTTATGTCCTTACCACTGTACTAAGAATTCTGAAGTTCCTTAAGTCACTCTAATTCATTGTAGATTCAGTTTCATGCTTAAGAAATAAAATGTATAACATGTGTCTAATGTTTTATACATTAACTAAGTTGCTTAGCTGGGAGAAAATAAACACTGTATTCTTCTCCTCTTGTACAGTTTATCTTGTGACTATAACTGAGTATAATATTATTTAGTTTGTACTATTCTTTAAGAACTCACCATTCCAAATCATTGTAGATTGAGTTGCTTAAGAATTAAATGTACAACTTGGATTAATGATTTTTATACATTAAGTCAGGTGTTTACTAATGGGAGAAAATAACATTCAATATGGGTATTCTTAATTAATAGTTTATCTATAAACTATAACAATTAAATTAACTTCTTCGTTCACCACACGTGTTCAACCGAGTCTACTTACCAACTCTCTTCTGGGAAAATAGGCTCACAACTAACTACAATTTAACTGAATTAAATGTGGTGTTTACCTTATTTATCAGAATGACCTCAACATGTCGACACGTTTCATGATCTGAATGAGATGCAATTTCTCACAGCGATTTCGTAGGCTGAGGATGTTCTTTTCTAATGAATTTTGAAACTCTCTCACTCCTTCCGCTGCTTCAGTTCTTATGTCTCATGCTGGCTGATGTACAAACAGGCCATGTCGCTCTGCGCGCTGCTATTTATACGGTCCTTTCCGAGTTAATGTTTTTCATTCCCAACGGGTATATTAAATCTTGGATCGTACCATTATGGAACAAATAAATCCGTTGCGGTGAACGCCGATTTTTGTCGTCCTGGAAATATTTAATCGTGATGTTACGTTTGTGAAAATCTAATATATCACATGGCTCCCCTCTCAGACTGTTGTTCGCCTGAAGAACAGTAGCTTTGAGCAAGCGTAACAAGCTTATATTTCCTCTAATCCTTTCTTGTCCTTTGATTCTTGTACAGAATCTTCAATAGGATGTCTGCTGAGAAAGTCTGCTCCTACATTCATCTTTCCTGGAACATATTCAACTTGGAATGAATACGGTTGTAGAAGTAACGACCATCTCATTAGTCGAGCGTTTAAGTTTCTGGATGCTGCCAGGAACGTGAGAGGTTGATGATCGCACTGTATTGTGAAGTGTTTCCCATACAGGTACGCCTGAAACTTCTCTACTGCCCAGACTAAAGCTAAACATTCCTTTTCAATGGTAGAATAATTGCATTCGGCTGAATTCAATTTTCTACTGGCATAGGCAACTGGAAAGAGCATTGATTTATCCTCATCCATTCCTTGTAATAAGGTGGCACCAATTCCTATGTTGCTTGCATCCGTCCTAAGTATCCATGGACGTGTTAGATCTGGTAGATGAAGAACTGGTTTTGCTGTTAAAGCTTTCTTTAACTCCGCGTACGCTTTCTCGCAGTCAGCAGACCAAACAACCTTTTCTGGTTCCCCTTTCCGAGTGAGATTTGTCAACGGAGATGCGAGGGAATTGAAGTTTGGGATGTATCTTTGGTAAAATCCACAGAGAGATACAAAAGATCGAACATCCTTTTTGGTTCTGGGTCGCGGTGCATTTCTTAGTTTCTCCACATTACCATCATGAGGTTGCATTTTCCCTTGAGATATTGTGTGTCCCAAAAAGTCTAATTGCCTGAACCCAATCTGGCACTTCTTTGGTCTTGCAGTCAACCCCACTTCTTTCAGGCGGTTGAAGAGTATCTTCAATGTCTCAAGATGTTCCTCGAATGTTTCTGTAGCAATCAGGATGTCATCCATGAAGTTGCTAAGACGTGGATTTTCCAATGGTCCTAAAAGTTTCCTCATCATGCGAGTGAAGACACTAGGTGCATTGCTTAATCCGAAAGGAAGAACGTTAAATTCATAGTGTCCATCAGGAGTGCTGAAGGCTAACCACGGTCTAACTTCCTTTTTCACTGGGATTTGATAATATCCTTTGCTGAGATCTATCTTTGTGAAGTATTTTGCTCTGTTGAGGCTAGTGAAAAGTTGATTCTGATCTGGCAGTGGTTCCGGTTGGAACTCTGTCACCGCATTCAGCTGCCGATAATCAATGCATAATCTATGTTCACCATTGGGTTTCCTCAACAAAACTACACTTGCATTGTAAGGTGATTCAGAAGGTGATATTATCCCAGCTGAAAGCAATTGTTGAATTTCATCTTTGAGAGATTTGGCTTTGGCGTATGGAACAGGGTAGGTTTTGACTCGCGCAGGTGTTGTATCCTTCAACTTCATGTCGAATTCTTCAAGATTTGTTAATCCTGGCTTGTCTGTTAGTATCTCTGCATAATTCTCTAAGCACTCTCGAATCTGCTGCTGCTGATCCGTCGTTAATGTTGAACTAATGTCCACATCTCGATAAGTCTCGTTGAATTGCAGTGGATACTCCACTCCCATTGAGTTTCCATGCTCAACTTCTGTTGCTACGGCCATTGCTATCAAATGTGCTGTCTCGGTGGGGGGTCTCTCGTTGTACTTCCGTAACAGGTTGAGATGAAAGATTTTCTCTTTCCCCTTTATAGCGATCTTGTAGTTTGTTCTGGAAATTTTCTCCTTTACTACATAAGGTCCTTTCCAACCGATTTGCAACTTGTTTTGACTTGTGGGAAGAAGTAATAGTACTTTTTCTCCCACCAGTAACTCTCTATCTTTCGCTTTCTGGTTGAAATTTAGGGCCATTCTACGTCGTGCTTGTCGTAGGTTGCTTGCGGCTAATTTCCAGCCAAGTTGAAGTCGTTGTTTTAACTCTTCCACATATGCGGATGCAGTCACAACAGTTTCATCAACTGAATCATCAGTCCAGGTACGAAGTAAAGCTTCTAATGGTCCCTTAATTGGACGACCAAACAACAGTGTTGCTGGTGCAATTCCCGTAGATTTGTGTGGTACCTCGCGGTACGCAAAAAGTGCTGCCGGAATGTATGTATCCCACGCCTCTGGTTTTTCTTGAGCTAGTTTCTTCAAGATGGTTATTAGTGTCCCATTAAATCTTTCCACAGCTCCGTTTGAAGCAGGGTGGTATGGAGAAGTACATATCTGCCTAGATTGGAACATTCTAACCACTTCCTCCATCAACTTTCCTTTGAACTGAGATCCGTTGTCAGTCAGGATCCGGATTGGAAATCCTAATCTTGTAAATATTCCAAGTAGAGCTTCTGCTACATGCTTGGAATCACTCGAAGGCATCGGCACAGCTTCCGCCCACATCGAGCATGTGTCTACTAGTGTTAGTATGAATCGATTCCTCTTCTTTGTCAGGGGGAGAGGTCCGACTATGTCCACAGCCACTTTCTCAAATGGTGTGCCAGTGATGGGCATTTCCCCTAATGTCGCTGGTGGTGTCCAGTGCTTTGGGGCTACTCTCTGACATTCTGGGCATGATTTGACATATCGTTGAATGTCCGCGTTTATTCCAGGCCAGTAGTAGTGAGTTGAGATTCGTTGCATGGTTGCGTTGATTCCCATATGTCCGCTAAACGGCATACTATGTCCCATCTCCAGTATTTGTGTTCTGTAAGTAGTTGGAACAACCAGTTGAGAATACTCTTGTCCTAACTTTCCTGCCTTTCTGTGAAGAATTCCATTCTTCATGTAGAGATCACCCTTCCCAGGAGGTGTATGTGATTTTGGCAACTTACGGAAGCACGTCCCAAGTGAACTATCTGTTGCTTGGGCTTGTTTTAAATCTTCGGGCTGAAGATTTGCTGGTGTCGTAGTCGTTGGAGTTTCCTTGGCTTGTTGGCGCGTAGTCACCGCTGATGCTATCATTGGCTGTACTGGTTCTCCTAAAAAGACGTATCGACATCCAAGCATGACAGGGTAGATTGGATCTTCCATGACCGCTGCTCTGATTTCTCCCGTAACATAGCGTGAAGTTATGCTGACCTTGGCAACAGGAAGTGTCATAGGTACGGAACTTTTCAGAAATCCCTGTATTTCGACGGTTTCATCTGTAACTTGCTCTGGGTTTACCAATGAGGCTTGTACAATTGCGTCAAAAAATAAACCTGTATCATAGAGACATTCCACTGTCCATCCATTCAGGTTGACAGATTCTATGACTGGCAGTTTGAAGTTGGTGTTCCGTTGCGTGTCCATATTGGAATAAGCATTCTGGTTCCTTCTCGCTGCTTTAGGTTTTACTGCACAGGCTGTGGTAAGAGGTTGAGGCTTCTTTTTGCAATCCCTTGTGTTATGAGCATGATTTTTACAATGGCTGCAGTAGAGCTTCTTCTCCCACTTGAACTGCTGGTTCTGATTTGTAGTGGTCTTATTTGATCCATTCGATCCATTTGGTTTGCTGGATTTCGGTTCTCCTTTATCTTTGGTCTTCTGAGGGAATTCGCGAGGAAGATTATTGGTATTTCGTTGATTACCTCCCGCCTCTTTCTGCGACTTTTCATATCTCTCTGCCAAAGTAATGATAGACTTCAATCTCTCAGCTCCATTCTGTGTTAAAAATGCTCTCATGTCCTGAGACATTTTCTGTTTGAGTTGATCTATCAGAATCATTTCTTCTAGATCTTGGTAGGTTTCCTCAAATCTAGACATGGTACGCCATTTGTTTAGGTAGGATCTTAGTCTTTCTACGTATTGAGAGAAGTTCTCTCCAGCTTCCTTCCGAGCAGTCCTGAACTGTTTCTTGTAGTTCTCTCCGTCTATCTCGAATCTGGCTAATAAGGCTTGTTTTAGGATGTTATAATTGCCCAACTCCTCCGGTCGTATCCTAGAAAATACTTCGTAAGAAATTCCGCGAAGTCCTTGTGACAATTTAACTGCCCATTTGGTCTCCTCCAGTCTGCACATCACACACATCCTCTCGAATCTTGATAAATAATTTTCGATGATGTCTGTTTGTTCATTGAAAGGTTCCAATGGAAAAGACATGGCGTTCACTTGAACTGAAGCTGCTTCCCCTGGTGGTTCAGCTGAAGATCTACTTTGATCTGTTGAGGGATTCTGTTGGTTCATGATTTCCAGTCGTCGTAACTCGGTTTCATTGTCCAACTTCCTCATTTCCAGTTCATGTTTTTGTCTTCTTTCTTCTTGTTCTCTGTTTGCCTGTCTATCCTTCTCCTTATTTTCATTCTCCGCTTGTAGACGTCTTTCCTCCTTTTCCTTCTCAGCTTGTAGACGTTCATGTTTCTCGAATTCCTCGCTAACATACTGAGCTAACTCCTTACCTGTTAGGTCGCACTGCTTACCAGTCTCCATGAAAAGATTTCTCAGTCTGGCGGTGTCTGCCATTCTTACCTTTTTCTTGTCTTCTCTGAAGGTGAATACGCCTGTATACCTGGAGAATAGACTTTAAGCAAAGCACGTATGTCTGATTAGAGTTATCTACCTACTTTATCAATATCTAATGATATGATAACTATGACAAGGTGAATGTTACTATCCTAACCTGCTATATTCTACTTTCTAATTAAAGAAATACCCGGACTTAGCCCCCAACTTGTCGGATATGGGTTTGATTGATGGCTCAACCCCACAGAGATAAATGATGAAAAATCATTTTTCCCCATGTGATCCTGCCCGTTTAATTAATTTTGTTGTCCTGACTCAATTGTTGAGACCAGAAATAGAGTTTTAGAGAACCAAGGAATACCTTTAGGAAATACTGAAAAAGTTGTACTCCCTTTTATACCCAATTTATTCCCTATGTGGTTCCTTGCCTCTCCTCTACCAACTAATTAATTCTATCTAGGGTAATTTAAAACAATTTGATTATGACAAGTAAAATACAATCAATACATGACATGACCTTATTTTTCTTTGTTGATTTAATACACATAAATATGGATTTTGTAAAGTGCATTCAAAATTACAATTTCCTGTCATAGAAATAAGGACATATACATATACATTAAATATTACAGACTTGATGTGCCCATGATCAGGTAGATAATTAACCGTTTAGATTTTTCGCAGTGGCCTGTAAAGCTAATCTTTTACTGGTCTGGATGATCTGAAAAAAAAGAACTGTCTCCAATCAGGATTCTCCACTTCCAGCTTTGGGAATCACTCTGGCTATCATCAATTGTAGTATTATTTATTGTTCCTGGGTGTAGTAGAACATAATTTGGCTCTTGTTTTCCTTTGTCTTGGCAGGTACTTATTTTAAATAAAGATTACCTCTCCTATGAGACAAATGGAATGGTTGCAGGTAGATAAGGTTCGACGCTACTCTGTCAAGGGCATCACTCAACCATGTGCTCACTCAACAGGTGCTGCCTTCAAACTTCACCAAGTCAGGTCTGGATTGACATGAATAAGACCACTACCTGAAATTCCATCAATCACATAATTCGAATAATATCAGAAATATGACATTAGGATTTACATGTAAAAGCCTAAGAACATAACCAGGGAAAACAATAAAATGGATCCTGTTCTTTAGAGAAAATAACATAGAAGAAAGATAGTCATGGTGTTTTCATGTAGTTATCACCAACACAGTTGTTTGCTCTCAATCCAATCTTCCACTATCAAATGTTCAAGGTTTACTAGCAGATGTGCAGTTTCATCATCACCTATGCCTGTCCTCAGGTTTCTAGAAGTAATACCTTGAGTGATTGGGAATTTAGCAATTATGTTGACCATTCTCTTCTGTATCTAGTTTTGTTCTCTACTTCATCTTTTTCTATTCAAGAAAAAGGTCTTATACATTAAGAGCTTTTAAAAGTCAGGTCCCATTTCCATGAGTATTTGCTTATCAACAAGATAAGTACATTTGGTATTATTCTTGTATAGCCTTCAGGTGTATTCTTCTTCATTAAATGCTTCAAGTGAGAAGATTTCTTCCATTCTCATGGATGTAACATTGATTATTATCATCAACATCATCATGGTTTTTATAATAATTGTAATTAAAATCCTTATCATTATTTTCATAATTATTACATTGTTATTACAATCATCATCATTATTATCATGTTTATGACATTAGAAATCATTACATTATTCTAACATTATCATCATAATCATGGTTATATCATTTTCATTAAATTACAGTCATCCTCATCATCTTTGAAATTCATTATTATCATTACAACAGACCATATGTGTTAACATGAACTCCAAAGTGTGATTTTGCTTAAATTACACACACAGATGCTGGTGCTATGCGTAATGTATGATATGGTTTGTGTCGTGCTTTGCGCACAAGACTAGATGATAGGGATATGAATGATACTTTATACAAAGTGGTGTTATGCGCCGGAGTGTACTAAATTATATTTAGTTTATGGGGTACACCGAAGCATTTTCTAGTGATAGGCATGGCATTCCACATCAAAGTTGCTGGCTATCATGAGATTGACTGTTGGCTTATACTCCCTCTCTCTCACTCAACTCTGACATCATTCATATGTATGGATGATAATTTCACTCAGTCCACAGACACATTCATATGGGTATGGGTGATCATATAGGAATCATTCATCACACATCCTTCATACTGTCATGTAAAGTGGGTACTTATGTGATTTCCAAATGACAACATAACATGTTTACACCATATGGCATCACAATGAGGTCTCACCCATTCATCAGACACAATCATATCTATATGGATGACAATCATGCATATGTAGGTGCTTTACACAGAATACATTCACAGATTCACCAAGAAGGACATTACAAGGGCATCTCATCCTTCAACCTAACTTGTAGTCATGCATGCTGGTGGATTTTATGAAATGATACATTCACATCTGTTTAACAATGATGAACTCACACATGAATCCTCACAGACATGTTATCAACAATGTCATAGTGATCATTGTGATCATTAGACACACTTAGGCAATTCATCCAGGATTTAGCAACATGGAGTCCAGGAGTTATCACATGTTTCTCATGAAATACATACAATTTAGGTGATATATCCAATTCATATTCAGGCATTATGAATTAAAATACTTCTTGCATGGCGGTTGGTTACGAACTATTATGAGGCACAAATATTATTATTGCCCATGGTTAACAGCCATGTTTATATATTTGCCTTACCCCAAGTGGCTGTACCATCACACAAATTATGAGACCTGTAGAGCTCTGGCTGGTTCTCATGTGCTCATGAATTAAAAGAAACTATTTGGTTGTCCATGTGCTCATGTAAAAAAATAAATTTACTGACTAATGTGCTCCATCTACTTGACTATACACATTCCACTAAATTCTCTATTAGTGCTGGCACATGTAAACTAGTTTTTAATCTTACCAGTGGGCCATATACTTTATGTCCTTACCACTGTACTAAGAATTCTGAAGTTCCTTAAGTCACTCTAATTCATTGTAGATTCAGTTTCATGCTTAAGAAATAAAATGTATAACATGTGTCTAATGTTTTATACATTAACTAAGTTGCTTAGCTGGGAGAAAATAAACACTGTATTCTTCTCCTCTTGTACAGTTTATCTTGTGACTATAACTGAGTATAATATTATTTAGTTTGTACTATTCTTTAAGAACTCACCATTCCAAATCATTGTAGATTGAGTTGCTTAAGAATTAAATGTACAACTTGGATTAATGATTTTTATACATTAAGTCAGGTGTTTACTAATGGGAGAAAATAACATTCAATATGGGTATTCTTAATTAATAGTTTATCTATAAACTATAACAATTAAATTAACTTCTTCGTTCACCACACGTGTTCAACCGAGTCTACTTACCAACTCTCTTCTGGGAAAATAGGCTCACAACTAACTACAATTTAACTGAATTAAATGTGGTGTTTACCTTATTTATCAGAATGACCTCAACATGTCGACACGTTTCATGATCTGAATGAGATGCAATTTCTCACAGCGATTTCGTAGGCTGAGGATGTTCTTTTCTAATGAATTTTGAAACTCTCTCACTCCTTCCGCTGCTTCAGTTCTTATGTCTCATGCTGGCTGATGTACAAACAGGCCATGTCGCTCTGCGCGCTGCTATTTATACGGTCCTTTCCGAGTTAATGTTTTTCATTCCCAACGGGTATATTAAATCTTGGATCGTACCATTATGGAACAAATAAATCCGTTGCGGTGAACGCCGATTTTTGTCGTCCTGGAAATATTTAATCGTGATGTTACGTTTGTGAAAATCTAATATATCACACCTGGCAGGCTTGTCCTGGGGCATATTTTTCTGTCCCATCCAATAACAATTTATGTCTGTCCCATCCCGTTCCATCCCATCCCTACACTATTCAGAAAATCCCATTTTTTACCCCATGGGATTCCCATGGCCAAGCCTGCTCATCAGAGAGGGGACGGGGATTATAGTGCGTTTACAAATGTTTGTACCGTATACACATCCATCACTCAGTAACCAACTGACGGAAAATGATGAGGTTTTGCATATAAACTTATAATTATGTACACCCAACAAAAATAGTTGTGTTCTGTAGATTTTTAAGCAGATCTCAATGTTTGTTTGTATGTGGTATAAAATTTACAGGTCTGAGATGAAGTGCTTATTATGACATTACGACATGTATTATTTCGTAACATGGAAATAGCAATGTTCAATAATGAATATTCTCCGTGGTGCACGGGAATTTCATTAAGAGAAGCACGCCACTTAGTGGAACAGATTGTGTTCAGAGATGGCGTCAATAATTACTGTAAAACAAGGTTGTTAGCGTGAATTCAATACATTTTCGCCAAAACATCAAAGACATTTCGCCGCTTTCCATGATTTCAGTTGCCATTGAACCTATCAAAGACACATTCCTTGGGTGGGAGTAAATATAAGACGGCAAGAAAAATTCCATAACGATACTTAAAAATAATTGAACTTGAATGAGGGCTATCATTTGTGAACGCATTATAAGTTAGTTAGCTGCATATCTTTTACATGACGCCGCAGTCAACACCAGCATATTTTGCTGTTGTGATCTCTTGGCAAGTTTACGTTCTGTAGTTTGCCATTGCTTTCTGAACGACCGGCACCCATGTAATTTCATAAAAAACCAACACAAGGCGGTCTGTTGCCAAATCGCAGGCAGCAGTGTTTCGAACGCGGTTATGTGGGATAACGAACTGCGCCCTTATCCCCTTCGCAACGGAGCCGGTGAACGCACTATAGACATTTTAACATTTACCTTGGCTACTAGGTCGATCCAGCCGAAATTGGAACCAGGCAATGTCATGGGAAGCAAAGCGGTCGCCGTAATAAAAACGACCTCATCCCTTGAGTGCAGATTGGTCTGTAAATGTAAGTTAGTTAGTCGCGGTTCAAACTTCACGGCAAATGGGTGCCCCATAATGCTTCATTCCTGTGCTAGTCAATATGACACAAAATGCTCCTCATTGCCCCATGTGAAAAGTGGAACAGACAAGTCTCGACAAACCATCAGCCCGCTCAGGTAGATTATGCTAGCATCCACACATTACTGCATAAAGCAAAAGCAATTAGTTTAGCAACCGCCGCAGCCATTTGTCTGAACATGCCATTCACGACACAAACAACCGCGGACAGATGTATAAGCACTCCACATGAATTCCGCAGCTCAGAGTGTCGCTCCACACACTAAACTCAGTAGCGGAGCGACAGAACCATTATAAACGTTTGCTTCTATAACCATATAACCCATGGTTCTGAATAAGTTGTCGCGAAGCAGTTTCCTGCTATGAGGTCTGTGCTGTGGTAGGGACATCACATTATATAGGCTTCAGTGCACGGAGGAATCAGTGGCCGGTCTCGCCCTCACTTTGGCAGACGGCGAGCCCAGGCGTCGACTCCTTGCCATAACATTATCAG
>OY992876.1:445156401-445163901 GCA_963921405.1 Cepaea hortensis | reverse complement strand
GTCTCTCACGCTCTGTGTGTGCTTTATCTACAATCATTTTCTCCTTTGTCTTTATTCCATTTCTGATAGTTGCCCTCCATGCAACACGTTCAGCGGCAACTTGCTCCCAGTGTGCATTATCAATGCCTGTATCAATCATGTCCCGCTTACACACATCTTTGTATCGTAGTAGAGGCCGTCCCTGAGATCTCTACCCATCTGTAATTCACCAAAAAATATGTCCTTTAGTATTCTACCATCATCCATCCTCTTAACGTGTCCTATCCATCTAAGTCTACGAAGACTGAGCATGGAATAAACCGTCACACAACCTGATCCATCCAATACTTCAGTATTTGTGACTTAATCCTTTTTACGTGTGTATATACTGTTCAAAAAAAAAAAAAAAAAAAAAAGAAACGCATAGCTATCGCGGGTTGTGTTTTTATGAGTTTGTAAGTAAAATGGTGCTAGGGTATACAAAAACCAGCATCAAATGTTCTTTACAGTGTCAAAAGCACGTATTGCCCTGAATTGCTTTTGTTTGTGTAATCGTTACAATACAGTGGTCAATAGTGTATATGACCAAATTTTTACCACAGCTCACGATGCACGCACGTGAAAGCAACAACATTTGAGGTGAACACTATACACTGACTACGCAACTGAAACCCTATAAAAGGATAATGCTGCACAAAACAAGTCAGTTCATTTTCAAGCAAACGTCTATGGCGCCTCTGCCGATAAATTTAAGTAACATTGCTATTGGCCTACTGTATGCAGGCGAAAGTCAAAGTCAGGTTGCCAGGCATCTAAACGTGCATCAGGGTACCATCAGTCGACTTCGGCACCGGTTACAACCCTCTGGCTCAGTTGAAGACCGGCATCGCAGTGGACGACCCTGACAATAGCAGCGGATTGTCGCTTTATTCGGCTTCGTCATCTCAGAGACCGGTTTACAACATCTTCCTCAACTGCCGAGCCATTGTCTGCAGGACGTAATGTGTCTGATCAAGCATGACGCTGGACTTCGGGCACAACGAACGCATCGTGGACCTGTCCTTACACGCCACCATCGCCAACATCGACTTCTTTGGGCTAACCAGCATCGTTCTTGGGCATCAGACAACCAATGGAGATGTGTCTGGTTTAGTGACGAATCTTTCCGGAGAAGGATCTCATCATCATCATCATCATCATCATCATCATCATCATCATCATCATCATCATCATCATCAAGTGCCCTGCCGGCTGTCGTAGGCGTTCATGGCTCTCCACAGATCTCGGTCTTTGGTGTTCTGGATCAACTCTGCTGATGATATTCCTCCATGCCACCGTCTCAATCCGTCCAGCATAATTTCTCTTGGTCTGCCTCTGCCTCCCTTCCCCTCGATCTTTCCAGTTGTCACGATGATCTCAAATGCCTCTCTTCTCATCATATGATCAAATAAAGCTGTTTGTCTCTTTCTTATTGTTGTATATAGTGTTCTAGTTTTATTAGCCTCTTTCAGGCAATCGTTGTAAGTTACTCTGGCAGTCGAGTGAAATGAACGTTTTGCCCACAACTGCGGTAATGAAGCTCCATCGCACGGTGATGGAAGTGCAGTGGTGTGGGGAATGATCAATTACAGCAGAAGGAGTCAATTTTTCAGATTTAATGCGCCACGCTTTCCGGCATGGCACATGATTGATTGATTGATACCTCAATGAAATTCTTCGACCCCATGTCCTTCCACTTTTGGCTACCAAAAGGTCTGCGTTTCAACAGGGCAATGCCAGATACCATTGTACACGGATGACCATGCAGTTCCTGACTGCTAACAACATTCTTACCTTTCCCTGGCCATCCATGTCTCCAGACATGAGTCCGATTGAGCCCCTGTGGGATGAGCTGCATAGACGTGCTTGTCGCCGAGACGTTGCTCCAGCCAATCGTCGTGATCTGTTCCAGGGATTCCAGGAAGAGTCGGCAGCCATCCCACTGTCCCACATCAGACGTCTGATCGCATCCATACCCAGAAGATGTCAGTCGCTAATCGATGCAAGAGGAGACCACACACGCCATTCTAACGGGACAGCCCGTACGCCTAAAAACACTCATGGCCCAGATGCAAAACAAATGTCAATTGATTGTCTGAACCCTAAGATATTCTTGTGCGTAATTCGAACAATTAACTCATTGTATTAAACGAGTTATGCAATATCAAAATCATGGCTATGTGTGTGCCTTCGACAGCTATGCTTTTCTGTTTTTGAACAGTTTCCGTAAGTTGTAACCAACTAGGGCAATAGCGGTTGCTGCGGGATATGACAATAACAAATGATAATACTTAGTTGTGTCTTGTTCATGCTCTCTCTCTCTCTCTCTCTCTCTCTCTCTCTCTCTCTCTCTCTCTCTCTCTTCTATGTCTATCCCTCTTTCTCTCTCTTTCTAATTCTTTATCTCTCTCTTTCTTTCTCTCTCTTTCTTTGTCTCTGTTGTTTTCTCTCTCTCTCTCTCTTTCTCTCTCTCTCTCTCTCTCTCTCTCTCTCTCTCTCTCTCTTTCTGCCTCATTTTCTCTCTCTCTCTTTTCTCATTCTCTATCTCTTCCCCACCCCTCTCTCTCTCGTTTTATGTCTCTGTCTGTCTGTCTCTCCTCTCTCTCTCTCTCTCTCTCTCTCTCACACAACACTCTCTCTTTCTCTTTCTCTTTCTCTTAGGAGCCACATATACCTAACTGTTTATTATGCATATACTGTTTCTGTTGTTTTTGTTGTTGACAAGACGAAGATTAGCTTGATAAGTTATGTATGAAAGAAATAATATATGACAGCAGAAAGATAAGAAGCGCAGAATGTCAGAGGGGCCTGCCTGCCCAATTATTAACCCTTTGAAAATAAAGTTCTCTATTTTACATTGTATGTTTGTTAGTTTGTCTGTCTATGTTCCAGTCTGTCTGTGAGTGTACACATTTGAGACTGTAACATTTCAGATTGTCTGACAATACTATGCTCCGCCTGTATCTCTGTCTTTCAGTCTGTCATTATGTCCGTCTGTCTATCAACTCTTACAATTGTCCGTCTTTATATTTTCACAGCTGTCTGTCTGTATCTCTGTCTTTCAGTCTGTCATTATGTCCGTCTGTCTATCAACTCTTACAATTGTCCGTCTTTATATTTTCACAGCTGTCTGTCTGTATCTCTGTCTTTCAGTCTGTCATTATGTCCGTTTGCCTATCTACTCTTACAATGATGTGTGAATGAAATAATGTATGAAAGAGAGTGATAGAATGGCAGAATGTTAGACGGGCCTGCGTGCCCAATTCTTAACCCTTTGAAAATGAATAAAGTTTGTTTTACAATTGTCCGTCTTTACATTCTTGCAAGTGTCTGTCAGTCTCTCTATCTTTAAGTCTGTTAGTCTGTAATTCAGTCCGCCTGTCTATCGATTCCTACAATTGTTAGCCTTTATTTTCTTACAATTGTCTGTCTGCCTTTCAATCTGTCTATCTGTCCTTCCGACCTTCTGTCTTCTTTTCTCACAAATGTCCGTCTGTCTCTCTGTCATTCAGTCTGTGTGTCTGTTCTTCCGTCTTCCTCTATTGTCTGTCTATCTATCTGTCTATCTGTCTTCAGTCTGTATATCTGTCCTTCCGCCCTTCTGTCTTCTATTCTCACAAATGTCTGTCTGTCTCTCTGTCATTCAGTCTGTCTATCTGTTCTTCCCCCATCTATTCTTAAAACTGTCTGTCTCTGTCTCTGTTTTTCAGAATGTGTATCTGTCCTTCCGACCGTCTGTCTATTTGTTTTTACAATTGTTTGTCTGTCACTCTGTCTTTCATCCAGTCTATATGTTCTTCCGTCCATCTGTCTTGCAATTGTCTGTCTGTCTGTCTCTGTGTCTCTCTGTATTTCAGTCTGTGGTTGTGTCCTTCCGTCCGTCTGTCTTACAATTGTATCTCTGTCCATCCGTTCGTCTGTCTGTCGATTCTTACAGTTGTTGTCTGTTATTCTGTCTTTCATCCGGTCAAATTGTCTTACAAGTGTCTGTCTGTTACTCTATATTTCCTCCCGTCTGTTTGTCTTATAATTGTCTGTCTGTCTCACAAGTGTCTATCTGTCTTACAATTTTTCGTCTGTCTGTCTGTCTGTCTGTCTGTCTGTCTGTCTGTCTGTCTGGGACACCCATCACCTGAAGGCTATCACATCACGAGACTAGCACGATTGCTCGCAGTCCTGACGGTAGGCGGTTCTAATCTCTCCGTGAATTTTTCAAATCATCCTCTGATGGCTTTAAAGTCACTAAGTACACTAGCACTCGTCCCAGGCATTTTCTTAACCAGATCGGAATACAACAGTAGGGCAACTTCTCACATGATTGCCTCTGAAATAGAATCGCTACATAACTGGTTTTGATTTGTCAAAATTAAAAACTGTTCGACATCTTCAATTGTTTGCGATCTCTGTTTCGTTAGTACATTCATGCCTTTTGCTACATTAGCTTCCTTTGTTTTTTTCCCTTTTCGCCACAATGAAACTTACTGTGGATAGCGACTTTCCGTACATGAGGGCTATTTCAGCACTCTTAATGTTGCCCTCGTATTTTATTATTAGCAAGTGATGCTCACACAACGAAAAACAACGACAAACTGAGCAGAAGAACGCGTAGGTCCCCTTTTTTCGCAAAATTTGCAGCGAGGTCGTGTGGACACGCCGACGACATCCGAGGCAACCGACGAAAACTGAGACACATTTTGGGGAGAAAAAGTCGAGGAAAACCGAAACCAGCGATAACCAAAGGCAATGAATCCCGAGGTTTTACTGTATATGGAGCTAGAACTACATAACAAGAAACGCATGAAGGCGTTGGAAGACTTTTTACTTTTTGCTATACATATACAATCCTCTATGGCAATCTATATTGTAAAGAAATTTCTGGGAATTTATGACTGCAGTTGTCAAAGCAAAGTCTGTTCAAACAACCCAGACTTTCAGCTAGCGTAACGGTCTACTTTCTTTATCTTTCATACACGTGATTGGCACGTATACAATGGGTAGGCTGTTGTGACAACAAGAAAAAGGAAATTGAAAGACTTACCAAGAATCAGTGATTCCCGAGTGGAAAATATATGTTTTGTCACTTGTGATCGTGTTATAGTAAAGAGTAAAACCTACTTCTCGATGTTTGGTGATTCATTCGTTGGTCCAAGAATTAGGGAATTCTTCGAATTTGTATGGAATGTCCTAGACTGATCTTTCTTGGAATATCTGATGATATCATCAGCTATATGTGTCTCCTTCTACTTCCTTAATTCGCTTGAAATGTGTTTATCTGCAATGTTGTCCTTTGTATACACAAGTTTTTACGTACATACGTATCTAAACTCGAGTAAGTCCACAGTCTACTCTACCAAAGGAAAGGTGCTGAAGACTAGTCAGGAGGCGCACTACAGATCAGGATCCACGCAATCACACCATGAAATATGGCGCCTTGTTGGTGGCAGTGAGAATGGATTGATGTGCATCAGTATACGAGACGGATAGTTTAAATAAGAATGAGCGCATTTGATGGAAGGAGGGATGGCATGATAGATGGACAAGGAGAAGAACAGACGGGTGGATAAACGAATGGGTAAGATGACCAATAGTGAAGAGATGTAAGGACAGACATACATACAGGCAGAGATAGACAGACAGGTGAAGCAATAGATTAATAGCCAGACAGATAGGCGGACACAGAGATGGAGGGCTATACAAATGATTGATAGAATTCATGGTTGGATTGATACATCGACAGACAGAAGACAGACAGAGAGACAGAACTACAGACAGATAAAAAGAGACAGACCAACATAATACATATATGCCCACCCACCAAGCGAGCGACCGACCGAACGATCGATCGACCGACCAACCGACCGACTAACCGGTCGATCGAACGATCTATAGACTGACAGACAGAAAGGTGGGTAGTTAGTTACTTTTTAGTTAGTTAGTTAGTTAGTTAGGTAGGTGGGTAGGTGGGTAAGTAAGTAAGTAAGTAGGTAGGTAGGTAGGTAGGTAGGTAGGTAGGTAGGTAGGTATTAAGCTCAGCATTATTAAGAGTTCTTAGTTGCTAATTGGCCAAGACGTCGGTCTCGTGCTCAACAGGTTGTGGGTCGTTCTTTGACTCCGCAGTTCGCAAGTGCATGCCTTTTCGGAGACTCTAGGTCGTGGTCGGAGTTCTAACTGTGTACGTCACTTTGGTCAGTCGGCTAGCTGCTCTACGAGGAGACAACAGAACTGTCTTTCTTTTGTCCTCAACTGCTCTATGGCGCCAGGTGTCGCAGGCTTGTTTAATTATTGGATTACGAACTAGGGTTCGCTCGATCGCTTGGGATGCTGTGATGTTGTGGGTTATTAAGATGTTGATGACTCCGTCGATCCATCTGTATCGTGGTCTTCTCCTGCTTCTTGGTGTTTCCATTGTCATGTATGCTCTTGCTGCTGGAGACATTGGGTTCATCCTCACTATGTGACCGGCGGAATCAGTTAAATCTTTGTCTGTGACTGAATGTAACAACTGGTGTTGCTCCAACTGTTTTATAGATCTCCTCGTTCCTTATATGTTCCTTTCTTGATTTGTTCGCTGCTTTTCTCATGCATCTCATTTCACAAGTAATGTGCTTTTGCTTTCTTTATATTTTCTTAGTTAATGCCCATGTTTGGCATTGATAGCACAATGTTGGTATAAAAATTGCATTTATAATGTTTTTCTAAATTTTCATGGGGAATTAGATGGAAAAAAAAACCTAGTACAATTGTTCTTTTTGTTGCGTTGATATTTTGCGTTGTGGGCTAGCTTTCCCTATGACCAGTATCCCTCGCCATCAGGTGAATTCTCTCCGACTTGAGATAATTGTTATTTACGACCTAAGTCAAGAACGAGAAGTCAACACTTTAGTCCATCTTACTGGAGTTGAACCCGCTACCTTACCATCAGAACACCGGAAGCTTACCAGTGAGCATTCTTATCCATTCAGCCATTCTGACCTCCACAATTGTAATGAAGTCGACTCTTTTCCCTTCTACCCCTGTTTGAGCCTCAGTGACATCAACACACGGGACAATCAGCTAACAACACGAGAACCCCTTAAGACAGAGATATCGCAGATTGGTGCTGAAAGTGTAGGTGTGGGATGTGTTATAGCTTGTCTACCATATAATCCAACCCGGTAGCTCCACTTTACAATTGAAGTCGTAGTGTCTGTTCTGAGTCTTTTAAAAGCTGACATAATATATTAAATCAATGTGTGACGTGATAGTTGGAATGTACAGATAGCCTTATGTGAATAGCAAAGTTGTGAGATATGGCGATAAGTATATGTGCATGTAGATTTCAAAAGGTCACATAGTCTTGGTTAGGTAGCTGGGGTGGTGGAAAAACCAGAATAGAGACAGCAGACGACAGACTCAAGTGCAAATAAATTAAGAGATAAAGGAGTTAGGTGAATGAAAGAATAAATAAGTTTGTTTTGTGTGTGTATGTGGAGGTAAAGATAT
>OY992876.1:445116401-445151401 GCA_963921405.1 Cepaea hortensis | reverse complement strand
GGGCACTCTTACGATGTTTATACTTCACCTCGACTCCGCAAGATAAAAGAGGAACATGATGAGATGAGATGAGATGGAATATACTAATTATAATTTGGCTCAATATCTTAAAACACATAGTGACAGATACAATTCAAATGTGGGGCATTTCAAATATAAAACGAACTCTTCCTTTTTGCATAAAACTGGCTGAAACGGTGAAACCGCCTAATTGCTGGGGTCTCACTATATTGAGAAATAGTCTATTCTTCTTTGAATACAGTATTTGAAACATTTTCTCTTTGTTAACATTACGGCCATGGTTCATGAGGTGTTGAGAGATCGATGAGGAAGGAGTTCGTTTTATAGCCTTTAGACTGCACAGGGATTCCTGAAGACTGATTAACTCTAATTTCCACCCACACTGGTATATGTTCGGTTACTCAAATTGCTAATTGCCTTTCCATTCTACCTATGTAAGTTGTTTGGCGCTCAAACTGGAATTAATTAATGCAGTATGACTTGATTTACTGAGATAATGGTTCTCTCACAGTTGGAATAGAAAGTTGTGTGGTTTTAAATCTGATTATTGGTTCAATAGCAAAGAATGTTGGGTTTACTGCTGTTTTAAGTCGATCGTGTATTCTTTTCATTACGTCTTCCCTTCGAAAGGTCACCCGTAGAAACACTTGCAGTTTGAGAACCGATGATTCTGTGGGGGTAAGTTTAGTGACACTTGATGAAGTCGGCTGGACATCAACTGGATTGGACATAAGGTGCCAGATCCACATTTGTATAGATCAGTCGACACTGGATGGATTATGTGCTCAGTATCACGCCGGCCGCTTTTAATTCTCCAAAGAATTTCCTGTTATCCATTTATAGGGTGAGTAGATCTCGCGGATGGAACCAATGACCACCCTGCCGGTAGGCGAGCGCCTAGCCCCTACGCTACAATGGCTACCGTTTTAGTGTGGGCCCTCCATTATTTTACTTATGATTACAATTTCCACGTTAATGTGGGCCCTCAATTATTTAAATTACAATTACAGTGTTCACTTTAATGTGGGCCATCCATGATTTTAATTATAATTACAGTACTACGTTAATGTAGGCCCTCAATTTTTTTAAATTATAATTACAATGTCCACCCTAATGTGGGCCCTCCATTATTTAAATTATCATTACGCAGGTCCGCATGGCCGAATGGATAGAAACGAATGTTCTTAAACATCCGGTGTGCTGATGCCGAGGTAAGCGGTTCAGCCCCTACACCGGACAAATGGACTAAAATGTTGACATGTCGTCCTTGACTTGCGGATGTAAATTACAAGGACTTCTGAATTCGGAGTGGATTCGCCTGATGGCGAGGGACATTGTTAATAGGGAAAGCTAATTCACACGCAAAATTCAGTCCATCACTACTATTAATAATGTGTATGGACTACGCTTGAGTTCAAAGCGAGGGAGGGCAACAACAAAAAATTATCATTACAATGTCCAAGTTAATGTCGGCCGTCCGTTATTTTAATTATAATTACAATGTCTACGTAAATATGGGTCCTCTATTCTTTTAATTATAATTTAAGCGTCACGTTAATGTGGGCCCTCCACTATTTTAATAATAATTACAATGTCCACGTTAATGTGGGCCGTCCGTTATTTAATTATAATTTCATCGTCCACTTTAGTGTGGATCGTCCGTTATCTTAATTATAATTGCAACATCCACATTAATGTGGACACTAATTTGGTCCCTTCATTATGCTAATTATAAATATAATGTCCACGTTAATGTGGGCCCTCTATTATCTTAATAATAATTACAATACCCACGTTAATGTGGTCCCTCCATTATTTTAATTGTAATTTCAGTCTTACTGTTAGTGTGGCCACCATTATGTTAATTATGATTTCAATCTCCACGTTAATGTGGACCATCTATTATTTTACTTATAATTTCAGTGCCACATTAATGTGAACCGTCTATTATTTTCATTATTATTTTCATTATTCATACATTAATGTGGGCCCTCCATTATTGTAATTATAATTTTAATGTCCACATTAATGTGGGCCCTCCATTATTTTAATTATATTTACAATGCCCACGTTATTGTGGACCCTTCATTATGTTAATTTTAAATACAATGTCCACGTTAGTGCGGGTCAGTTCATATGCACTTGCTAAAGATTTTGATATCCCTGTTATCCCTAAAATGTTGGGTTTCTCGACAGAAAATTCGAAACTGCATCATCATCGTCATAATTCATGTCGATAAACCCGGAGATCAAAGTTCGTCATCTTATACTATCAGCAAGTGGACTGTGAATCGAGGTTGTTAGTTTTTTGTTGGTCTTCCCCTGTCATCTCGCTAATCAAATGTGGCAGTTCTCACAAAGTTTTCATGTTTGTTTTTCTCATCATAACATGCTTCAAAATCTTTTCTGTCTAATCTACTTTCTCTAAACAATTTACGATTTTTATTTATTTATTTATTTATTTATTAAAGGACTTGAAAGTCTCATTCGTTTTTCTGTCCGTCCATGGTATTCTTAAGATGTCAGTTCCAACGAGAAAAAGAATGTTAAAGTGCTACTTTGAATATGTAATTTTGTATGGATGTGAAAAGTGGACATTGAGCAGACAAGCTGAAAACATCCACTAGCAGTGGAAATGTGGTTTAACCTGTTCAAAAAGCAAAGAATACCATGGACAGACAGAAAAACGAATGAGACTTTCAAGTCCTTTAATAAATAAATAAATAAATAAATAAATAAATAAATGAAAACCGTAAACTGTTTAGAGAAATTAGACGTAGATTGTCAAGATTTTTGGGACACATTATAAGAAGAAATAAACTAGAGAACTTGGTGGCACTTGGAAAGTTAACCCGGTCAACAAATGCCCGCAGAAGTCGGATGTGTCAGCCTAACGGCGCAAGAACGCAGCTCTGCTGTAAACAGGCACAACGCAATCACGTCCGAAAAAAAAAAAACTCCGGATGAACGCAGCAGAAGAAGAAGAACTTGGTGACAACTGACAAGATTAAGGCCACAAAGAACAAGGGAAAGGCAGAAAGGTATATTTTTGGATGGCTTGGTCAGACGAAAACACAGAGCTGATCCAAGACACTGGAGATCGTGTGAGATGGCGAAAAATGACTGCCCACGCTTATCATCATTGCACATGATACTAGTGATAAAGGTATTCTTTGCATTTCGCTCAAAACCCACATTCCCAATGCCATTAGAAGCTTCTCGCTTGTCTGCTTATCTGTAGAAACTTCGCTAATCAATTCATCGTCCCGGTAACATACAGCCACAGTTTTTGAACCACTGGTTTAGTTTAGCAAACGTACCGAGTGTACTGTCCGACTAGTGTTTGGAATCCTTTGCATGAACTTACCTGGCTGTGTGAATCAATATATTGAGTAATGGGGCGTTTATGATGGGGCTTTTTACAGCAATGTGCTGTGTCAAACTATTGTGTATTTGCTAACTGTGATTATCTTTCGACACAGTATATGGTGTATGTACACATCAACGCTAGGCCTACGTTTTGTCTGATTTCAAGGTAGGTTAAGGGCAATGTGAACATTGCACCTGATACTAAATGTTGGCAGATGGTATTATTATTATTCTTTCTTTCTTTCTTTCTTTCTTTCTTTCTTTCTTTCTTTCTTTCTTTCTTTCTTTTCTTTCTTTCTTTCTTTCTTTCTTTCTTTCTTCTTCTTCTTCTTCTTCTTCTTCTTCTTCTTCTTCTTCTTCTTCTTCTTCTTCTTCTTCTTCTTCTTCTTCCTCCGCCTCTTAATCCTTTTCTTCTTCTTCTTCTTCTTCTTCTTCTTCTTCTTCTTCTTCTTCTTCTTCTTCTTCTTCTTCTTCTTCTTCTTCTTCTTCCTCCTCTTCTTCTTCTTCTTCTTCTTCTTCTTTTATTTTCTTCTTTCTTCATCTTCTCCCTTCTTCTTCCTCCTCCTCCTACTATTCTTCTTCTTCATTATTTGTCTTCTTCCTTCTTTCTTTTCTTCCTTTTTCCTCTTCTTCCTCTTCCTCCTCCTCCTTTTCTGAAATACATTAAGTATGTGAAGTATATGAAGTATGTGAAGTATATGCAAGATGTGAAGTATATGAAGTATGTGAAGTATATGCAATATGTGAAGTATATGCAATATGTGAAGTATATGCAATATGTGAAGTATATGCAATATGTGAAGTATATGCAGTATGTGAAGTATATGCAGTATGTGAAGTATATGCAATATGTGAAGTATATACAATATGTGAAGTATATGCAGTATGTGAAGTATATGAGTGCTGCCACGCTATTGTTACAGTAACACCCTAAACATTCCATTAAAGCGCTGGTTCTAAAGCGTTACCTTCATCATGTGCCTTGCCGATAAGCGTGGGTTTTACCATCTCACATGATCATCAGAGTCGTGGATCAGCTCTGTGTTCTTGTAAATCGTAAACTGATTTGAGGAATTAGACGTAGACAGTAAAAATTCTTGGCGCACATTATGAGAAGAAATAAACTAGAGAACTTGGGAACAATTGGCAAGATTGAAGGGAAAAGAACACGGGGAAGGCAGAGAAGTAAATATCTAGATGGCTTGGAAACGTGACATGGTCGAGACAAGAACACAGGGCTGAGTCACGACTCCGGTGATCGAGTGAGATGGCAAAACATGACGCTTATCGGCATGGCACATGATGGCTCTTATCAAGTCATCCCAGAAATCTTCTGAACTAAAAGCAACACTTTCATCGTCCACGTAGAAGCGGTGCCTTTCAGAAACAATGGGTTTGAGTCCATCATGTTTGCAGCTATCTGTTGTTTATAGAGCCCTTCCACCAGCGCTGGAAAGGAACGAACGAACAAACTTTATTTTCAAAAGGTTGAGAATTGGGCATGCAGGCCCGCCTAAAGTTCTGCCCTGCTTTACCACTCCCTTTCGTACATTATTTCATTCACACATCATTCGATGCTTACTGAGAACATCAACGATATAAACGATATGCATTATAAAGGCATAGGGAAAGTGCAAAAATCAATACTACTCGACTCAGTCATATTAATGAACGGTGTGGCACTTGTTATTAGCTATGGCGAACGTAATGGCCTACCAAAAGGGTACTGGCTGTTATACTAGGGTTTTATTATTATTATTATTATTATTATTATTATTATTATTGAAAAACAAAGGTATAAACAGGAAGCAAGGACCACTTACTTCTGCTACAGTGATGTGAGGAGAAGAGCGCAAACCCTGACTTCGTAGGGCCAAAGAAGAAAATGAATAAAGAGAAAGAACCTCTCACCGTCCTCGGTTAACAAGAATAGAAAAGAATTAAGGTTTAAGAAGATCCCAGGGTGGGCTGACAGGGGATTAGAACAATATTCTCCAATCCCAGACAAAGAATTACTCCAAGGGCTGTTCTAACACCAATGACTATAACACTAGAGTCTATCAACTAAACAACAAAGTAAGGGTAACACAAGCATCATTTGTTTATTACACTTCTAAACTTCACAATAATATACAGACATGTAGCATCAACAAAGAAATTAGGATACAGCAAAAATCAAACAGCAAAGACACTAACCTAACAAACCAAATTCCTAAGTGTAGCAAAAACTTCTGATCCAGCTACAAATCTACCAAACACTAATCCACCAACAACTGATCCACTAAAACTAATTTAACAAAAACTTCTAGTCCACCAAAAAACCTCTAGTCTACTAAAAAACCTCTAGTCTACTGAAAACCCAGGAAAATCTAAAATCTAAAGCTAGAATTCTGGCTTTTCCTGTAGATCAAATAAAAACCAACAAAAATATTAGGCAAAGACAAGTCAAACATCTCAACATGATGGCCCAACAAGACAACAACAACACCCAGTCTCTCTACGTAAGACAGACAACACTCTTGTACTTGTGACGAATAGACACAAGACGCAACATCCTGACACATTCATTAGATTCACTTACATCACGAGCAAACACAACATCTCAACACTGACCTGGCCAACATACATCAGACATTGTAGGCAAACACAACATCTAATTATTAATCATCAAAGACTCATTATTTGCATCAACACATGGACTTCATAGGACAACCACTACAACACTAGTGTATGTAAACAATGTCTTTGTGGCACAAACATAGACATGGACTGTGTAAATTCACACCAACCACACGATGCTTCAACTGGACAACAATGATATGAATAGGTTATAGGATATGCTCCACATAAAATATAAATGACAGGGAGCACCTATTCAACAGCCTCCAATGTTTTCTACACATTCACCTGACACCCTCAATCCCACACCATAACCCTGATTGTGGTTAAGATTACAATAGTCTACATACACCCGCCTCGATTACTACCAGCCACTTCAATCCCTGGCGGATATAATAATCATCATCCTCATCATGGCTATCATCATCGTCCCATGACCACCACCATCACAAGCATAGTCATCATCAGGTGATACTTATAACACAATGTCCATCCAAGTAGCACTCAATCCGGTACCTACATCACTACACCCAGTCATTGATAATAATTACCATAACCTCATTTATAACAGTAATTGCTCTGTCCATGCATGTCATACCTGATGGGTTTTACTTTCTAGTTAACTTTTGCTTTCCCACCAACACCGGTTTCACAAACTCCCAATACTATATTCCTTAATGTTCCCTCAATGAAGCCAGCATTGAAATCCACCAGTCTATCATCATGTCATCTCAGTTGCACCCTGATGCACCATATGTCAGGAATCAATCCTAACTCACCATCATGACATTTAAATACCTAGACCCATAAGGGATGCCATATGACACAGGGCACACCTCTCCTGCAATGCCCATGTTATGATAAAGGATATCAACAACATGACACCACACACATTACCGCATGATATTACGCATTACTAGCCGACAAGCGAAACATGTTCAACCGTGGAAAGCAATGGACACATATACCCAGTGGAATTACCATATTTGTAGAATACGGCAATGTAACATTTGCACATAAAAGAATCACAACATTCACAGAAAGTTGAGGATAAACATGTACTACACAGGAACTCAACCGAAGAACTCTGAGGCTACCAAGATAGCTCATAAAATAACCACACAATAGTATCAAGTGAAAGTACACAACAAAAATGTCCATGGCTGGATGCAGAACATCAGTACTAATATAATAAACAGTGTACTATACATATTATGTCATTATTACACACCAATGACCAATAAGTGTTATTCAAGGCCCAACACAATCAGTGTAATATTATTTGTGAGTGGACAGCAAATGTAATTTAGTTATAGGAAACACCTACACCGGTCATATTCCACTGAACCTCACCAAACCTGATTGCTAACATCTCTCTGTACTAGCCTGTTAAATGTTATTCTCCTAAAGCTTCAGGGACACCAAATCACTCATCTACATTATCTGTATCATATATCATGATCAAGCTGACCTCATTAAATCAGTTGTACCTGATATAATAATGCCTAAAACAATTATAATATATATTGTTGCCATTAATATTATTCCTAATATTATTGTAACCAGCAAGCACTGATTGAGGCCAACACCATTAGTGTACTATTCCTTGTGACTAGACACATAGCAAGTGCATATAAATATATTTGCGAAAGGTGGTACGTAGCATTAAATCACATTCTCTCCCCCGTGCGACAACCACCATGCTTAACTTAAGGCAGAATCTCAGTCGCTGATTCCACCGATAACTTGATACACCTACAAATATTACTGCCTCCTGTTGACAGAGGTGATGCCAGACTTCACTTACTGCTGAACAACAAATTCCTCTACTAAATTGAATACTTAACTATATTGTAATGTGCCTTGTCTTTCATTGACTGCAGTCCAAGTGTGTTTACTTTATTCACTCATAGCCACTCCACTAATATTCTGTATATTATTTCCTTCAATGATTCATACAACCAATATTTGCCCAGCTATTACCACAACAAGCTTCTTGAACTCAATAATTTACACCGCTGTAAAATAAACCATTAGTTCTGAATAATTATAAAGTATTACTAAGCCCCTGTGTGCCCAATTATCTCCTAACCTGTTAACATTGTCTGCTCCTTTATCACTAGCCAATATTCCAAATTTACCTTTTAAGTTGCTTCGAGAACAAAGGCTAGATGTTATTTGCTGAGCTGGCCTCCCACGTGTCAATTCTCCAAATGCTGTTCCTCAATCTCCCACTTTTCAGTCTCATAAAACTTAACACAAGTAGCTTCTAAATTGTTCCTTACTATATTTCTTATAAATAACTCGTCGAAGTCCAGATCGATCTGCGCCATTTTCTCCAAGAACCGATAACTCTCATTTGCCATTACCTGTGCATGGTTCCGCACTCAGTTATCTGCAACCGGGCTTACAGATTTCTTTTGTTAATTTTAGTTACTGCTAGAGAAATTATTAACTTAAAGATTAAAGCTAGGAATCAGTATAAGATTAGCTATATTTTAAATCTAATTAGTTTGATAATCACTTCATTATTATTATACTTTCATAGCTTTACTGAAGTATACATTTAAATAACCAAAATACTATGTCACACATGGTTTATAAAATTAAAATTAATACATATAAAAGAAATATAATATAAAACAAATTAATTATGGTTACATACCAAGGCAAAACTTCAGGGTCTAACTACTAAACACACAATAGAAATAGGCATTGGCGCCTTGTCACTCTGTGCGGTGGACTACGGAAAAAGGGCCAGTTCTACCTGTGCAGGGCCTTTTATACTGGGGTCCCAGAGTTCCAGACCAATCAGACGCCCTCTTGCAGAATTCCACCATCATCGCGAGCCGAGTACATTATTCCCCATCTTTAACTGTTATCGTCCCGATAACTGAACATTACACCCCTAGTGCCTTGGGTAAGGGAGGGATAATTTCTGACCCCTACCTTATAGTCCTCCACTATTGATGGAGCTCTAAAAAAAAAATATCCTATCCCCAGACATCACTCATCAGGTAAAACACCCCAGAAATGTACATCAGGTACCAACAAGAATAATGGTCACATGCCAATACAAGGTACATTTACATTAATACCAGTCATTATTCATGACTAAACTGATATCAGCAGAAAAAAAATAATGCGATCAACAGGGAGACAGTCTCCCGCCACCTTAGTGTTCACAATATTATACGAACAATTACAAAAACAATGAATAATTCCCCCTCTTTAACTGTTGTCGTTTCGACAACCGGACCATACGTCCCTGGTACACTTATCAAACAGGTAGTTATCTTCATACCTCTATGCTCCCTGAACTGCTGGTTACATCCCTAGACAGTACCATTATAAAAGAATTTACTCATTATATCCAGATTTATAATGTGAAGTAGTATACATGTACATCACCAGTCATCAATAAGTCCAAAATAACATCAATAATATATAAGCATAAGCCATCCTTATACTAGTACAAGTTAATACTCAGTGACCAAATTAACATCAGTGAGGAGAAATAGCCCCTCTGCTACACGAGCAATCACAACAAAATGAATACAACCCTCACTTTTTACACACAAATAATTAAACAATCATAAAAGTTACACAAACAATAAATCAGCAACCTTTATACAGGTTACCACTTGCCTCAACACTGAACATTTGAAACAAAATGTATTCAAAAATAACATCATCTATCTCTTCTAAGACGGATTCTATCTGATCGCCTCACATTCAAGTCTCCTGGCTCAAACATGTACCAGTCACTTCTTGGTGGTCTATCCCGTGGTTCCTCAACCTCTGCCACGACAGGCAATTCTGGTAGTCTTATCGTCGCCTCCGGTACCTCAATTACCGCATCTTTCTCACACCGCTTTAACTCGTGTCCTGCTGCTCTAATGTCAGGTCCATTCTCTCCCACTCTTCTAATAACATATGGGCCTCCTGATGCTTTTGGGACCTGCACCACTGAATATTTATCTACAGACCACTGGTCTTTAATCTTGCACCTCTCTGTATAGTGGACTCTCTTCCTAACTACTTCTCCTATGGTTAGCAATTTAGAGGATGATGTCTTGTCACATCTCTCTTTCCTTACAGCAGCTAACTTTCTTAACTGTTCGCCTGCCCTAACATGCGCATTACGCAGACGGGAAAGATGTCCAGTCACCCAGTTCTCAACATTTGGTTCCCCCTCATTACAATCACTATCATCACTAGCATCTAGCATGAAATCTACTGGCAATCTGGGTTCTATCCCGAACACCAAGTAGTACGGGGAGTAACCTGTGGAAGAGTGGGGCGTAGAGTTATAAACTAACAAAACCTCAGCTATATGTTCAGACCATCTCCTTTTCTGGCTGGCCTCTAGTGGCCTCAGAAGATCATGTAGGGTCCTATTAAACCTCTCGCACTGACCGTTCCCTTTTGGATTGTAACTCGTGGTACGGCTCTTTTGAATCCCGTACACTCTACAGAGTTCTGCAATCACAGCCGATTCAAAGTTCCTACCTTGATCTGAATGGAGTCTATGGGGTACACCTAAATACAAAAACCATTTCTCCACCAGAACTTTTGCAACTGTCGAGGCCTTCTGATCCCTTGTGGGAACAGCAACTGTAAATTTGGTGAAAACATCTGTAATGACCAACACATTTTCATACCCCCGACTATCCTTCTCTAACATAGTAAAATCCATGGTCACCAACTCAAAAGGCCTAGATGCTAATAAATTACCTGAAGGACCCTGCAGTTTAATATGGGGTGGTTTAGCAATATTACACCTCTGACATCTTTTACAAAACAGCTCAACATCTTTTGTGATGCCAACCCAATAACATCTACTTCTAAGGGTTTGTATCATCCTATCTCTGCCCTGATGGCCGGTGCTGTGCACCGATTCTAACACTCTCTGCTTCAATGCATCAGGTACCACTAATTGAGAAATCCACCCTCTACCTGGCCTCTTTAATTTCCTGTACAACAACCCATTAATCACACTCAACCTCTTTCGCTGCTTCAACAAGCTTTTGGTTTCAGGGGGTAAACCCCTCATCTCTATCTTACTCAGTCTCACTCTCTCACTCACACAAGTTAACACTTTATACACATGGACATCTTCTGCTTGTAGTTTTGTCAACTCTTCAGCTGAATATGATGGTAATGATAACAGTGGCACATTACCAACCGGGTTATTCTGACTATCTACATCTACAATCTCTCCTATCCTAGCAGTTCTTAAGTTTGGACTAACTGGTGCAGCAGCTATGTGACTGATTGGAATGTCACCTTCTTCATCTGATCTTCCTGGGGCTTCAAAAGGGTAGCGGGACAAATAATCAGCATTTCCATTAGCACGACCTGGTTTGTGCTTAATGGTGTAGTCAAACATTGACATCTGTGCTATCCATCTCTGCTCAATGGCACCCAGTTTTGCCTTTTGCCACAAAGCTAAATTCCTACTATCTGTAAAAACTTCTACTTTAGTACCTAAAAGATAACTTCTAAACTTCTCAGTCATAGCCCACTTCAATGCAAGTAACTCAAGCTTAGAACTGCTTTTAGCGTTTCGTTCTGAGGGGCGAAGTGTGCGGCTAGCGTAAGCTAAGACTCTTTTCTTACCATCTTGAATTTGTGAGAGGACAGCACCTAAACCCTGGTATGAGGCATCTACCTCCAATATGAACTGTAATGAGAAGTCTGGGAAGCCCAAAAGGGGTGTTGATGTTAGAGCCTCTTTTAATCGATTAAACGCCTCGTCACACTCTGGAGTCCACAACCGCCCTATGGGTCCTTTCTTCTTCTTAGTATCACCGGTTTGCTGCTGGTTGAGTTGGCCCACCAGCTCATGTAGTGGTCTTGCAATATTAGCAAACTTTGAGACAAACCTTCTATAATAACTGGCTAACCCTAGAAATGATCTAAGTTCTGTCTGAGTTCTGGGCACAGGTGCTTCTTTTATGGCTGCAACTTTATCATCCATGGTTCCAATGCCTTCTTCTGAAATGGTGTGCCCTAAAAACTCAACCTTTTTCTGACAAAAGTTACACTTTTCAGGATTTAGTTTTAGCCCAATGGACTGCAGTCTCTCAAACACTTTCTCAAGCCTACTCAGATGCTCTGAAAAATCCCCCGAATACACCAAAATGTCATCAAGGTATACCAACAAAATCTGAAAAAAATAGTCATTCAGAGAGCATTGCATTAACCTCTGGAAGCTGCTCGCGGAGTTTGCAAGTCCCATTGGCATACGTGTATACTCATACAAACCAAACGGGGTGGTAAAAGCAGTCTTCTCTTGATCATCTGGCTTCATGGCCACCTGGTAATACCCACTTGCAAGATCTAAAGTGGAAAATAATTTGGCACCACCCAGGGCATCTAGATATTCATCTACTCTAGGGAGAGGGTATGCATCTTTCTTTGTCCTAACATTTACAGCCCGATAATCGACACATAACCTAAGTCTACCATCCTTTTTTCTCACGAGGACCACCGGAGAAGCCCAAGGACTGGAACTTTCCTTAATTATCTGACTATCTAATAAACCTTGGAGATGATCTTGTACTTCTCTATAAAATGCTGGGGGAATTCTCCTATAAGGCTGCTTAATGGGGGTCTCATCTGTCAACTGGATGCTATGGGTTACCCTATCTGTATAGCCTATGTCAGTATCTCCCTTGGCAAAAAGACTATCATACCTAACTAATAACTCCTCTAACTTCTTCCTATCTCTATCACTACCCTCAAAACTGCTCAAATCTACAGGGCACCTAACATCATCTTTCTCTCCGGCATAAGGCCGTGTTGAAACCTCAACCTCCTGAGCACTTACCATTTTGAAATGGTTGGTCAAATCTACAGTAGCATCTGAAATATCCCCAACTTGAGTACCCTTCGACAAGGATATATCTTCATCCCCCAGATTGACCACTTGGACTTGGCATACGCCCCGTCTCAAGGTAGTCAAAGTGTGGGAGAAAAGCAAACCCTTGTGCTCCAAGTCTCGAGTTGGGCTGAAAATGACATGCATATTTTCACGCACAAATCTTACACATTTTACACTAACTGCAGTGATGGAGCGGGCAGGTACGCAAACTCTATTGTCAACAAACACTTTAACACCGTCCAGTCCGACTCCAGGAATCTCCTCCGCTGGGCTGCTCCAATTAAGAAACCTACACAGATTCGGTACTGACTGTAAAATGTTTGTGCCAATAATGCCAGGCACCCTTCTCTCCCCATTGTCCATGTCTTTGGTGACAAACACCCCACAGTCCTTCACTTGTGTCCCACCCAACACAATGTCACACATGAAGTACCCCACATATGGAATCATTACACCATTTGCGGCCGTCAACCTAACGAATTGTCCTTCCTTTAGAACAAAGTCCTGGAACATGCCCTTGAAACAGGCCTCAGTAATGGTGGAAACCTGAGAACCTGTATCGATGACACACTGGACACTCTTGCCACCTATTAAAACAGTCTCTTCGGGCCTACCACCCACAATTTTAATGTCCGAGCCATGACGCTCCCCTTCTAATACCTGGCTCCCAGCCTTAGAGGGGTCCCGTTTAATGCTTGTCTGCACTCGCGTCTCAAGTGACCAACCCGATTGCATCGCCAGCAACGTGGCACTTGATGTTGTTGATCGCTGGTGGTGAGTCTGTTCAGCCTGGCACCAATCTCAGACATCTCCCTCTGAAGAAAGTCAATTTCACCCTGCCTGGAAGTAAACTCAGTTCTTGGTGGTACTCGAGCTGGCTCAGTATGTGCAGGCCTACATTTTACCGTTTGTGGGACTACCTCAGCCTGCACCGGCCCGTACCGCCCCTGCTGAAACTCAACTTTCACCGCTGAAGGTACGCTTGACTGAATTTCCCCAGTGTTCTCATTTCTGGCTCTCACCTCTACCTCTCTGATTTCAGCACCTGGCGGAGACCGAACACCTTCCCATGTTTGTGCGCACTCCCTGATCTGAAGAAATGTCACAGACGAATCTTGCGACATCTTTTCCTTTAGAACAGTTTGGGTGAAACTGTCCCTTATGCCAGCCACAAACTGGTCTCGAAGGGCCTCCCCATCCAAGGCAGGGACACCTTGAATTTCCTGTGCCTTCACCACCCTCTTGAACTCAGCGTTGACCCTATGGGAGAAGTCATGGACTGTCTCCCCAGCTCGCTGGCGTATTGTGAATAACGTTGCCAGGAGCTCCCGTAGACTCTTCTTCTCACCATATATCTTCAGCAAGGCCTGTAGCATGGCCTCGGGATCTTCCTCAGAAGCATGGAGTTCCAACTCCCTCCTGACAGGACTGGTTATGCTGTCGAAAATAGCATCCACCTTATCGACAGTCTCTAACATGCCAGCCCTCCAAGCTGACCTCACCTCCCTGACGTACTCTTCTACTGATGGCCCACCTTTCTCCCCAAAACACCGAACAGGCTTTCTGGTTGGTACTACAACGTACCTCAAAGCCTCAGTGAGCTCGCGTGGTGGAGCATCCACTGGGCGGGGATCTTCGGTTCCCATTGTAGAAACTGTAGGCGAGTCATCTTGTTCAACTCTCACTGCCGCACGAGTACTTCTGGTCTCCATCTTAAGGACAAGATACTATGCTACGGGTGGTTCTGCAATGGAGCCTAACTAGCTAACCTGGGTTTTGCTATCTCCAGAAGACTATTACCAACTATACCAAAAATGAACCAACAAAGAAACCAACTAAAGATCTCAACTAAAACACTCATTTGGTACCAAAACAATCCTACCAGAATAATTCTAAGGCTGTCACTATCCTGGTTCAGGCTCGCCACTTGAAAAACAAAGGTATAAACAGGAAGCAAGGACCACTTACTTCTGCTACGGTGATGTGAGGAGAAGAGCGCAAACCCTGACTTCGTAGGGCCAAAGAAGAAAATGAATAAAGAGAAAGAACCTCTCACCGTCCTCGGTTAACAAGAATAGAAAAGAATTAAGGTTTAAGAAGATCCCAGGGTGGGCTGACAGGGGATTAGAACAATATTCTCCAATCCCAGACAAAGAATTACTCCAAGGGCTGTTCTAACACCAATGACTATAACACTAGAGTCTATCAACTAAACAACAAAGTAAGGGTAACACAAGCATCATTTGTTTATTACACTTCTAAACTTCACAATAATATACAGACATGTAGCATCAACAAAGAAATTAGGATACAGCAAAAATCAAACAGCAAAGACACTAACCTAACAAACCAAATTCCTAAGTGTAGCAAAAACTTCTGATCCAGCTACAAATCTACCAAACACTAATCCACCAACAACTGATCCACTAAAACTAATTTAACAAAAACTTCTAGTCCACCAAAAAACCTCTAGTCTACTAAAAAACCTCTAGTCTACTGAAAACCCAGGAAAATCTAAAATCTAAAGCTAGAATTCTGGCTTTTCCTGTAGATCAAATAAAAACCAACAAAAATATTAGGCAAAGACAAGTCAAACATCTCAACATGATGGCCCAACAAGACAACAACAACACCCAGTCTCTCTACGTAAGACAGACAACACTCTTGTACTTGTGACGAATAGACACAAGACGCAACATCCTGACACATTCATTAGATTCACTTACATCACGAGCAAACACAACATCTCAACACTGACCTGGCCAACATACATCAGACATTGTAGGCAAACACAACATCTAATTATTAATCATCAAAGACTCATTATTTGCATCAACACATGGACTTCATAGGACAACCACTACAACACTAGTGTATGTAAACAATGTCTTTGTGGCACAAACATAGACATGGACTGTGTAAATTCACACCAACCACACGATGCTTCAACTGGACAACAATGATATGAATAGGTTATAGGATATGCTCCACATAAAATATAAATGACAGGGAGCACCTATTCAACAGCCTCCAATGTTTTCTACACATTCACCTGACACCCTCAATCCCACACCATAACCCTGATTGTGGTTAAGATTACAATAGTCTACATACACCCGCCTCGATTACTACCAGCCACTTCAATCCCTGGCGGATATAATAATCATCATCCTCATCATGGCTATCATCATCGTCCCATGACCACCACCATCACAAGCATAGTCATCATCAGGTGATACTTATAACACAATGTCCATCCAAGTAGCACTCAATCCGGTACCTACATCACTACACCCAGTCATTGATAATAATTACCATAACCTCATTTATAACAGTAATTGCTCTGTCCATGCATGTCATACCTGATGGGTTTTACTTTCTAGTTAACTTTTGCTTTCCCACCAACACCGGTTTCACAAACTCCCAATACTATATTCCTTAATGTTCCCTCAATGAAGCCAGCATTGAAATCCACCAGTCTATCATCATGTCATCTCAGTTGCACCCTGATGCACCATATGTCAGGAATCAATCCTAACTCACCATCATGACATTTAAATACCTAGACCCATAAGAGATGCCATATGACACAGGGCACACCTCTCCTGCAATGCCCATGTTATGATAAAGGATATCAACAACATGACACCACACACATTACCGCATGATATTACGCATTACTAGCCGACAAGCGAAACATGTTCAACCGTGGAAAGCAATGGACACATATACCCAGTGGAATTACCATATTTGTAGAATACGGCAATGTAACATTTGCACATAAAAGAATCACAACATTCACAGAAAGTTGAGGATAAACATGTACTACACAGGAACTCAACCGAAGAACTCTGAGGCTACCAAGATAGCTCATAAAATAACCACACAATAGTATCAAGTGAAAGTACACAACAAAAATGTCCATGGCTGGATGCAGAACATCAGTACTAATATAATAAACAGTGTACTATACATATTATGTCATTATTACACACCAATGACCAATAAGTGTTATTCAAGGCCCAACACAATCAGTGTAATATTATTTGTGAGTGGACAGCAAATGTAATTTAGTTATAGGAAACACCTACACCGGTCATATTCCACTGAACCTCACCAAACCTGATTGCTAACATCTCTCTGTACTAGCCTGTTAAATGTTATTCTCCTAAAGCTTCAGGGACACCAAATCACTCATCTACATTATCTGTATCATATATCATGATCAAGCTGACCTCATTAAATCAGTTGTACCTGATATAATAATGCCTAAAACAATTATAATATATATTGTTGCCATTAATATTATTCCTAATATTATTGTAACCAGCAAGCACTGATTGAGGCCAACACCATTAGTGTACTATTCCTTGTGACTAGACACATAGCAAGTGCATATAAATATATTTGCGAAAGGTGGTACGTAGCATTAAATCACATTCTCTCCCCCGTGCGACAACCACCATGCTTAACTTAAGGCAGAATCTCAGTCGCTGATTCCACCGATAACTTGATACACCTACAAATATTACTGCCTCCTGTTGACAGAGGTGATGCCAGACTTCACTTACTGCTGAACAACAAATTCCTCTACTAAATTGAATACTTAACTATATTGTAATGTGCCTTGTCTTTCATTGACTGCAGTCCAAGTGTGTTTACTTTATTCACTCATAGCCACTCCACTAATATTCTGTATATTATTTCCTTCAATGATTCATACAACCAATATTTGCCCAGCTATTACCACAACAAGCTTCTTGAACTCAATAATTTACACCGCTGTAAAATAAACCATTAGTTCTGAATAATTATAAAGTATTACTAAGCCCCTGTGTGCCCAATTATCTCCTAACCTGTTAACATTGTCTGCTCCTTTATCACTAGCCAATATTCCAAATTTACCTTTTAAGTTGCTTCGAGAACAAAGGCTAGATGTTATTTGCTGAGCTGGCCTCCCACGTGTCAATTCTCCAAATGCTGTTCCTCAATCTCCCACTTTTCAGTCTCATAAAACTTAACACAAGTAGCTTCTAAATTGTTCCTTACTATATCTTATATATAAAAAAGGATCTCCGTCTGTCCGTCTGTCCGTATGTCTGTCCTTTATGCGCTCGCGAACGGCACATCCGATTGAGATGAAATTTTCTACACGCCTTCCTTTCATTCCAGTGCAGCCCACTGTCATAGTTCTTTTTTCTTCTTCCTCCTCCTCCCTCCTCCCCCTCCCAAAATACGTACGTCCAGGAAATGGTCTTCTACATAGACAGTTCTCTCTGAGGTCCGCGATAACATATTAACCTGTTGGGATGGCAATCAATCATCCTACTACCTCCTCCCTCCTCATCATTCCTCCTCCTCCTCCTCCCCCTCCTTCTCCTCCCTCCTCCTTCTACCCCTTCCTCCCTCCTCCTTCTCCCTCCACCTCCTCCCTCCTCCTCTCTCCTCCTCCCTTCTCATCCTCCCCCACCTACGTTCTCCTCCTCCCTCCTCCTCCCCCTCCCTCCTCCCCCTCCTCCTCCTCCTTCACCCTCCTCCCTCCTCCTCCTCCTCCTTCATCATCCTCCCTCCTCCTCCTCCCTCCTCCTCCTCCCTCCTCCTTCCTCCTCCCTCCTCATCCCTCTTCCTCCTCCCTCCTCCTTCTCCCCTTTCCCCCCTCTTTCTCTTAATCCCTCCTCCTCCCTTCTCCTCCCTCCTATTCATCCCTACTCCTCCTCCTCCCTCCTCCTCCCTCCTCTCTCTTCCTCCTCCCTCCTCTCTCTTCCTCCTCCCTCCTCTCTCTTCCTCCTCCCTCCTCCTCCTCCTTCCCCCTGCTCCCTCCTCCTCCTCCCTTCTCCTCCTCCCCCTCCTACCCCTCCCTCCTCCCCCTCATCCGTCTTCCTCCCTCCTCCTTCTTCCTCCCTCCTCCTCCCCCTCCTCCTCCCTCTCTTCCTCATCCCTCCTCCTCCATTCTCCTCCTCCCTCCGCCTCCTCTCTCTACCTCCTCCCTCCTCCTCCCTTCACATTCCTCCTCCTCCCTCTTCCTCCTCATCCCTCCTCCTCTATCCTCCTCCCTCCTCCTCCTCCTCCCTCTACCTCCTCCCTCCTCATTCCTCCTCCTCCCTCTTCCTCTTCCTCCCTCTCATCCTCTTCCCTCCTTCTCCTCCCTCCTCCTTCTCCTCTTCCTCCTCCCTCTTCCTCCCTCCGCCTCCTCCCTCCTCCCACTCTCTACTCCTCCCTCCTCCTTCTCCTCCCTCCTCCTCCTCCCTCTTCCTGCTCCCTCCGCCTCCTCCCTCCGCCTACTCTCTCCTCCTCCTCCCTCCTCCTCCCTCTCCCTCCTCCTCCTCCTCCTCCTGCGATCTCCTCCTCCCTCCTTCTCCCTCTTCCTCCTCCCTCCTCCTCCCCCTCCTCCTCCACCCTACTCCTCCCTCCTCTTCCTAATCCCTCCTCCTCCCTCCTCTTCCCTCCTCCACCTCCCTCTTCCTCCTCCCTCCTCCATTTACCCAAGACAGACAGACATACAGATAGTCGGGAACGGGATCTTATATGACTACTTATATGATTTAAATGAGATGCTCTCCACCATGGGCTGGGCCGGGTCAGACAGACAGACAGACAGACAGACAGATAGATAGACAGACAGACAGACAGACAGTCGGGAACGGGAGCTTATATGACTACTTATATGAATTAAATGAGATGCTCCCCACCAGAGTCTGGGCGAAGCCGGGCCGTGTCAGCTAGTTTCTTATAAATAACTCGTCGAAGTCCAGATCGATCTGCGCCATTTTCTCCAAGAACCGATAACTCTCATTTGCCATTACCTGTGCATGGTTCCGCACTCAGTTATCTGCAACCGGGCTTACAGATTTCTTTTGTTAATTTTAGTTACTGCTAGAGAAATTATTAACTTAAAGATTAAAGCTAGGAATCAGTATAAGATTAGCTATATTTTAAATCTAATTAGTTTGATAATCACTTCATTATTATTATACTTTCATAGCTTTACTGAAGTATACATTTAAATAACCAAAATACTATGTCACACATGGTTTATAAAATTAAAATTAATACATATAAAAGAAATATAATATAAAACAAATTAATTATGGTTACATACCAAGGCAAAACTTCAGGGTCTAACTACTAAACACACAATAGAAATAGGCATTGGCGCCTTGTCACTCTGTGCGGTGGACTACGGAAAAAGGGCCAGTTCTACCTGTGCAGGGCCTTTTATACTGGGGTCCCAGAGTTCCAGACCAATCAGACGCCCTCTTGCAGAATTCCACCATCATCGCGAGCCGAGTACATTATTATTATTATTATTATTATTATTATTATTATTATTAGTAATAATAATAATAATATTGAGAACATTCACTAGTACCTTGCTTTCTTGACAGACGACAGTTTGTTACATTGTGCTTCAATAACTACAACCCATGGCGGTAAAATCACATAGCACAAAGCCTAGACTGAATTGTAAAGGCCATGTGTTGCCCATGCAGCATGATATCTCTCTCTCTCTCTCTCTCTCTCTCTCTCTCTCTCTCTCTCTCTCTCTCTCTCTCTCTCTCTCTCTGCCTGCCTAGTTTACGCCAGAGGAAAGGCAACAGTAATACGTCTGGAACAAGACCAGCTGCAGAAGCTGTCCGATCAGTACAGCAATGATTCAACTGTCTGCCTGTCGGAGCTTTGATCCTAGACCAACTGGCTTTAGACTTGGTTTACCCTTCCATGACATGTAGTCTTAGGTTGCATTTCTTCGCACCGTGCTGTCCGGTTTGGTGAGCGCTGCCCAACATTTGGCGCTAACAGAAAGCAGGAGAACAATATATTTATCAAGTTATTTCGCCCCCCCCCACATACACACACGCGCGCGCGCGCACACACACACACACACACGCACACACGCGCACACACAATTTTCCTCGTGTTCGTGTTAAGATTTAAAAGTATCGAGTCCGCTAATATTTGCTACTTTTCCTGTGTTGAGAGAGAGAGAGAGAGAGAGAGAGAGAGAGAGCGAGAGAGAGAGCGAGAGAGAGCGAGAGAGAGAGCGAGCGAGCGAGAGAGAGAGAGAGAGAGAGAGAGAGAGAGAGAGAGAGAGAGAGAGAGAGAGAGAGAGAGATAATTTTAATATTTGCTACTTCTTCTGTGATCAGAAAAAAAATATTGTGTCCTCTAATATTTGCTACTTCTCCTCTGTTCAGAAAAAGAAGTACTGTGTCCTCTAATATTTGCTACTTCTCTTGTGTTCAGAAAAAAAATGAAGTATCGAGTCTGGTAATATTTGGCACTGTTTACCGTGTTAAGAAAGAGAAATATTCTTTGCTACTTCTGCGATCAGCGTTGAATACATGTCTGTTCCAGCAAGGGTCACGGACAGAACTGTTCGCTTGAGGTCATTATCTGTCCCCTAGAGTTCCTCTCGAAGAGTCGTTGATGTGAACCAGATTTCCCCCCTCTTCCCACCAAAGTCAGAGCAGTCTTGAAGGACATGCTTAGGGATTTGCCTTGGTGTTGTTTCCTGTTATCTGCACCTATCATGCTTAGAATAAAAGGTACAAAGAACAGAAAGGTTTAAAAGGCGAAAGAATAGATTTCCTTACATCGGCTTGTATTCCGAATGGCTTTCTATCCTCCATGCCGAAGGTCTCGCACAAAGCATGAACTCTGTAGCACCAGTGACGACCCCCGGTGAAAAAATACAACATCTCCTTGGGTTATATCTTGTTATATGTTCTTGTTTGTTTGCTGATGAAGACTGTTCGCTGCAACGTCCTTTCCTTTCCGAGTAGTACCAAGTGGCCCTTCAGAAAAATGGTTTGTTAACGCCGCTTTACTGACTACGATAACTGCAAGTTGTTGACACAGTGACCAAGATATCTCAAGGGGCACTTGATAGTGGTTAACCTGATGAGAGAAATCACGACTGTACCAAGATATGCTCAAATATCTGAACCGCTGCGCACCATTCCTGTACATATAGGTCGCGCACTTGTCCTTCGAATTCCTTGTGTATAATTTTGTGGATGTATTTGCTTGCTTGCTTGCGTTCACTGGCTGTGAACTCCAACGCGGGTGTCCTGTATGTCGGATGAAGACATCCTGTTGTCCAACATCAGTGTGATGTCATACCGGACCTGAGGTTTGCGTGAGTATCCGTTGTCCCATGTCTGGCTTATTGGTGTGCAGACTGGTGGTTCCTCGCCGTGCAGGCAGATACTCTCCGACTTCGGAGGAATCAACGATCCTACTGACGTTAGCCAGGACTCCGAAGGGACCTGTTGCCCAAGGCGCGTGACTAGGACGTGTTAGTAGGTCTTGGCCAGTATAGAACCTGGCCCTGGTGCTTTGGAAACACCTCTGTGTCCCTTGTGGGTGTATAATAATATATGGAAAAGATCTACAATTGTTGGACAATGTAGTAAAAGAAAGCGCAAAGAAAGATCTCTCTTTGAATATCTATAAAACAGTAACAATAGTAATATAAAAGAAACAAGTGATACCAAAATTTGAAATCGACATAGAATTCTTAACCAAGTGATAAATTTTAAATACTTAGGTAGGAGCAATTATAACATCAGACTGAAAATGCACACCAGAGGTTAAGAGCAGAATATGGCAAGCAAAAGCTGCATTTCAGAAAATGAAAATATCTTATGAAATAAGTCACTATAATTGAATGTAAGACAGAGAGAAGAGAGTGCTGAAATTATATATATATATAAAACCTGTTTTGTTATATGGCAGTAAATCTTGGTATGTAAATGAACATATTAGGAAGAACTTGGAAGCAACAGAGATATGGTTCCTGAGATGGATGTTATGAATTCCTTGGACTGCCAGAGTAACTAACAACGATTGCCTGAAAGAGGTTAATGAAACTAGAACATTACATACAACATTAAGAAAGAGATTTCTTTGGTTATGTAATGAAAAGAAAGTAATTGAAGAACATTATGACAACTGGAAAGATCATGGGGAAGAGAGAGAGGCAAAGCAAGAGAAATGATGCTGGTGGCATGGAGGAATATCATCAGCAGAGTTTATTCAGAACGCCAGAGACCGAGATCTGTAGAGAGGCATGAACGCCTACGCCAGCTGACAGGGCACTTGATGATGATATAATCGAAGTGAGGAAAATAGTTCTTAGAGGCTATATTGAACCAATCCTGATGTACGGAAGCGAATAGTGGACAATTAACAGACAAGTGAGGAATTATGTGGAAGCTACGTAGATGTGGCAATTGTGACCGTGTCTGTCCACAGCCTTCTGTCTCTTGTGTCCCTTCTGTCTCTTGTGTCCCTTTTGTCTCTTGTGTCCCTGTCTCTTGTGTCCCTTCTGTCTCTTGTGTCCCTTTTGTCTCTTGTGTCACTTCTGTCTCTTGTGTCCCTTCTGTCTCTTGTGTCCCTTCTGTCTCTTGTGTCACTTCTGTCTCTTGTGTCCCTTCTGTCTCTTGTGTCCCTTCTGTCTCTTGTGTCCCTTCTGTCTCTTGTGTCCCTTCTGTCTCTTGTGTCACTTCTGTTTCTTGTGTCACTTCTGTCTCTTGTGTCACTTCTGTCTCTTGTGTCCCTTTTGTCTCTTGTGTCCCTTCTGTCTCTTGTGTCCCTTCTGTCTCTTGTGTCCCTTCTGTCTCTTGTGTCACTTCTGTCTCTTGTGTCCCTTCTGACTCTTGTGTCCCTTCTGTCTCTTGTGTCCCTTCTGTCTCTTGTGTCCCTTCTGTCTCTTGTGTCCCTTCTGTCTCTTGTGTCCCTTCTGTCTCTTGTGTCACTTCTGTCTCTTGTGTCCCTTTTGTCTCTTGTGTCCCTTCTGTCTCTTGTGTCCCTTCTGTCTCTTGTGTCCCTTCTGTCTCTTGTGTCCCTTCTGTCTCATTTCTGATGCCGACGTTCCTCGGTGCCATGATGGCCAACTGTCCAGCATCTTCTTTCTAGACTCCCTCTGCCTCTCCCCCCCCCCCCAACTTTCCCGTTGTGAGGACATGCCCAGCTTTCCCCTCACATGACATGCCCAGAAAATGTGGACAGTCCTCATCTGATGCGAGTAACCAATTCACTTTCTGAGTTAACTTCTCACTTATATCGTCACTCCTCTTTCTATCCACACATGGTGTTCTCATCACTCCTTTATAAAAACCTCCCCTCAGCAGCTTTAACATACATCTTCACATGTTTTTCTAATTGTCCATTATTTGCGGACTTACATCAGAATTAACTCTATATAGCTCTTAAAACCATTTCTTCACATCGATTGACAAAGATAAACTGTACTGACTTGTGAAATACGTCTTTTACTAGGGCTATTCTACATTTTCACCACCATCACCATCATCTTCCACTTCTGCCGCCAAGCGTCGTGGGGAGGATTAATTTGCGCTCCAGCGCCAGATGGGTGGCACTGGATAGTGTCATTCTGTGTGATTGTATAATGTCTTTGATGTCGTCAATCCATTTTCTTCTTGGGCATCCTCTTGCTCTCGTCGCAGATGATCTTTGATGTAGGGCTAGCGATGGTAGCTGATGGTGTTGCATTCTAACGAGATGGCCAAACCACTTGATCTTCTGTCTTTCTGTAAATGTGGCACAATGTGTTTATCCCACTGTCTGTCTGATAACAGCATTTCTTACTCGGTCTCTGACTGTTATTTGGCAGCTCTCCTCAGGAATCTCATCTCACAGATGTTGATTTTGCGAAAGTTTGATTTGGATACAGTCCAAATTTGAGATTGGTAGCATAGGGTTGAGGTGATATGCTGTTTGTTATCTGTCGTTTTGCGGGCATGGGTGTATTTGTATGTTTCAGTATGGGTGATAGTTGATAATTAAGTGCACTAGATATTTGACATCTGATTTCAGTTGATCTGTCCAATCTGCCATCTTCTGTGATAATACTTCCAAAATATTTGAATTCTTTAACTTGTTTCTTTAACTTGTTTCTACATTTAACTTCCTGAATACATCTTCGTGTGTCGGTGTGTGTTTGTTGTTTCTGTGCTGACAAAGGCTGTGGCTGCCACGTCAAGTTCGTTACTTGTGATCGTTTTCTAGAACAGTTTACGGATTCTGATTCTCGTGTTTTGGTGATCCATTCATTATACTGGGTGTTTGCAAAGTCTCCCTACACTTTGTATGTAGAACAATTTTGAAAAATGAAGTACACGACGTCATCTAAAAATGTGCTCCACAGTCCATCGTGAAGCAAATGCAGCGAATGGCTGTCGTCTGCTGGAGTAATTCATTGCAGTCCACACATAATTGTGTTATCAACGGAAGAAATAACAACAAACACGTTGCAGAAGGTATTTCACAATATGAAAAGACGTGTACAGTCATGTCTTGAACCCGTGGTGAACATTTCCAACACCTGTTATTATGAATACTTCCATGGCACTATCCAACTTCCTCAAAACAGCGTTAAGACCATTGCAGTGACTATTGTAACTAATTTAATGAATTCTTTAGTACAATTTTTTGATGACGTCGTGTACTTTCATTTTTCAAATTAGTTCTTGTATAGTGAGGATTTACAAATAACATGTACTATAGAAGTAACTCGGATATGTGAACAAAATTTACAGTTGAAAAGTGAATAAAAGTAAGAAACTAATATTAACTGATTAAGTGCAATGGGGTGATAAAACATATTATTCAAATTCCTCGTAACTGCCACGGGCTTATAAATCTAACTATAGTTGAAGTATCAATACAGTAGTTTTTCCTATACAATACCCTTTAATTTATATAAAATACAATATGTCTGCTACCATACTAACAACTTTTACATCATAACTGTACCATACCCCAATTCCCATTTTCCGCCATCCATTTTTGTTTGATTGAAATCTACGTTTTCTTTGACACTCAATCTGTTAAGAAAAGTAATAATATTTAATAATTAGTTAGTCTTTCCTCTTGAGCCTAAGGCAGCGCATAGGGCAGAAGTCCTGACTCTCCATGTCCGGCGGTTCGCTGCTACCTGTTGTAGATCTTGGATGTTCACTTGGCCTGTGAATGAGCCTTCTCTGATGATGGTTCTACGCAGGGTCTCTCTTTTCTTCCCCGTTTTCTTTTCCCTACTGGTGACCATAAGAGGGCTTGGTTGGGGAGTCTTGTCTTGTCCATTCTGAGTACATAGCCGATGTAGTCCAAACGGCGTTTTCTTATAAAATTGGATACAATATCTTGCTTAGTCTGTTGTCTTATTTGCGTATTGGTTCTGAAATCTGTCCATTGGAGGTTTAGAATTCTTCTAAGACATTTGTTCTCAAAATTGTCTAATCTTTTATCTAAAGCTACCGTTGATTTCCAACTCTCACATCCATACGTTAGCACTGGGATCACACAAGAGTTGAAGATTTTAAGTTTTGTGTGTTTGCTGAGTGTCTTTGACTTCCAGATGTTTGACAGTTTATTGAAGGCACCAGATGCCAGTGAGATTATAGATAATATTTCTGGCGTTGAGTCCCCTGTAGATGTCATTTTGCTTCCTAGGTATGTGAAGCTGTTGACTTTTTCCAGAACATGGTTGCTTAATTTGGTGTCGTCTGAACTGTTGGTAAGATCAATAGGTTTTGTTTTTGCTGTGTTAATTTGGAGACCAATTTGTCCTGAAATATTTTGGAGATGGTTTATTTTCTCTTGGGTATCTGGGTGTGTTGAACTTAAAAGCACTATGTCGTCGGCAAAGTCCAAGTCTTCTAGAATTTTGTCAACCCAATGGATACCCCTATTTGTGTTGTTTGTGCATTTGCAAATGACCCAATCGATAGCTATTCCAAAGAGCATCGGTGACAAGACACAACCCTGTTTCACTCCCGTTTCCACTGAAGACCAGTCAGAGTTGCCTGATTCTGTTCTCACGCAGCAACGTGTCTCTCTGTAGAAAGATTTTATGATGTTAATATATTTGTTAGGGAAACCATAGATGTTAAGTACATTCCAAAGTGAAGGACGGTGGATACTGTCGAAGGCTTTTTGAAAATCAACAAAGTTGGTGATTAATTTCGACTGGAATTCTACAGTCTTCAATGATTATTCTAAGGACGAAAATGTGGTCTATACATGACCGTTTTGGTCTGAAGCCAGCTTGTTCTTCTCTGAGCCTTTCATCTATAGACTTTTTCAATCTCTCAAGTAACATGCTACAAAAATGTTTTCCTGATACTGACAGTAGGGTGATACCACGCCAGTTATTGCAATCAGACATGTCACCTTTTTTGGCAATTTGAAAATTACACCATCCTTCCACTGTTGTGGTGGGGATTCGTTTTGCCAGATTTCATTGATCAGCTGTAACAAACGTTGTAAGGTATTCTCATCTGCTGCTTTGAGCATTTCTCCTGAGATGTCGTCTTCACCAACAGCTTTGTTGCTCTTCAATTTTTTAATGGCTGCTTTAATTTCTTCCATGGTGAATGACTCACAGGAGGCATGTAGTGGGGGAATGGTGGTTTCTCCATCCAGGTTGGGAACACTGTCAGGCTGCGGTCTATTTAATATTTCTTTGAAATGTTCTGCCCATCGTTGCTTTTGGAGGTCATCAGATAACAGTAGTTTACCTTGTTTGTCTTTGATGGGTTTGTTTGGTGAAGGTGAGTGATTAGTTGTTTCATGATTTGTTTCATGGTTGTTTCATGATGTGGAATACGGCTCTGTTGTTTCCAGTTCTGGCAGCTGATTCGGCGCCTGAGGCCAAGCTGTGTATAAAGTTCTGTTTATCTTTTCGTGCGCTTGATTTCACCTCTTTATCCAACATGGGCCGGTTTCTCTGGCTGTGGGGTTACAACACTTTCTCTCTGTAATCCCGTTTATCACGCAGAGTCTCGTAGCGGAGCGAGAGCTGAGGCGGTTCGACCCCCGCTCGTGACTTGCGGGATACTGAGCCGGCCGCTCAGAAAGCAATGGCAAACTACTGAGCGTAATCTTGCCAAGAGATCAACATACAGCTGAAAGATGCTGGTGTTGATAGCTAAGTCCTGTAAAAAGGATATGCTGAAAAAAAAAAAAATCCAACATGGAGTATTTTTGCTTATGGGTTTCATATGAAGATGTGTCTTTTGTACAAAGAAGTGTTAGTTTTGCTTTCTTTCTTTCTTGTATCTTCGTCCAGGTGTTATTATTTAGCCACTTCTTCTTCTGTCTTTGTACGTAGCCAACTGTGTTTGTTGCTGCATTTAGCAAGGTCTCTTTCAGGAAATTCCAATTTTCTTCAATGTTATTATTACTATTCGCTTTGCTCATTATACTTTCTTTGTTAGCGTATATGTTTTGTACCTCTAAGTTGAATGCGAGTTGGCGTTCTTTAGTCAGTAGGGACTGTGAGTTTATTTTCTTGGTTCTGGGTGTTTTATACAGAGTCTTAAGCTTTATTTTTAACTTGGCTATGCAGAGATTGTGATCGCTACCAGCATCTGCTCCTCTGTAAGCTCTGACGTCTTGTACCGATGAACGAAATTTGGCTCTAATGCAAAAATGGTCTATCTGATTTTTTGTGATACCATCAGGTGAATTCCACGTGATTTTATGTATAATTTTATGCGAAAATAGAGAGTGTGCTATTATCAGATTTGCTATTTCACAGAATTCTAGTAGTCTCTCTCCGTTTTGGTTCATGTCACCTAGACCGTGAATTTCCATATATTTTTCGACACCCTTATTGTCAGACCCTATCTTGGCGTTGAAATCGCCCATTGCAGCAACAATATCGTGTTTGGAGATAAGTTGATGGTACCAATTAGTTGGTTGTTGAAATTATCTTTGTTGATGTCGGTATCATCGTCTGTAGGTGCATATCACTGTATGAGTGATAACTTGAAATATATTGTTTGGTAACGCGCTGTTATGATTCTGTCGTTTACTGGTTCCCAGCTGATTAGTGATCTTTCTGCATTTTTAGACATGATGATAGCGACTCCGTTCGAATGATGGTTGTCAGTTCTTCCTGAATAAATTATGTGTCTTTGTTCGTAGTTAAGAAACGTTTTACCTGAGTCAGTCAATCTGCACTCGCTAACCACGAGAACATCTAGGTTGTATTCATTCACAACACTATACACCTGAGTATTTTTCCCTGTCTGGTACATAGTTTTAACATTCCACTAACCAATCTTGAAAGTATCCTTGGAGTTTAGCAAGTTTGAGCGATGCATCACACCATTAAATCCAAAAATTGATTCTGGAAGCAACGGGAAATGGTTTGACTGTTGACGGATCGTCGATCAACCGTCTTTAGCCATGCCAGAAGAAAAACACGTCGAGAATATCCAGATTGTATCCGTTCATACTATTTATATATACCTTAAAATATGCCACATATGCCCACCGCTTCGGTTATAATAACCTTCGCCAAGAACAACACAAACATGGCTAATACGATTAAAAATTATTACGCGTAATGTATAAACAATTAAACATACCCCGTCTTTAGAAATGGTGAAAGACGGATGAGCGACATAGTACAGAAAAGTCCGACATGTGTAAACATATCTCATTTCATCTTGTTTCTCTTGTACCTTGCTGTGTCGATGTGAAGTATAAACAGCAGGAGAATGCCCGTTCATGGGCTTCATGTATCGAGAGTCCCATGGACTATGTTACTCTCTCTCTGCCCATCTTTTACGTGGTGGGTCTCTTCTTATGGTTTCATTAGGTCTGTACATCATTGCTTGTTGTGGTATGGTGTCAGTGGGTAGCCTAGTTATGTGGCCAAACCATTTCACTTTTTATTTTCTAATGAAGTTTAGTGTTGCCGCAACCCGCACTTTAGTTCTGATTTCATCATTTATAATTTTCTCTCTTCTTGATGTTTTGAGTATTCTTCTCGGGAACCTCATTTCTGTTGTGATTTTTCTTTTCTATTTTTCCGTCATTGTCCAGGTTTGGCATTGGTAGCATAGAGTTGGTAGTAAGATTGTGTTCTATAGTCGTCTGTTAGTATCTACTGATATGTGTTTGTTCTTCGGTATTGGTGCCGTTTGTCCATTGAGCTGATTTACATTATAGCATCTATTCTCAATCTCGTCTTCTGATTTGCCATTTGATGATATTATACTTCCCAGGTACTTGAAGCTCTTTACTCGTTTCAGCGGGTGATCTTTTAGATGAATCCTTGTAAGATATGTGAACATAATCCACATAAACATCAAGTGAGGAAACTTTGAGGTCACTAAGCCATAAACAAATTCACAAATATTGATTGGCACGTATAGAAGCAGACGAAGGATGCAGATACTAAAGAAAACACTAGACAACATAAACATTGAAAGCTATAGTTACCTCACCAGGATTCGAACCTGCCACCTCCAAATGACCACAGCGCCTCGCTGCACGAACATGTGTATTAACTGATTAAGTGCCAACGGATAATATATCGCCAAATTTGACTTCCCATTTGGACAATAGGAAGATATATCGACATACTATTGTCGTGGTGTTATGCGTTTTGTTTCGTGGTATCTTCCACAGTTTCAATGCTCAGTGGGTGGACATTTACATTATAATAGTTTGTTCATTTGATTGTGCACTATGTTTGGCCCACACCTACTTTTTGTATGGCACTGGATTAGTTAAGGATTTAAAGGTTGTAAACGGCAAGAGGTTCTACATCAGTCCATCGCGTTTTATCCCAAATGGATCGATCGCTTTCCACGAAAGTCAGTAGCTCCAGCGACGATCCTCGGGAGTCTCCTGAAAAAATATGCAATGGTGAGCCGAATGATGTAGTGCGTAATCGAACCCACAACCTTCGGAGGGCGAGGCAGTTAGATTAACTACTTCGCCACAAAGACTACCAGTAACACGTGTACTTCGTCTAATTGGTCATGCATGGAAGGACACTTATTTATGCAGCGAGGCATTGTCGTCATTTGCAAGTGCCAGGTTCGAATCCCGACGTGCGTATTGTTATTATTATTATTATTATTATTATTATTATTATTATTATTATTATTATTATTATTATTATTATGTTGTTTTTTTTTTTTTTTTTTGGGGGGGTGGGGTTGTAATTATTATATTGTGAAGAACTTGGAAGCAACAGAGATATATGGTTCCTAAGACTAACGTTGCGAATTCCTTGGACTGCCAAAGTAACTAACAACGACTGCTTGAAAGATGCTAATGAAACTAGAACACTATATACAACAATAAGCAAAAGACAAACAGCTTTCTTTAGTCATGTGATGAGAAGAGAGGTATTGGAGAACATTGTGACAACTGGGAAGATCGAGGGGAGAGAGGGAGAGGCAGGCCAAGAGAAATTATGCTGGAGGGATTGCGACGATGGCAAGGAGGAATATCATCAGCAGAATTGATCCAGAAAACCAAAGACCGAGATCTGTGGAAGGTCATGAACGCCTACGCCAGCCGACATGGCACTTGATGATGATGATGAATCATTATATTAATGTTATTCATTTTCTTACTTTACTCATGGACAAAGGAGAGGTGGTCGGGCGCCTGTGGGACCAGGTGGAGAAATAGGTTGAACAGACTGAGCGCCCGTATCTGGAGAGAAAGATTTGGTGGGGGTTAGGCAGAGATTCTGGGCGAATCTCAAAACTGAGAGGGAAGACAAGGAGAATTTTCAGTCAGATGGCAATTAGAACCATTAGCAGTATGATTCTTCTCTGGCTGATGAACGATGGGATGGAGCGCTTTTAGGAATGTCTTGAGTGCTGTGATGTCGTTTCTTAGCTCAACTTAACTCAACTCATTTTCCTAATCTGATTTATGTGCACCTTGCTGAGATCCTTGTAAAGTATGTACATGTGTTTGTACTTATATCTCTGTGGGATCTTAACCGTCCTTTTTGGTTCACTGTATAAGCCGAGTTAAGTCTAGAACAGCACTTAAGACATTCCTACACGTGCTCCGTCCTCATCTTGAACAGTCAGCGAAGAGTTCCAATACCAATGGTACCAATGATTTTCACATTATACATAGTTATGATGTAAAAAAAGCGAATAACTTATGTCATGCCAATGGTGATACACGCAGATCGATAGTTTACAGAGTTCAATACGCTGAAGTAAGCACTAGAGCAACGCCCCCTAAGTAATTCGCATTAGATACAGTTACGCATTGATTGCATCAAAACATTTGAATTATTTTTATCCATAACTGACATTCCTTTGTGCGGAATGATTATGTCATGTATTTAAATAGTTAGTTGTGATTAGCTACCAAATCTTTCCATAAGATTGTGTTCATGTTTAGCTTGTCCTGTGTGTTGCGATTGGCTTACCCAGAGATTGTATTACTGTATTCTTGGAAAATGCCAGCAAGTGGACCTAAGTATTTGACCGTTAGCCAAGTTAATTTTATGGTTGGGTATATATAAGTCAACTAATTTAGTTGGGAATATCGGCAAGAAGATTCTTCATGACTTCCTGGATGTCACAAGGTGGAGAAGCATTGCTGCATGCTCTTTTCGGAGCATTAACGGAGTGTTGGTCCTCTTTGGCTACAGTTGGAAAGCTGCAACATTTTCGGCTGAGAGAGGTTTCTGTTTTTTCGGCAGTGTGGTTAGCTGGTTGTAGTTGTACAATCGACAACCACTATCCGCATTGCCATCAAATCAGTTGACCAATATCGTCTACGACTGGTGATTGTTTTCCGAGACAGTTGTCAAGTTTGCTTTTCTCCACGAAACTGAGAGCAGCATTCGAAGAAACTATTGAATTTGTAATAATTCGTTCGGCAGGAGAGATTCCAAGACCAGGGTCAGGTTTCAAGCTGGCCTTAGGTTACCTCTTCTTGGATCGGTCCATGTATAGACTGGGTTTCTGGTCTGACCAATGTTGCAAGTATTTCCAAACATTACGCAGATGTGAAGTTGTAGTACCGGCCTTAAAGTATAAATAAATTGAGTGGGACTGAGGAAAAGCTGTAGAAATGTAAACAATATTTAAAAAAAAAAACATAACGTAATGCAACATTGCAGAAAACAAATACGGAAAACATAGTACGTTGTGGCGACTAGTTTTCACAAGCAAACACATACACAACATATAAACACGGGGAAGACTTCATTAAGGCATGAGAACGGAATGAAAAGAATGAAACGATGATGAAAAACAAAGAAACCAATGAAAAGAAAATGAAAAATGAAAAAAGAATGTGCCACTTTCTCAGAATCCCGGAATGTGTTACTCTTACCCGTGTTTATACGTTGTGGTTTGTATATTTATTTGCTGATGAAGGCTAGTCGCCGCAACGTCCTATATTTTCCGTAATTGTTTTCTGTAAAGCTGCATTATTTCGTGTTATGTTATATTGTTTATAGTACCAACCGTGTACACAACGCTGCATTACTTTATGATATTTTATAGTGTAATATAGTATCAGCCTTCAGCACCCCGCTGTAATTTATATTGTTTATAATACCCGACTTGCACACTTTGTGTTATTTTTGTGTTATTTAATATTGTTTATAGTACCAGCCTTGTACATACCCCTGGTGTCTGAGTTTGCAGGGAGAGGATGACAGCTCTGTTACATTGCTCTCATGGTGATCTATGTAGCATATGCTTCGGTATCGGGCCGGGAGGACAGTCTCTATGCCAAACTACACCGTGTGTGTGTGTTTTTTTTTTTTAATTCTCTGTCCACGATATTAATTTAAAACAAAACACATAGAGACAGTTTCCTATGTTTCGTTATTTTATTATTCAATATCCATTATTTTTACGCTAGTGAGAGAAATGCAACTTAAAGACTAAATGTCAAGGCAGGGCAGACCATGCCCTAAGCCTTGGTCGGCAACTGGTCTAGTATGGAAGCTCCAACAAGCCGACAGTTAGAGTATGGCTTTACTAATCCGGCAATTTCTGCAGCTGGTCTTGTTCCAGGTGTACTGGTGTTACCTTTCCTGTGAAGTAAACTAGACACGCCGAGAGAGGGATCACGCAGCATGGACAACACATGGTCTCTACAATTCAGCTCAAGTTTTATGCCATGTAGAACTATAACGCCATTGTAAAACTGTCGTCCATCAAGATGGCAAGGTGCCAGTCATCCATTATTAGCATTCAGCCCCGGTTGCGCAGTAGGTAGTGCGCCAGTCACTTAGTCTGAATGTAAGCAATCTATATGTCGTGAGTTCCATCACCCAGAGCTATATTGCTTCTGTTGTTGTTGTTGTCATTCTAGGATTAGCTTTAATATGTGATATATGAATGAAATAGTGTGAAAGAGGAGAGAGATCAGAACGGCAGAACGCCAGCAATGCGGATGTTAAACAGTATTACTGTACTAGTATATGCCGCGACAATAACAGACAAATGACAATATCATTGCTGATAACATGTATGTTTTCTGTGGCCACATACGGATGTGTGACATATGGGAAAATCGGGGCTATTGAGCTTAAATTCTACACACAAGTTCTTAGATTGTCATAAACAACAGCAACAACAACAACAACAACAACAACAACAACAACAACAACAACAACAACAACAACAACAACAACAACAACAACAACTTTATTATGAAAGGGGTAAGAATTGGGCACGCAGGCCCGTCTTACATTCTGCCCTTCTATGACTCTCTTTCATACATTATATCATTCACCTATAATTCAAGGCTAACTGAAAACGGCAACAATATAAAAGATATGCATTATAAAGGCATGAGAGAAATGAAAAATCAATACTACACGACTCAGTAATAGTAATGACTGGTGTGGCGGCACTTGTTATTAGCTATGATGAAAATACTGGCCTACCAAAAGGGGACTGGCTGTTACACTAGGGTTTTATTATTATTATTATTATGAACTTAAATGAGCTTACTTGCTACACACACGTTCTTAGAATATGAAGTTTGAGCTTAACTGAGCTTTCATGCTCATGGATATGTTTAAACAATATAAAATAAAATACAGTAATGCAGCTTTAAAGACCATAATTACGGCGGTAAACAGGAAATTGCGACGACTAGCCTTCATTAGCAAACATACATACATAAAACACAATATATATATATATATATATATATATATATATATATATATATATATATATATATATATATATATATATATATATATATATATATATATATATATATATATTAGTTAGTTAGTTAGTTAGTCGCGGTTCCAACTTCACAGCAA
>OY992876.1:445108901-445111401 GCA_963921405.1 Cepaea hortensis | reverse complement strand
CCGCACCCACCCACACATCCCCCACTTACACACATATCACCCACCCACACAATCTCCCCCACCCACACATCCCGCACCCACACACACATCCCCTCCCACCTCAACCTACACACACTCACCCTCCAACACATCCTCCACCCACCCACTCGCCAACCACCCCCCCCCCCCATCTCTAATCCCCAATCACAAATCCCTTAACTACACATCTCACCACCTATACACTCACACACACACATCTCCCCACCCATACACACATCCTCAACCATCAACACATTCCTCATCCAAAAAACACACCAACCACCCACACACACCCCACCACCCACATATACCCCACCCACACACATCCACCTTCCCACCCTCACACATCCCCCACCCATACACTCATCTCTCAAACACATCTACCCACTCACGTACTCATCCATCAACCACTCATACCCACACATCACCCACCCACCCATCAACAAATGCATCTCTTATCTACCCTCCCACCCACACACACACCCCAACCACCCAGCCAAACACACATCCCTCATCCTCACATACACCCTTCACCCACCCACACATCCCACACTTCCCCCACCCCTCACACATTTCCCCTCTCACACAATACCCCACCCATAAACGCATTCCCCCCACACACACACATATCCCCCACATGCATTCCCCATACACATCCCCGCCCACACATCTCCCCCACACACACATCTCCCCACCCACCCACACATCTCCCCCACTCAACCACACATCCCCCACCTACAAACATCCTCACCACCCACAATACATCCTCCACCCACTCACATTTACCCCATCCGCACTCACACACTCAGACACACACAGACATATCCCATTCACAGAACACCCCCACACCCATCCCCCACACCCATCCCCCAACCCACATACATCTCCCACGCACCCATTCACCCACCCAATACACATTCCCTGACATTGACCTTACCAAGGCGTTTGATACAGTCAGCAGAGAAGAACTGTGGAAGATCATGGCAAAATATGGCTGTCCACGAAAGTTTGTCCAAATAGTGAGGCTATTTCATGATGGTATGCAGGCAAGAGTACAGGAAAATAGTGAACTGTCTGAACCCTTTCCTGTCACCAATGGAGTGAAGCAAGGATGTGTCCTGGCACCAACACTGTTCAGCCTCATGTTTTCAGCCATGTTGATGAATGCCTCCGAGAACGACGACATTGGAATAGACATCAACTACCGTATGGATGGAAAGTTATTCAATCTCAGCAGGCTGAAAGCTAAAACCAAAATTAACAGCGACACCATCAGAGAGCTCCTGTTTGCTGATGATTGCGCTCTATACGCCAACTCAGAGGCGGACATGCAACATAATGTTACAGCTTTCTCACATGCCTGTGCCAACTTTGGGCTCAATATCAACTTGGAGAAGACTGTCAGCCAGCTCCAGGGAATAATCACACTGTGCCGAATATCAAAGTGAATGGTCATAGACTAAGTGTTGTGGACAAATTCACCTATCTTGGCAGCACTGTGTCACAAGCTGCCACAATTGATGACGAAGTGAATGCAAGAATCTCCAAGGCCAGTGCGGCCTTTGGCAGACTGTACAAGAATGTATGGGACATAACTGAAATAAGCCTGCAAACAAAGCTAAAAGTCTACAAAGCAGTTGTATTATCTACACTGCTATATGCTTGTGAAACCTGGACTGTTTATCAGCGACACGCTAGGAAATTAAACCACTTCCACACAGTCTGCCTAAGGAAGCTACTGAAGATTAAATGGCAAGACAAGATCCCAGATACTGAAGTCCTAGAAAGAGCGCCCATGCCCAATATCCACACTCTACTGATGAAGAATCAGATTCGTTGGGCTGGTCACTTGACTCGCATGCCAGATCACAGGCTCCCTAAACGAATTTTTTACAGCGAACTGCGTTGTGGTAAACGTTCCCAAGGTGGCCAGAGGAAACGCTTTAAAGACACTCTGAAAATCTCTCTGAATGCTTTTGGAATTCATCATGACACTTGGGAGACTGCAGCCAGAGACCGAAATTCGTGGCGTGCATCATTACACAAGGGTACAGTCATGTGTGAGGCAACCAGGACTGCAAGAGCTGTACAGAAAAGGCGGGACAGAAAAACCACTGCAGGAAATCCTCCTCCGGAAACGTCAAGCATTCTTTGTCCACATTGTCAAAGAACATTTCGAGCCAAAATAGGCCTTATCAGCCATCTTAGAACTCACGGCTCCATACTTTCAACCCCACTGAATGAAATGAATGGTCATCATCATTCTTGATGGACAAACAACACACATACATTCCCTACCCACACCCCCAACCAACCAACACCCACATACTTCCAACCATCCTCCCAAATATCCCCACTCACACAAACATCCCTCACACACATACATCTCCAACCTACCACACATCCCTTCACCCATCCACACATCACGCATAAACCCACACACACATCCCCCACACACAACCCCTCCACACATACAAGAGAG
>OY992876.1:445096401-445103901 GCA_963921405.1 Cepaea hortensis | reverse complement strand
ATCTCAATCGGATGTACCGTTATCGAACGCATCCAATACATAAATCCGCACAAACAAACATACACTCTGTTTTATATATATATATATATATATATATATATATATATATATATATATATATATATATATATATATATATATATATATATATATATATATATATAACACGAACCGACTGGTAAATAGGCAGATAGACAGATAGGCAGACAGGCAGGTAGGTAAGTTAGTGGTAGATAACTAGACAGACTGACAGATGTTTCTCAGATCATCATCATCAAGTACCCTGCCAGTTTGCGTAGGCTTCGTGTCGCTCCACAGATCTCGGTCTTTGGTGTTCTGGATCAACTCTGCTGATGATATTCTTCCATGTCACTGTCTCAGTCTACCCAGCATTAGTTTGCCTCTGCCTCTTTCCCCACTGAACTTTCCAAACGTCACGATGTTCTCCAATGCCTCTCATCTCATTACATGAAGAAAGAATAATGTTTGTCCCTTTCTTATAGCTGTAGTTTTTAGTTTCATTAGTCTCTTCCAGGCAATCGTTGTTAGTTACTCTGGCAGTCCAAGGTATTCTCAACATTAACATCATGAAGCACATTTCCGTCGCTTCCAAGCTTTTCCTAATATGTCTTTTCACATTCCATTATTTCCTGCCATGCAGAAAAACAGCTTCTATATAGCGTTTCAGCACTCACTTTCTGACATTCAGTAAAAGTGACTTATTGCGCAAGATCATTTTCATTTCCCGAAATGCAGCTTTTGCTTTGACCTATTCGTCTCTTAGTTTACTAATAAAGACGATAAAATGAAGAAACTTGAAATATATAGGTAGCTTGAAACGTCATGAAAGTTTGGAGAGAACAGTCATGGAGGGGTATATGCCTGGGAAAAGAGGAAGAGGAAGGTCAGAGAGAAGATGGGTGCAGGATGTGGACGATGATCTCCAGATGGGTGTTTCGGGAGCGTGATATCTTGCTTATAACCGAGCAGCTTTCCTGAAGTTTGTTATGCGAGCGAGGTATTGCAAAGACATGCTACTGAATGAGTGAATTCTTTTTTTAACAGTTGTCACACATCTTTCATCTTTTCTAATTGCCCCTACGTGTTCAAATGTATAGATTTGGTTAAGCATTTTCCTCGAATTGTTAAATCACAGTTTTGTGGTATCTTTTTCTTTGATATAACCATTGTTTCTGTTTTCTTGATATTCAATGAAAGTCTTATTTCTTTAGCACTTTAATTACTACAATGTTCAACAGTTGTTGCAGTTCTTTCGCATATTCAGCTATCAATGCTGTGTCATCAGCATAGCTAACGGTTGTGAATCTGACCACTGAACGATTGTGAATCTGACAACTGAACGGTTGTGAATCTAACAACTGAACACTTGCGATTCTGACAACTGAACACTTAAGAATATTTCAACTGAACAGTTGTGAATCTGACAACTGAAAGGGTGTGAATTTGACAACTGAACGGCTGTGAATCTGACAACTAAACGGCCGTGAATCTGACAACTGAACGGCTGTAATTCTGGCAACTGAACGGTTGTGAATCTGACAAGTGAACGGTTGTGAATCTGACAACTGAACGGTTGTGAATCTGACAACTGAACAGTTGTGAATCTGACAACTGAACGGTTGTGAATCTGACAACTGAAGGGTTGTAAATCTGACATCTGAACGGTTGTGAATCTGACATCTGAACGGTTGTGAATCTGTCATCTGAACGGTTCTGAATATAACCATCTGAACGGTTATGAATCTGACATCTGAACAGTTGTGAATCTGAATATTCTGAACAGTTGTGAATCTGACATCTGAACGGTTGTGAATCTGACATCTGAACGGTTGTGATTCTGACATCTGAACGGTTGTGAATCTGACATCGGACCGGTTGTGAATCTGGCATCTGAATGGTTCTGAATATAAACATCTGAACGGTTTTGAATCTGACATCCGAACAGTTTGTAAATCTGAATATTCTGAACAGTTGTGAATCTGACGTCTGAACGGTTGTGAATCTGACAACTGAACGGTTATGAATCTGACAACTGTACGGTTGCGAATCTAACAACTGAACAGTTGCGATTCTGACAACTGAAAGGGTGTGAATTTGACAACTGAACGGCTGTGAATCTGACATCTGACCGGTTGTGAATCTGGCATCTGAACGGTTCTGAATATAAACATCTGAACGGTTATGAATCTGACAATTGAACAGCTTTAAATCTGATAACTGAACTGTTGTGAATCTAGAATCTGAACGGTTGTGAATATGACATATGAACGGTTCTGAATCTGACAACTAAACGTAAAATTGCCTAGAAATTCAATACGAGGTTGATCGCAATGTTCTGAAAAGAACATGAAATTTTTGTATTAAAAAAAATACAGCAACAACTGGGAAACTAAAACTAAAAGTCAGTTGCATATCCTTTTACAGGATGTCGCAATTAACCTCAACATTTTTGCACTGTTTGTGATTCCTTGGCAAGTTTACGTTCAGTAGTTTGCTAAAGCTTTCTGAACGACCGGTACTCATACCATTTTATAAAAATCCAAAACAATGCGGTCTGCTGCCAAATCGCCTGCAGCTGTGTTTCGAACGCGGTATGCGGGATTACGAACTGCTGTCCTTTACCCGTTCGCCACCGAGCTGGCCAACCGGGAAGGTCCCTGGGAATGACGCTTGTTGCAGTGGACACAACTCAGGTAATGCACTGCTTAATGATATGAAATGTTGGTTGTTTCCCTTGGCTGTATCTCGGCAACTTACATGTATTTATAAAATTAGTGGACCTGCGATGAAGTTGTGGGAATGTAAACATTAAAACAATATAAAATAATACAAAGTAATACAGCTTTATAGAACACAATTACACTGGAAACGCTATGAATGAATCACCCAAAACAAAAACACGAGAAGTAGATTGTGAGCTTTACTGAAACACGACTACAAGAGATAAATTGGACGTTGTGGCCAAAGCCTTCGTCAGCACAGAACAAACAAACACATACCGACACAAACCTAAATGAAACACACTACATGACAATATTAAACTAATTAAAGGTACTTATCTGAATATGTATCCTTGCTAGAAGAGACTGCACTGAAAACACTGGACGTTGCAGCGACTAGCCTTCATCAGCAAACAAATACATATACACAAGACTACATATAACCCTGTGATCTTCCCCGTGTTTATATGTTTGTGTTTTGTCTATGCATTTGTTTCATGAGGAAGGCTAGTCGCCGCAACGTCCTGTGTTTTCCGTAATTAAATTCTGTAAAGCTACATAGTTAAACTTACTTATAGAAGTCCCAGTTGTTGAATCAAATCTTTGAGGTACATTAAGGCTGCGAAGGTAGGTGTCCTCAAAATAACACCGAACAAGATGGTTCATCGATTTACATTCAGACATCGTCTCTCTTTCAACACAAATGTCAACCGCCAAAGTCTCTAAGACCCTCGGTGGAAAGTCGGTAAATTTGTACAAGAAAAAGCTCGCAAAGACGCCAATGTGTGGTGGCTACAAAACCAAGCTCACAGGGGTGAGGTCGGGGCTACCCAAAACGCTCAGTGCTTTGAGAAAGAGGCACAGACAGTTAGCTACTCATGCTATGGGGATCTCTATGGCACTAGGCTGTTAGAGACAGAATCATTCTTGCATTCATCATTGAGGAGCAGAAGATTGTAGCAAGAGATCTCAAGGCACAAGAGGCTAGCCAGAAACACTGAGACTTTTTTTGATTCAATATAAAAATTGTTTAATGTAGCAATAAAAAAGTCGACACACAAGCGCACGCGTTCGCGGACGCACAATAAATAAATAAAAACAGCCAGACTCTGAGGAAGCGGGTTTGAAGCCATCATAGGGCTGGGAATTAAAAACAAAAATCTAATGATATTACACGTCCCTTGATCTCTATGGTAGTCTATCGGATACCTGGCCTTTTCGAATAAGGGCGAACAAGAGAAGGTCTAGTGTGCAATTTGCGCACGTTACAAATCCCACGGCTGTTGGCAATCGTAAAGAGCAAACCGTAATGGCCGCGGTCTGGCAAATTTGCCAGGAAACACAGACTTACGCACGGGCAGACAGAGCGCGTGACCTTGGATGGAATCTGTCTAGAGGAAGGCCACCAGACACAAATGCACACCGAAGTCAGACGTATTGACCTTTGAGGTGCATAACTCGGTGTGATAGACTGCTCTCTAAAGAAGCACGGAGAAGAATTAAGACCCGGCATTGTTGCCTGCCGTTGTCTTTCACAACAACATACTGTTTAGATGCTCTCTCTCGCATTGGTTTTCTCAAGCTTGTGATCTTGCCCTAGCCTCGCATTAAGAGTAACCCACGGTGAACACACTATAATTATTGACCTCGGAGTTTGAAATGTGAAGAAAAGGAGATAATTCCTCAACTGAATGGAATTAATTCCATTCTACATAGCTTACGGTTGCAGCAGTAGTAAAACGGCTAGGCGCTCGAATACTGTACTGGTGGTTTGGGGTTCGAACCGCGTCAGAGTTATTTCATGTTGTTGTTTTTTTTTTTAAATTGACATCAGGTACTCTAAGATGGGTACTAGGATATTTCGGTATTATGCTCAGGTAGCGGATTCAACCCCTACACCCATTAGTTGGACTAATATGTTGACTTCTTGCCCTTGACTTGGGGATATGAGTTATGAGCACCATTGACGCCGGAGTGGATTCGCCTGATGGCGAGGGACACTGGTAATAGGGGCAGCTATTCCACATGCAAAAATCAGTCCAGTGGTGACTACGCTCGATATCAAAGAGGATGAACGAAAAAAAAATTCTTGTCAATGTTGGTGTATGGAAGTGAATCATGGACAATTACCAGACAAGTGTGGAATTATGTGAAAACTGCACAAATATGCTTCTGCATATGAATTTTTATTTTTCTTTGTTCACCTGTAGACGCCAGTATGAATAAATACAAGAAATAAATGTACTTCTACAGTTGAATTATTCTTTTCCACTGTTCAAATTTAGACACCAGTATGAATACTTAAAATAAATAAATGTGCTTCTACAGGTGAATTCTTCTTTATTTTGCTAATCTTTAGACGCCAGTATGAATAAATACAAGAAATAAATGTGCTTCTACAGATGAATTCTGCCTCTTCTTTGTTCATCTTTTCACACCAGTTTGAATAAATACGAGGAAAATATTGTGAGACCACCCGGCAAACTCCGGGTGGTGTGGTCAGTATCACGTCAGTCGCCTGACCTTGCCGAGACATTTTCTGATACCCATTCTTGAACTGGGTCGACCTGGGAGCTCAGGTCACTGGAACATCATTTGCTACCTGAAAGGGGTTTTGAACACACGTGGAGCGTCTGATCCGTGTGGCAAGAATATATGGCTCCCATTTAGGACACACGGGTTCGAATCCTCGATCAGGTAACGGATTTGTTTTGCTGTCGGGGGTTAAAATAAAACCCCAACCTACACTAACCAGGCGGCATTAATTTCTCAGGCTCAAGAGAACACCCCCCCCCCCCCCCTCCCCTCCCCTTACTTACTCACAGGCCTTACACCACACGGTATTAAAAGCAGTAATGACAGTAGTACTAGAACAACGGACCAACAGGCAAGCGTGATTGCTATATGCATTACATCAGCTCCCCATATCCACAACACAGATTTGTATGGGACGGTACACAAACACAATTCTCAACAGCTGTAATAAGAGAATGGTGTATAATCCTGCAACAAGTACTGTACTTGCCAGCTGACTACTCCAAACTGTGCTCGATAGAAGATGATTACTGTTGACACCAGGGATACAACCACGTGCATTGTCTGAATAGGCGGTCAGCGTGGCCGAATGGATAAAAGCGCTCGTTCTTAAACATCCGGTGTGTTGATGTTGAGGTAGGGAGTTCAACCCCTACACCAGTCAGTTGGACTAAAATATTGACATTTCGTCCTTGACTTGGGGACATAAATTACAAGTACCTTTGAAGTAGGAGTGGGATCACATGATGACGAGGGACATTGGTAATAGGGAAAAACTAATCCACACACACACACACAAAATCAGCCCAGTGCACTACAAATAGCAGGACCTGTATGGACTACGCTTGAGATCAAAGCAAGCAAACAAAATAAAAATGTTGAGAACTTTAACAGCCTCTGTGCCAAACAATAAGTAGGTTTGAACCAAACAAAAATGGATGATGGGAAATCGGAAGTAGGGGTGTGTCACAGTTATGACATAAAAGTTGCTACTATGGTAGCAGACATGTTGTATTATAACGCAATAGCAACATGTCGGCGGTATATAAGCCCACGGCAGATACGGGAAATTGCTTACGGCGATTGATCATCCCATTGCAATTAATCAATTAAATATTGATGGTAAAGATCTCAGAATTGAAATAAAAACAAGTATTAGCAACAGAAAGCAGCCATAAGATTTGACAACCAATTGCCAATTGTTCAACACATTAACCGCCCAAAGCTGCACTTGGCTTGAAAGCTTTTATTATCTCTTTTTTAACTGATTAATTGCCAAACAAAAAGTAAGTTTGGACCAAACATGGTACACAATCAAATGAACACGTATTATAATGTAAATTTCCGTTCCCTGAGCATTAAAATTGCGGAAGATTCCGCGAAACAAAACAAACAACACGATGAACCTAGTATGACGTTATATCACACTTCTGTCCAAATGGGAGGGCATATTTGGCGATATATAGTGTGTATTTTTTAAAAGTGCGATAACTGCCTCGGCAACCACGGCGCCAGGTACCTCGGCTGTCCCTGCCACCAAGACAGCAAAGAAGCAATGAAGATCGCCATCAAAACTAATCTGCCCCATAAAGAGGCCAGGAGGCAGTACGAGGCGACCAATCGACTTACAAAAAGTGACAAAGCGCAACTGGAAGGCCAACTGAAGGGCCTGAGATCAAAGTTCAACAGCATCTAGGAAGAAAAAGACAAGATGCAACAGACACAGATAACAGCCGTTCAGCGCATCCTGCACGAACTGAAACAAGTTCAGCAAAAGATTGAGCAGGATGTCGCTCAAATAGCGGCTATAAAGGCCGAGACAGACGAAACTCTATCAAAAATACAACAAGAGAGAGAAAAGACAGAAGCAACTCTTAAACAGATCCAAGAAGAATGAGAACAAATAGAACTACTCACGTCACAGAATGAAACATCCGAACCAGAAAATGCAAAGTCCGAGACAGAAGAAAAAGCAACAGAAGAAGAAATAGAAAAGGAGGAAGAAAACCAGAACGACAGTGACCAAGACCAAGATTGGACGGAGACCAGGAGAAAAAATTACTCTCTGCGAAGACCGAGTTATCAACCCGTCCACGACACAAGGTATCAAAGAAGACACAGACGGTACGAAGATAGACCAAGACGGGGAAATAGGTGGAACACCAGGAGAGACAACAACTGGTAAAGCTCTCTGAAGGAAACAGCACCATGCGATGGGGTGTGT